>JAMPIV010009727.1:600000-1014827 GCA_024509875.1 Oreohelix idahoensis
TATTTATATATAACTGATATAACGGCTGTCGTCAATTACATATCACTGACACAACTTCTGTCGTCGATTACATAACATTGACATAACGGATATTAGCGATTACATGCAATCGACATACGGCTGTCGTCGATTACATACCACAGACATAATGGCTGTCATCGATTACATATCACTGACAAAACGGGTATCATCGATTACGTATCACTGCCATAACAGCTGTTATCGTTTACATATCAGCGACAAAATACTGTCATCGATTACTTATGTGACATAACGACTGTCATCGATTACATGTAAGTGATATTACGGCTGTCGCCTGTTACATATCGATGACGTAATTGCTGTCATATATTACTTATCAGTGACATAACGGCTGTCACCGACAACATACCACTGACATAACGAATATCTATGGGAGCTAGTATTGGAGATGTTCTCAGTTCCTGTTATTAAAACAATTTACTTCCCCTCTTAAGTTTATGTTACAATGTTATTTTAAGATGGGGTACATAATTTTGAGCTCAGCTGGCCACATCAGCTTATCTTGCGTGATGGCGGCAGGAAAAGACTCCTCTGCTCGATTTCTCCCCTGTGCTCTGGAGACACCTCACTGATAGCTAAATGGACCAAGGAGTATGCTGTCCGACTCTGGATTCAGCAAAGCTCTGACCAGGTGCTGCTCAATACCATCAAGACCACGGTCCCTGAAAACAAGAAGGATGTACCTTCTACTTCATAACTAATTGATACTCTAGTTCTACACTGAGCACAATACATCACAAACATTGAGTTCAGAGCGTTAGGCCAACTGTCAGCTGCATCTGAAATACTTTATACCAGTATTTCCCTCCCTAATGGTTACTACGCCTCTGCAATTCCAGCATTATTTCTGTCTAATCAATAATCTAGGTGTCAGTGTACTGTTTGGCCATTCCATGCCGTTTTACTTTCCTCCGACACCTTCTGTTCAGGCTGGAGCATTATAGGCTTTACATCATGTTTGCTACTGAACTACACATATATACAGGCATAAATTAACAATTCACATTCAATTTTCATTAAAAGATACTGAATGTTTCAAGCTTACCACAATTCATAGAATAAACACAGATACGTTGACTAGCAATGAATTCTGGCACAAATTCCCATCTGCTTATGTTCCAGGCTTTTATTTTAGCAAAAATGTGAGCTGGCTTCAACGCACTGTTGCTTTATCAAGCTTATTTGAACTAGTGGTCTCGAACTAACGCTCCTAAGTGAGTATATCAGCGAGTCTGGCCAATGGAGCCACGTTTCGACAAGGGTTTGAAAAAATTTTAACTTCCTACGTCTCCCCTAACAACCAAATATAGTATTTATAGTCCGACCAATCGTGTTTAGTCTTATATTTGTTGCGCTCCAATCAATTTGGAGTTTACATGGTAGGCTATTTCCGTACGCAAGGTTTTTTCAAACACGTTATAAAAAAATTTTATGAGCAGAAATGATTTCATGCTGTCAGGCATCCCCAATATTTTATTTTGGTTATAACTTGTTAATTCCTAGACTATTTGCGTAACGTTTTACATATTCTTTGTCAGCAAACCCTAAGGAACCCAAATATACAAATTTTAAAAGAGCTAAGTGGCTGCGTTCAAAATATGCAATTTCTTCGACCTCCTGTTTCGAAGATGTGCTGTCTGGGTACTGTAATGTTTTCAAACGTAAACCCATCTAATGTTATCTTTTCTAATAAGCGTTTTTTCGTGATTTTAAAACCTAACTCTGGGAAGGGTAGTGAATTTATCACTGTCCGTCTGAAAAAAAAGTTAGTGCATGTGGCCTTACACGCGTGATAGTAGTAATTGTGTATCGCGCGACGCGTGTTGCATGCGTTCCTGATTTTCAGCCCTCCCTCTCTCTTTCTATTTGAGTCCATCTGTTCGTTCGTTTTGGTAACGCAGTATAATTAATGTTAGGATTAATTTAGGTCATTACGCAGTCTGCCTCTCAATGTTTTTCCAAGAAATACAGCACACGTTTCATTGAAGAAAGCGGGTAATAATATAGTAGGCTTTTACTATCAACGTGAAAGCGTTACAATTTGCAGACGAAGCATAAAACAAAGGGGATTTCGAGTACATTCCTTGTGACAGCACTGTTATTTTACCATTGCTCTTTTCTTTATTAGAATTTATTTGTTACGCTTTACATTTACCTTTTAATTTATATATGTGGATTAGAATTTTTCACGACACCTCCCCTCTTAAAACAGACATCCCATGTCAGTCCTTTATTCTATATACACATAGATAAATGTAAGTCAACTTGACTTTACTCTGCTGTGGTGCTATCATGGTTTTATGTAGTTGGGTCCATTCAGAGTAGGCACTACTCATGAAATCTGCCTCAGACTTCTACAACCATTAATATATTTCGGTTATGTTACTGAACAGCCGCAAGTGTGAATGCTTGTCTTAATGCTGCTTCGCAACCCGTATTCACCATTTCTCTTCTCTGAGTCTGCGCAATGACATGTCCAGAGAACATTATATTTCCCTCAAAATGTACGTTATGAGGAGATAACATATACCTGGTGATAGCAGAGTTTTCGTAGTGGATCCCATAATCTTCTTATTATCCTGTATGAAACATTCGGAATATCCTCAATCAAAGAGGCAACTCAGGGATTCATTACGTTCCTCCGAAATGTTTACATCCAACAATTTTGTCTGATCTCAGGTTTTACTGGAATCTGATAGTATCCTTTACTCAGATCCACTTTTGAGAAATATTTAGCTTTATTTAGTCTGGCAAACAGCTGATTTGTATCCGGCAATGGATCTACCTGTCCTTCTGTAATAGCGTTCAGTCTCCTGTAATCTATACAGAGTCTATGTTCTCCAGAGGGCTTCCTTAAGAGTACAACACCGGAACTATATGAGGATTCACTGTGTGAAATAATTCCCTCCTTCAATAGATAGTCTATCTCTTCCTTCAAAGCTTTCTCCTTAGCAAACGGAATCGAATATGGTTTCATACAGACAGGTGTGGGGTCTATCAGTTTCATATCATATTCCAATAGGTTTGTATGCCCTGGTCGGTCTGTTAACACCTCTGCATGATTATTTAGAACCTGTTGCACTCTCTCTTTCTGAGTTTTCGTTAAATGTGTACTGATTTTCACCTGTGCTGCTGTCTCACAGGGGTGTAATGGATACTCAAATGATGAAAGTGGTTCCTTTTTCATCTCCATGGCGATGGACAAGGTCAACAAGTGTGTCTCTTCCTGATGTTCTCTTTCCAAATATTTCTTCAGGAGATTCACATGATAGATTTTTTCTTTCCCCTTCTTATCTATCTTATAATTTGTTCTAGACACCTTCTCTAAAACTGTATATGGACCCTGCCATCCAATTTGTAACTTATTCTGACTCCCGGGCAAAAGAAGCAGTACTTTCTCTCCCACAGCCAAATTTCTGTCTTTCGCCTTCCTGTTATAATAGGCAGCATGTTTCTTCCTGGCTTGTTTCAAATTTTCATTGGCAAGTTTCCAGCCAGTTTTTAAACGAGTGGTCAGCTCATTCACATATTGGTATGAAGATGTAATGTTTTCCTCTGCCTTTTCATCAGTCCACGTTCTTAACAAAGCTACATATGGACCTTTAATTTTGTGGACCTATTTGTCCATGCACCGGTATGGTCTCTTCCACTCGAAGCTTTATAGTGATGATTTTTCCTCCCAGAATTATCATTCACAAAACGACCGCTACCAATTTTTCTTTTGGGGCTTTCTCCCCACTTAAAATTCTTGATGAGAGATTTCCTCCCTACATCCTCTTCCTCCAGTTTGTTTAAGTCCGATTGAGGGATTTTCGGCTTATCCTGGGGTAAGACATCTGTTTGCACTCTCCGCATAGTGGCCATTGTAAAACAGTTAAGTGAAGCTTGTCCGTGAAAAGGGGCTTCCCATTCCATTTGGTCCACTTTATCAAATCTATTTTTCTTTTTATTATCAGGCCTAATTTTGCCCCGTGGCGTGTCCAGGTCCTGATCCATGTTCCCACTTGTGGGTGTTCCCTCATGTGCTATGCTACACCTTTCTACAAAATTCTCAATGTCCCATCTTGCTTTGGGCCAATAATAATTGTGAGCCACCTTTTGAATGATGGTACCTATCTTCTCATGGTCCCCATCTGGTTTCACATGTAGGCTCCTTATTAAGTCTGCCCTATATCTTTTAGGAAGTACCAGTTGTCCCTGACCTTTGGATCTAGCTCCAGTCTTCCTATACATCAACTTGTTTTTCATGTAAAAATCTCCCTTGCCTGGAGTTGTATGACAAGTTGACAATTTTCTGAAACAAGGCTTGAGTGTTTTATCCCCAGCCTGTGCCTTCCTCATCTCTTCTGGAGTGGTATCCAACATAATATCCTCCTCCTGTCTTGAGGTCGACCTGACCTGAAGGGTTGCCATATACACAGGTTTCCTTCTGCAACGGTCAGTGTCATGATTGTCCATCTGACAATTTTTACACCACCTTTTTCCTTGGTTGAAAGATTTTCTTTCATCATATTTCCTTTCATCGAATTGTGGGAATTTATTTTTATTTTCATACCGTGGCCTATCAAATTGGTGCTTACCTTTGTTTTGATCCTTAGGATCAAATTTATTAAAGTTCTGTGGTGCCCTAAAGTTATCCACTTGTTTCTTTTTATTACCTGTTACCTCTGCTTGAGCTGCTTGATACCTTTCAGCAACATTTAGCAACTCACCCAGCCTCTCTGCACCTTGTTCCATGAGAAACTTTCTCAGGTCTGGAGCCATGGACTCTCTTAGCTGCTCTATAAGGACCATTTCCTTAAGATCTTGGGTTTTCCCCAGAGAAGTCCATTTCTCCAAGTATGTCTCTATTCGTGCAGAGAACTGGTGATAGGTTTCACCTGACAGTAGTTTAGCATTCCTAAATTTTTTCCTATAAAATTCTGCATTCTTTTCATACCTTAACAAAAGAGCCTGCTTTAGCATGTCATAATTTTCCTGATCACCTCTGCTCATTTTTGCAAAAACTTCATAAGCTGCCCCACGAAGTCCCTGAGATAACTTTAAGCTCCACCTTTCTCTCTCTAACCCATATGTGGTAGCTAATAGTTCATACCTATTTAGATAGCTCTCTATATCATCGTCTTTCTCAACAAAATGATCTAAATGAAAATTCATAGCTGAGGTTGAGGCTCCCTGGCTAGCAGTGGCCTCAGAGGCAAAGGGACTGGCACCATTTTCAGGAGCATGGCCTTGAAACTCAAACTCCCTTAGTCGTAACTCATGTTCCCTTTGTAATCTCTTCTCCTCCTTTTCTGCTTCCCTCTCTGCAGTCAATCTTCTTTCTTCTGCAGCTAATTTCTTCTCTTCCCTTTCTGCAGCTAATTTCTTCTCTTCCCTTTCTGCAGCCAATCTTTTGTCTTCTCTTTCTGCTTCCAATTTCTTAGCCTCAGCCTCAATCTGCAACCTCTTAGTCTCAGCCTCAGCCTCAAATTGTAACTTCTTAATTTCCCTTTCAGCCTCTAACTTTCTTTCGGCTTCAAACCTTCTTTCTTCGCGTTCAATAAATTTGTCACATTCCGTAGTGACATAGGCAACCATAACTTGCCCATCTAATCCTAACTCTTTTGCAGTCTGAACAGCAGCAGATCGAAACTTGGCCAGGTCCGCCATTGTCTATCAGGTAAATTTATACAATGTCTAACCAACAATTCAATCTCTAAATATATATCTAATGGACAACACAGGCACCGTGAGCTCAACCTTATTTAATTCCACCCAAGGATACCTTTTAATTCTTATTATTCCCTGAAGTGAGTTACCCCCAATATTTTTAATAGTGAAAGATTCAAAATCCCAAGGGACGAGCCCCCAATATATGTGGTGAAGTGGGATGTTATAAATATTTATAGGGGACTTAGTGTACTGACTGAGATCAGCTGTGAAGGTATCTATATCTAATAAGAGTAGTGTATTATAGATAACCTTACTTGCTGCCACATATATATATATCTCAGTCAGAATTATTCTGGAATAGTGTGATGACTACGTTGTATGTCTAGGGTATGTGTATGATGAAGTGTAAGTCATAACAACAACAGACAGATAAACAATTTAATTTATTCCACCACACTTGACAACACTGTGACACTCACATACATATAACACTCTAAAGGATATCTTAAAGGAGTCACTGATAACTTTTCAAATAACAATATGTATTCATTGCTGTTATGAATGAATATGTGTCCTGATTCAAATACAAAGGGAACCAGGAATCACAATCAATTTTAATTACAAGTTATATGTACAGAATTTCTCAATATGAATATTGTAGTGACATATATTATTAAAAGTATCCTATGTGTGTCAGTTGTGTAGTAGTAATATGAGGTAATACTGGTTTTGTTTTGTTCAAGCTCTGTTGGTATTTGTCATCATGACTTCAATAGTTTGTCTTTATGGGAGCTAGTATTGGAGATGTTCTCAGTTCCTGTTATTAAAACAATTTACTTCCCCTCTTAAGTTTATGTTACAATGTTATTTTAAGATGGGGTACATAATTTTGAGCTCAGCTGGCCACATCAGCTTATCTTGCGTGATGGCGGCAGGAAAAGACTCCTCTGCTCGATTTCTCCCCTGTGCTCTGGAGACACCTCACTGATAGCTAAATGGACCAAGGAGTATGCTGTCCGACTCTGGATTCAGCAAAGCTCTGACCAGGTGCTGCTCAATACCATCAAGACCACGGTCCCTGAAAACAAGAAGGATGTACCTTCTACTTCATAACTAATTGATACTCTAGTTCTACACTGAGCACAATACATCACAAACATTGAGTTCAGAGCGTTAGGCCAACTGTCAGCTTCATCTGAAATACTTTATACCAGCATTAACCTCCTTAATGGTTACTACGCCTCTGCACTTCCAGCATTATTTCTTCTAATCAATCATCTAGGTGTCAGTGTACTGTTTGGCCATTCCATGCCGTTTTACTTTCCTCCGACACCTTCTGTTCAGGCTGGAGCATTATAGGCTTTACATCATGTTTGCTACTGAACTACACATATATACAGGCATAAATTAACAATTCACATTCAATTTTCATTAAAAGATACTGAATGTTTCAAGCTTACCACAATTCATGGAAATAAACACAGATACGTTGATTAGCAATGAATTCTGGCACAAATACTGGCACAAATTCCCATCTGCTTATGTTCCAGGCTTTTATTTTAGCAAAAATGTGAGCTGGCTTCAACGCACTGTTGCTTTATCAAGCTTATTTGAACTAGTGGTCTCGAACTAACGCTCCTAAGTGAGTATATCAGCGAGTCTGGCCAATGGAGCCACGTTTCGACAAGGGTTTGAAAAAAATTTTAACTTCCTACGTCTCCCCTAACAACCAAATATAGTATTTATAGTCCGACCAATCGTGTTTAGTCTTATATTTGTTGCGCTCCAATCAATTTGGAGTTTACATGGTAGGCTATTTCCGTACGCAAGGTTTTTTCAAACACGTTATAAAAAAAATTTTATGAGCAGAAATGATTTCATGCTGTCAGGCATCCCCAATATTTTATTTTGGTTATAACTTGTTAATTCCTAGACTATTTGCGTAACGTTTTACATATTCTTTGTCAGCAAACCCTAAGGAACCCAAATATACAAATTTAAAAGAGCTAAGTGGCTGCGTTCAAAATATGCAATTTCTTCGACCTCCTGTTTCGAAGATGTGCTGTCTGGGTACTGTAATGTTTTCAAACGTAAACCCATCTAATGTTATCTTTTCTAATAAGCGTTTTTCGTGATTTTAAAACCTAACTCTGGGAAGGGTAGTGAATTTATCACTGTCCGTCTGAAAAAAAAAGTTAGTGCATGTGGCCTTACACGCGTGATAGTAGTAATTGTGTATCGCGCGACGCGTGTTGCATGCGTTCCTGATTTTCAGCCCTCCCTCTCTCTTTCTATTTGAGTCCATCTGTTCGTTCGTTTTGGTAACGCAGTATAATTAATGTTAGGATTAATTTAGGTCATTACGCAGTCTGCCTCTCAATGTTTTTCCAAGAAATACAGCACACGTTTCATTGAAGAAAGCGGGTAATAATATAGTAGGCTTTTACTATCAACGTGAAAGCGTTACAATTTGCAGACGAAGCATAAAACAAAGGGGATTTCGAGTACATTCCTTGTGACAGCACTGTTATTTTACCATTGCTCTTTTCTTTATTAGAATTTATTTGTTACGCTTTACATTTACCTTTTAATTTATATATGTGGATTAGAATATTTCACGACACTACCTTCGCACAAGATTACTCTTGGCAGAGATGTAGATAGAAGGATAATGACACTTTTATCACAAAGGGAGTCTTCACAAGATATTCAGATAAGCGAAAACAATGCTGCTTTGGCTGAGCTCCTTAATTCTAGAATCTGCCGACCACATTTGTGAAGAATTAAGCAATGATTAATTTTTAGCACGTTAAGTCCCCACCTCTGATTTACTCAGTGGAATTCTTATTATTCTGGTATAGCCCTGTTTAGAGTGTGTGTAGTAAATTGGCTGGAACAAACATGCAGTACATTTAAAAGGATAATATCGAAGTTAAATTTGTAAAATTACAAATTACAAAATTTAATAATTACGCAAGTTTTAACAGTTAGAAAATAATTGAATAATTTAGAAGGAAATTTACATCATTTGATTGATAGTAGAGTCGAGGGGAAAAAATTCACTTTGGCAGCGTATATTTTGCACTTAGCTGCCAACAGTAGTTTCCGCTCCCGATGATGGGTTCTTTTTACAATGCTTTCGATCGTCGCTGGTCAAGGTTGTAGGGTGTAGCTCGTTTCCCAGAAATGTCAAGGAGAGTCTACAAAGTTGGTCCCTCGTCTTAAAGCTTAGGCCACTGTTCCCTTCTTGTTCCAGAGATAGTACTTTCTACTGGTACCACTAATAAGCCAATTCTGGCTCACATACGTTTTTGCTCAGTTGGATAAAAGAGAATTGAATCGGCCTCTTACACGCGTCTGGGGTGTCTTTTCTTTAATAAGATAATTCCCTCTCTGACTCCGTGTGTTTCTGTGTCCTCAGATATTCCGGTTTTCCCTGTTTAAAATGTTAGAGATTTCGTGGGCTGAATTGTAAGTTCTGATGAATACTCCAATAACAGTTGTCCGGTCTTATACATAAAAATTCTGAATTCTAACTACCGGCAAGTCTGATGTCTTTGGCAAGCGTAAATCTCACAGAAAATTTTCACTGTGAACTAGACTGACTGAAGCGTCAGGTTATATCTACGGTCCTACCCCGCTCTGTTTGTTATGGTGCTCAAATGATCAGCCAAACTGATCTCAATATTTTGCATGACTCATCTAGTGCAAAATTTCAAACATTGCTTTTCTGAAAATGGGCTGTAAACATCCGATTGCCTGGCAGACGAACTCACAGAAACATCTGTAAACTGGGTTTCAGATTTAACAAATTATTACTTTATCAGAAAGTAATCTATTCGCAGACGGGCAATTGTTTCTGCCTCTCTTTGCAAAGCTTAGCGAAGGGACGGGAAACAAACAGACATAATAACTTATCCCTGAGAGGAGTGTAAGAAGGAAAATACATAATATCTGCTACACATAGAAGAGAAAGAAAGAAAGAAAAAGCGACAATTGAAAGCACACAATACAATCAGTACAACAATGTAACTGATACCGCCGTAGTGAAACAGAGATCGAGAGCGGTCGCCCCATTCTGTCACACGATAACATGCCACTGATATAACGGATATCCTTGATTACTTACTTCTGACTTAAAGGCTGTCACCGATATCATACCACTGACATAAGGATATAATCGATTACATACCACTGACATAATGGATGTCATCAATTACATACCACTGACATAACGGCTGTCTTGGAATATATATAAGTGACATAACAGCTGTTATTGATTACATGTTAGTGACATAACGGCTGTCGTCGATTACATATCAGTGACATAACGTCCCTCATTGATTACATATCAGTGGCACACAGGTTGTCATCGATCTCAAATCAATGACAAAACGGCTGTCAACCATTACATGGAAGTGACACAACGCAGTAGCTATTAGACATATGAACAGGACATACCAAAATAATTTATTTTTATTAAGGTGTTTACTACTCTTCTTGGTAGCACGCCCGTTTCTACTATCTACCATATGTATGGAGCTGTTGGTTATATCAGGACGTGTTTCATTTACTGTAATATGTTCTTGTTTGTAGTTATTTGATGCGCTATGCTGTATTATTTGTCTCCTAGGTTTGGTGACCTTTTAGATAAAGGTCATTTTGTTTTATTGTTCATAAAAATGATAGTGTCTATACTGGTATGAATTTAATATTGATTGGAGGTTTATTTATAGTCAGTTCGTATTTATCTAAAAAAAAAAGGGGGGGGGGGGGGGTTCTACCACTGTAAACTAATAATAATAATAATAATAATAATAGCCCCTTCAGTGATAACTGACTATGGGAAACTACTGGCTAGCGTTCGTATTAATTTTTTTTTTTTTAGCTTTTGTTTTTGTAATATAGTGGTTCATTAACTTTTGTAATTTTGGTGGGGTCTTAATGCCTTTAAGATTTTCTACACGCATTTCTACGTGTGGTTATTGTAGTATGTCTTAATGTTTGTCTGTTCTGGTTATATTTGTTACAGTCCACCAGAAAATGTCTAATTGTGTTTGGTTCTTGACACTCTTCACATGTGAGTTCCTCTATCAGGAAATATCCAGTTCCAAGTTTGAGCCTTAGTACATTTTAATTAATTGGTATTTTTAGTAAATCTTGAATTGGACATTTTTTGCTTGGTTTTTACAGGACTTCATATGAGTGTCTTCCTTTATTGCGTCTGTCCCCCTACTATCATCCATTCTTCAGTTATTGCTTGTGCAATTAAGCTCTTATAGCACGTTTCACTAGCTTTGCCCTCAAACAAATGTAATTATCTGATTAACCGTCCAACGTATTAATGCCATTTTTTGCACACGGTGTTAAATTGGGTTAGACCCAACAAATATATACTTTATATCTGTGCATCTTGTCTAGTTCCCATAAACGGATGAAATCCTTTGATCTTTGTCGGCATACTAATTATTGTGTATCGAGAAAAGAAATTTTACCACTTCATGCACAGATTCTGTGAATTGATTAGGCATAGGCGTGTCTACTATTACAATAATGTGGCCATCACGTTTGCATATGAATACCTGTTGAAGCTGATTTCTTAAATGATCTGCATGCGAGATACTCGTGACATTGTTTGTCATTGACATTTAATGCGCTACCAAACTGGTCCTTCCTTGATCTAATTATTTCAATAGGTATCACCTCTTTGCGGTTCATAAATATCATAATAGAACGTTGCTCCTCTAATGTGCTTGTAAATAACGGTAAGGTCATCTTTAAAGAAATTAAACTTCATCCGAATCATAATCAGATGTCTCTGAAAAATTGATAATCAATCTCGGCTGAATGAAAGACAAACCATCATTCTTCCAATATTCCTCTTCCTCTTGTAACACATGGTTCTCACATTTCTTCCAATAATCCCTGGCTATATTGGACATGGCGGCTTTTATAAGTATTTCAACATCTTTTAAATTGAACGTTCTATTTTCTGTTTCTACCTGTTCCTTAATTTTAGCCCATACTAGTTCTGTTGGGTTTAAGTGAGAATGGTAAGGAGGAAATTTTAAACATCTGTGACCATGTTCATGGATTGCCTTGTCTATGTGAAATATCTTTGTATGCTGTGTCTTTTTTACAATTCCAAGTAATTCAGGCTTCAGGGACATTTCGTTGAATGGAATGTTGTTTTTGGTCGGCCAAATCTTTATTACATCTTTAGTACTTGATGAATTAGGAACTTTATCTTCTGGTGCCACAACGTTGTGATATGAAGCATTGTCCATTATCAAACACGACGGTCTATCCAAGGAAGGAAGTACATGATTCACAATCCAATCTTGAAATATCTTGCCATTCATCTCTGTATGATAATCCCTATTATCTTTAGATTTTGAAACAAATGTGAGTTCAGTATTATTTAGAAACCCATGATGGCTGCTTTCTGCATGTGCAATTATTAGGCGCTGTCCTTTGCTGCTTGGTACTAGTCTCTTAGTTGTCCCATCAGATGATTGCCATTCTCGTTCATTACTGTGGTGCGCATTGATCCAAGTTTCATCTAAATACACAAAATCATAACAATCTCTTCTCATTTCTCTGACCTCGCGTAAATATTTGCTTCTCATTGCAACTATATGAGGCTTCTCACAAATAAGGTTTCTACCACCAACATATTTTCTAAAAGTGAATCCCAAACTCCTAATAGTCCTCCATAGCGTAGATTTGGAAATATCAATGTCATTATTTTTTCTTAACCAAATTTTCAATTTCCTTAAAGTCACTGCCTCATTATTGTGAAACATATTGCAAATTTCTCTGCGGATCAATTCTCTGTCAAAATTATTCACCACTCTTGGCCTATTTTTCGTGTGTAAAACACTGGAATTACAAATTTCAGATGTCGCTATCCAGCGGTGCAATGATCGTTTGCTTATCCCCAAGGCATGAATAGTCCTCTTTTGTGGGTTTGAAATGGAATGATATAGTTTTCCTCGGGTAGCTTCATTGCAGAAATACTTTAAAATCCTATTTGTGATTTGCTGTAATGTCATAACATGTACTCGCAGACTCATTTTTCCTACTCAGCCACACATAACTTTTTGTAGACACGCCACTGCTTGACAATGTGTGCGTAAAACCGGAAATAAACTGTTTTATGTTCAAGAAGTGCAATTTCACGCAATTTCACGCAAAAATCATGCCAATTTCTTGATAAACCAAAAATGTGCAAATGAGGTCGTATAATTTACTGTAGACATTTCAATATGTGTGTGTGTGATGTGTGCTGGCAAGTAGGATTTTATATTATATCGCAAAGAAACAAAAATTGAAACCAATGGCCGCATTTTAATGAAAAATTTAATTCATAGGGTCTATACCATTTCAAATTTACACACAAAATGTCACTTATATGCGTTATATATTCGCTGAGATATAGCATTTTGAAGTTGGGCAAAGCTAGTGAAACGTGCTATAATTTCAAATGTCACTAGGCCTACTTAAATTTTGTTATAACTAGTTCTTCCATGTATGGATTCTTTGTCCGCATGCTCATTTCCTGCTATCCCAACATGCGCTGATATCCATTTTAGTGTGACACGGTGTGCTGAAATGTATTGACCTGCTGTATTTCCTCTATAATATCTGGCTGCTGCATTCAATTCTGTTTCTGATTGCTAGTATTGATGAAAGAGAATATGTGAGACTTTATTTGGTTGATTCTTTTGCAACTATTTCTAAAGCTTTTAATATTGCCACTAATTCTGCTGTAAAGATGGATATATTACCTGTGACTTTCTATCTTTTTTAAATTTTCAATTCAGTTTTGGTATTGCTATTCCCGGTCCTAAGTGTCCTTCATCTTGTGACCTATCTGTGTATATAGTTACGCTATTAATGTTTATACTGTTCAATGTACTCTGGTACTTTAATTTTTGTTGAAATGATGTCTCTAGATTTGTTTACGATCTTTGTTGAGTGGGAGTCAGTTTCTGAAAATTTTAGTTCCCATGGTGGGATCTTTGCTTTAGAATGAATACTACTGTTTATTATGTTGAATAGGTTTGGATGATTATCTATTTCTTCCATTGTTTTCCACCCTAACGGGTTTCTATTATAGTCTAGTGGAATGTGACCTATGTAATGGTTTCCACTATCAAAGGTTTTATGCGCTGGATGGGTTGTGTGACAGTACGAACTGTTACGTCGGATTAACACTAAGGTGCTGCCACTTAATTATAGTTAGGGTAAGAATACTTAGCAAGATTAAACACTAAGTATTTGAGCGTGTCTAGTTAGTGTAATAACACTAGTCACAAATCCTATTAGTGATTTAATTAAAGGTTAAGAAATGACGTCATCAAATTTGGGGTAGAATTGCCCAGTAGTTAGGACGGAAGTGATGGTTTGAGAGAAGGGGGTTAAGTGAGTTGGTTTTAGGCACGAGACGAGCGAAACAGTGATTTTGGGGTTTAGACCATCTTGTAAGTTCGATGGCTGTGTCTTATTTCTTGGGATGACTGGTTTGTATACCACAGAAGCACATGTATTTATGAAATATTTTGAAGTTGTCAGAGGTTACAGACACTTAATAAAGGTGTTCATTCATATTTAATCCAGCCTGATCTTATTTTCCTGAGCGTCAGTAGCCAGTGACCTTTGTTTACATCAGGTAATCAAGCATAGAGTGCTACCCTATTTACGACGATCATGCAGCCTAAAACATAAACACAGTTACGAGTCTCCAAAAGAACCACCTGGGTTATGTTCCAATTCATATCTGTAAGCACCACCTCTGGCAGTCGCCAGTAAAACAACAGATGAACATTGATAAAAGA
This sequence comes from Oreohelix idahoensis, assembly GCA_024509875.1. NCBI lineage: Eukaryota > Metazoa > Mollusca > Gastropoda > Stylommatophora > Oreohelicidae > Oreohelix > Oreohelix idahoensis. The sequence continues at coordinate 614,538 of JAMPIV010009727.1, forward strand.
TTCCACCCCATTCTCACCCTGTCACACTAGACTTGATTTGTCACCGTGACCAAGCCCGGTCACATCTAACTTGATTCGGTGCCGTTCCCGTCCACTCCCCCGGCCACATAACTTGATTTGGTGCCCGTGACCAGCTCGTAACTGCCTTTTTACGATGGATTCAGCTACTTGATTTGATGCCCGTGACCAGCTCCTAACTGTTTTTTTATGATGCATTCACCCATTCAACAGCTAGAGCATCAAGTATTTTTGTTGCAAAAGAAAAACCATCTGCTTCAACAACAATTGTCACAGCAACAAACAGCTGCTGGAAGGGCACACTGGAACAGTCTCAATAAAAGACACTGTCGAATTACAGTGAGAAACGTTATCAATGTAATCAAACAAGGAAAGATATTTGAAATAAATAATGTTACCAGTGACAAAGAAAGATGTATGGTAACGACAGAAAATGGACTAAGAGCATATATAAAGCCAGTAACACAGTGGAGAAAAACCTTTAACAGACGTTATCATTCCTGTTCCACCGCTGAGGTTCATATCCCTCCACTTGAGCTGTACTCACGTATCCTCTCCCGTGATGCTCGCTTGGTTGAGTTACCCTCCGTTACTCCAGGCCCCTCTCATGCTTCGCCTCAGCATGATATTATTGTACCTCCTATTACTGCCGCAACTCCTGTCCATACCTCCCTTCCTCCCCCTGTTCACCTCTCTTCTGATTCCACTTTTCCTCCACCTCCCTCTGTTCACCTCTCTTCAGACCTCGCTTTTCCTCCCTCTGTTCACCTCCCTTCAGACCCCGCTTTTCCTCCCTCTGTTTATCTCTCTTCTGACACCGCTCTTTCTCCTTATGGTTATTTTCCTCCGCCTCCCTCCGACCTTGATAAAGAACCTGAGTCTGACTTTTCAGATTTTGAACCTTCTCTTCCTCCTTATGGTTATTTTCCTCCGCCTCCCTCCGACCTTGATACAGAACATGAGTCTGACTCTTCAGATGTTGAATCTTCTCTTTCTCCTTATGGTTATTTTCCTCCGCCGCCCTCCGACCTTGATACAGAACATGAGACTGACTCTTCAGATGTTGAACCTTCTCTTTCTCCTTATGGTTATTTTCCTCCGCCTCCCTCCGACCTTGATACAGTACAAGAAAAGTACCAGCTTGACATAGAATCAGAATTCGATTCGTCAAGTGGGGAGGATAGAGTTATGGGCCCCGACGAAATTGGATACAGGTCGGATGAGCTCCAGCATATAACGGACGACGAAGGCCGTAGAATTTATTGGCCGAAAAATGAGATTAGTGATCTTGACTCTTCCCCCGATTATTCTTCTTTTGATATTGGACCTGATGTTCCTCTTCCCTCAGCTCGTTTTCTCTTTAGACGTCGTCATCCAAAATTCATTTACGATTCTGTTCCCTTTCCTAAGCCCCTTCACCAGCGGGCCGCCCATGTACGAACCCGTTTTCGTCGCTCCCGTGGGTCTGTTCATTCTCCTTACCGTAGTCCCTCTCCTCCGCCTCTCCCTCCCCCTGTCACACCTCCGTCCCGTAGATTACGTATTCCCCTCCGTTATCCTTCTGCCGTTCCACAGCCTCCACTCCGTCCTTCCCGTCATGCCATTGTTCCTTCATCCCAACCTACACAGTACGATCCTCGCCTGTTATTGTAAGCCATTGAAAGATTGGAAACAATGAACATTTTTGCAAAGATGTTTACAAATTGAACTGCACTTACCTCCAGATGCCGTCTCCGGTCATGTTGACATTTCCTGCCCTGCTATTATTTTTAGCATGAAGTCGACCCTGCTTCTCGTGTCTTCCGATGCAGGTCTCCTACACAATACCCTACTGCTGAATTGCTTGATCCTGATGCTACCGTGAAGACCAATCGTTACGCATCCTTGAACATCTGGGTTACACACGTTACGCATTTCCAGTTCAGATAGGAAAGTCCAACAGCCGTTATTTATGGAGAGCTGTTACATTTTCGTCCGCAAGAAAGACATTGCTGAATCTACCGGTACGTGAACATTTCCCTCACGACATCCTTTCGACCACTGCTGATGGAGATCCACCAACTCAGAAGATCTCTGCAGTCCTGATATATTGTAGTTGATGTAGTTCCCTTTTACACGCGTTAGCGTCATTATGTCACATTATTTTGACTAATGTAATATTTTTTTAACCATCTTTTGTACCCCTATGATTTTTTTTTTTTTGGTGTTTTTCTTTTTGCCATGTTTTTTTGATGTAAGATTTTGCCTAGATTTTTTTTTGGGTGTTTACATTGTTCTGTTGTACCAAATAAAAGTGATTAACTAATGTACATCTTCACCCGCCACTAATGTTGGCATCATTCACGATTCATTATGATGATGACACCATATTGCATTATGATTGTTTGAATTTTCAGTCATTGTTACACCGACACTCATACATGTGATTTAACTATTTGCCCATTTATATATTCTATACCATTGTCCATTAATTACCATGTTTCCATTCCATTCATTGTTTCCGGTTATTGTTATACCGGCGTAGTCATATTTTTTATTATGAGACTTACCCATTTTGCCCATACTTTGCCACCAAGTTTTGTGGTTCTATGTCCATTTGTTCCATTCATATTTTTTTTCATCACCCACTTCAGTGAAGTGTAGGGTGACAGCCATTTTGGGCATCCGCTATATTTTATGTGCACCCGCCATATTTTTTGTTGCCAGTTTTTTTTTTCCTTGCGACGTTAACTCGCTTGTCATGTTATTTCATGTTTTATGATTCGCACAAGTGTGAGAGATATTGATGACTATAAACCCATAAAGCGTTTTGTTAGTTCGTTGATGATTGTTAGTTACTGTTCTATTTTGCCCATATATTTTTTTTGCCACTTATTAGTACTATTTGTAGCTACCATAACCTCCATAGTTTTTTTTTTCTTCCATGTGTCCCTCGTTTATGTTATGTCCATCAGTCCCTACCCCTTCATGATCGATTTTTGTGTGTGAAATGTTAATGGTGTTATTTCATCCATTATTCCCATCTATTGTTTATTGTAGTCCTTCTGACATGATTTATGGTGGGATACATGAATCCCAATAATTTTGTTTTAGAGTTAGTAAATTTTTTTCTAGGGAATAAAGTGTCTCCCTACGGGATACACTTTAGTGGCCCCGGGCGTATGTGACAGTACGGACTGTTACGTCGGATTAACACTAAGGTGCTGCCACTTAATTATAGTTCGGGTAAGAATACTTAGCAAGATTAAACACTAAGTATTTGAGCGTGTCTAGTTAGTGTAATAACACTAGTCACAAATCCTATGAGTGATTTAATTAAAGGTTAAGAAATGACGTCATCGAATTTGGGGTAGAATTGCCCAGTAGTTAGGACGGAAGTGATGGTTTGAGAGAAGGGGGTTAAGTGAGTTGGTTTTAGGCACGAGACGAGCGAAACAGTGATTTTGGGGTTTAGACCATCTTGTAAGTTCGATGGCTGTGTCTTATTTCTTGGGATGACTGGTTTGTATACCACAGAAGCACATGTATTTATGAACTATTTTGAAGTTGTCAGAGGTTACAGACACTTAATAAAGGTGTTCATTCATATTTAATCCAGCCTGATCTTATTTTCCTGAGCGTCAGTAGCCAGTGAACTTTGTTTACATCAGGTAATCAAGCATAGAGTGCTACCCTATTTACGACGATCATGCAGCCTAAAACATAAACACAGTTACGAGTCTCCAAAAGAACCACCTGGGTTATGTTCCAATTCATATCTGTAAGCACCACCTCTGGCAGTCGCCAGTAAAACAACAGATGAACATTGACAAAAGATTCCACCCCATTCTCACCCTGTCACACTAGACTTGATTTGTCACCGTGACCAAGCCCGGTCACATCTAACTTGATTCGGTGCCGTATCCATCCACTCCCCCGGCCACAGTTGGATCTCTTGCCACTTGTGACCAGTAGTTGAATCTCAGCTCTTTTCTCCGTAGCTCCATGGGCCTAATGCCTAGCGCTACTTCTCATGCCTCTACTGATGTCCAATTTGAAGCACTTGCTATTAATGACAGTGCCTGGTTTTGGATTGTGTCTAGTTTTTGTCTTAATGCCAGAGCGCCTGATGGATATACAACACTGGCTTAGTCAAGTTTGCCCTTAATAAATGATTTATAGAAGGTCATCACTGTCTTATTGCAGGCTCCCCAACCACTTCCTTTTACATATTTTAGCATGTTAATAAGTCCCCTACTGTTTTCTGCTAATAGTTCTGTGTGTTTGTTCCAGTTTAGTTGTTGGTCTAGTCTCAGTAGGCAGATTGTCCTGACTGACACAGTGGTTAGAGCACTGGTTTCTCACGGCAAAGGTTCCGGGTTCAACACAAGGTATCGACACGCTTCAGTCTACCCAGCTGTAAATGGGTACCTGAATTTGCACTTGACTTAGAGAAGGAACAGACAGAAAGGAAGGGAACTGAACTCCCCACCTCTCGATGCTGGACCTAGTATAGTGAAGTCTCTAACACTTCACTCATCTACGGCAGTAAATGCTAAGGTACTACTCTTACATTTTTTCCCTAGTATCACAGTCAGAAAATGTCGTCGTTTTTCCTGTGCATACTTTTTGCTCATTAATGTTAATATCAAGGATATTATTGTCTATTACACGCCTTCTACTGAAGATCAACAAATCTCCCACCTAAGGATCTTTTATATTTGGACATGAGCCCTAATATAACCGACTAGGTTGAACGGGACGCGCCTCGCCAAAACGAGGCAAAAGTTTATTTTTTTTTTAAATTTCCTACTGTTGTTTCTACATTTAGATGAAATTCTCACTCTTGCATCCAGTCAGATACTATATCTACGAGTATAAGTGTATTTGTTTTTGTAATGTTTTATGAGGAATTGAAGATTTCTTCCTTTTCTCCGTATCATAGCGTCATCCGCAAACTGAGATAAGTTGTTTTTTAGGTCTTTAAACTCGTCTCCTAGGTCGTTGTCCATAATAGTGATAACTGGTGGTGATGTTACTGACCCCTGTATGATTCCAATTTGCTGTTCATAAACATCGGATCTATTATTGTTTTATTTGTACCGTGAAATATCTATCCTGCGGGAAGTTGTCTAGTTAATTTTATGTTCTAACTACTATACCTGATTTTCCCTCCAACACTCATCACATGCTCTTGCTACATTGAGGAATATTGCTACCATGTGTTTCATTCTTGTTTAAAGCCCGTCTTAACATCGTGTTCTAGCTTCAACAGTTTGTCTGTTATACTATATTGGCTTCTAAAGCTCGACTGAGTTGAGTTGTACAAATTGTATTTTGCTAGGTGAAATTTTAGTGTTGTTAACTAATGTTCCTAAATTTTTCCTAGATGTGATGTTAACGATACTGGCCTGTATGAGCTGACATCATAAGTTTCCTTATCTGGCTTTAGTATGGGGATGACTACTGCTGTCTTCCATGGGCCTGGCATTTTTCCTGTTTGCCAGATTTTGTTGTAGTTGGATGCAATCACCATTAGAGTGGTGTTTGGTACTTTTTTGAGAATTTCAAAGCTGAGAATGTCATGTCCGGAAGTGGTATTGGTTTTTTTCTATTAATGCCCTTTCTATTTCATCTACTATAATAACAGCATTTAAATAATTATCGTCCTGTGTACCGTCCGTATTTTCTTTCTTTTTTCTAAATTTGTGTAATCGAATTTTTCGTCTATTGACCTCTGTATTATCTAGAATGTCTTTGGAACTTCTTCTTCTTCTTCTTCTTCGTTCGTCCTGAAAAGGACGGTGGTTGCGTTGTGTCTGTTTACGCCTAAGCTGTGATATCTGCACCTTTCGGTCGACACATCCGACTTCTGCACGGCATTTTTTAGGACCGGGTTTGCCTTCCCATTTCGATCCACACTCGCTCAGCCAGACTGCACAGCTGCAGACTGTTTCCAGGACCACCACGTGGAGGTGGAGTGCGGTCTTGACCAGCTCTGGTTCGCTGGTCCTGACGCAGGCAGTCAAGCTATGAGTCGCTGACTGCGGTCTCTATTGCTGCGTCTTGAGGTCCCTCTTTGGAACTAACCTGATAAAAGTATTTAGCTAGGGAGAATGGTAGCTTTTTCTCTATCTGTTTCAGCTCGCTCTGGGATTTTAATTGTTGGAGATTATACATTTCTTCTGGTTTCCTCCTTCAACTGCTTTTAGTTTTCTCCAAACTTCACTTATTTGTGTCCTGTGATTTAACGTTTGACAAAATGTTCTCCAAACTTCTTATTTGTGTCCTATGATTTAACGTTTGACAAAATGTTGTCCAAACTTCTTATTTGTGTCCTATGATTTAACGTTTGACAAAATGTTGTCCAAACTTCAGTTATATGTGTCCTATGATTTAACGTTTGATAAAATGTTCTCCAAACTTCACTTATTTGTGTCCTATGATTTAACGTTTGACAAAATGTTCTCCAAACTTCAGTTATTTGTGTCCTATGATTTAACGTTTGACAAAATGTTCTCCAAACTTCTTATTTGTGTCCTATGATTTAACGTTTGACAAAATGTTCTCCAAACTTCACTTACTTGTGTCCTATGATTTAACGTTTGACAAAATGTTCTCCAAACTTCACTTATTTGTGTCCTATGATTTAACGTTTGACAAAATGTTCTCCAAGCTTCACTTATTTGTGTTCTATGATTTAACGTTTGACAAAATGTTCTCCAAACTTCACTTATTTGTGTCCTATGATTTAACGTTTGACAAAATGTTCTCCAAACTTAACTTATTTGTGTCTTATGATTTAACGTTTGATAAAATGTTCTCCAAACTTCACTTATTTGTGTCCTATGATTTAACGTTTGACAAAATGTTCTCCAAACTTCAGTTATTTGTGTCCTATGATTTAACGTTTGACAAAATGTTCTCCAAACTTCAGTTATTTGCGTCCTATGATTTAACGTTTGACAAAATGTTCTCCAAACTTCACTTATTTGTGTCCTATGATTTAACGTTTGACAAAATGTTCTCCAAACTTCAGTTATTTGTGTTCTATGATTTAACGTTTGACAAAATGTTCTCCAAACTTCAGTTATTTGTGTCCTTTGATTTAACGTTTGACAAAATGTTCTCCAAACTTCAGTTATTTGTGTCCTATGATTTAACGTTTGACAAAGTGTTCTCCAACTCTTTTCTTTAGCTCGTAATATTGTTTTATCTGTTTCATTTCTTATTTTTTTATAGTTAATGTAATTCTCGTCTTTTCTGGCTTTTCTATAGTTTATTCAGGCCCCTTTCCTTCAGTGTCAGCTGTTCTGAGCAATTTTCTGTCCACCAAGGAACTGGATTTTAATTCTTGTTTCTGTCCTTATCTAGAAACTTTTTTTGTTTGTTTTAAGTAGCGCACTGGTTAATGCACTGGCTTCCTAGTTCTGTAGTCCACGGTTCAATCCCTAGTTGAGGTGGGATGTTTTAGACGGCAAACGGCTCTGGGGTCGACCCAACTCTGGGAAGGTTAAGGCGGCCGGCACGATGCTGACCACATCACCCCTAGTGTGCCGATGGTTAAGAAAATATGGGCCTAACACCATATCCCCAATATCTCTCTATAGGCGTGTAACGGGATCCTTTACCCCTCCTTTTTTAAGTGATGAGGGATATTTCTGTTTGGTTGACATTTTATTGTTATATTTAAAATGTCATTTGTTATTATTTATCCAAATATATCTACACTGTTAAAACTCAATTTATTCTATGCTAAGTTTACTTAGTTCTAATTGGAAGGAATCCCAGTTTGCTTTTTAAAAATTGAATGAAGGTTTGGCGCTTCTTGAACTAGGTCTGTATTTGTCATTTACGTTTATTACTATGGGCAAGTGGTCTGAGCTGGCGTCACTGGTACTTCCCATTTAGCAGAGGCTAGGTTTGGTGTAAAAATACTTATATCTACTGCTGTATCTACTCCACTGTTGAATGGGTTAATATTTGTCATTAAGCCATCATTTAGTATGGTTAGATCAGCTCTTTCAATATAGTCCAAAAGTCTTTTTTATGCTGGATCATTACTGTTGTTACCCCATACATTGTGGTGGGCATTTCAATCTCCTATCAATAATGTTATGTAACCTATTTTTGTGTTAACTACTTCTATATCCCAGTCTGTTATGTTTCCTATCGGGCTATATATATTTGTTATCTTTAACTCTTCTGGTTCGCTGTCTATATTTATACTTATTCCTTCTATATTATGTGATAAACTGATCCCACTTTAATATTTTGAGGTCTTCATGTACCAAAAAGGCCACAATACCTCCTCTTCCTTTGAGCCTATTATTTTAAAGTATTTTATATTCTTACTAGTTGACTTTTGTTTTGGGCTCAGGAGGGTTTCTTGTTTTACGAAGACGTGTCTCACAAGAGACATCAGGTTCTTCCTGCCACCCCCCTTCCCTCCCTTTTCCACTGAACTACCTAGATAGCTCAACTCTCATTTGTCCATTTTTAAAGTTTAATTAATTCAATTTGTTTGGTCTGTTTCGACCACTGGTATTTACAGTGTTTTTATATACTCTTTAACCTATAATCTACCATGTTCTCATAAAATTCCTCATTGAAGCTTGTCATTTTGTCCCTAATTTTGTTCAACTAAGTATGGTAAAAGTATCTCAACTTGTTCTTTGATAGATGCTGTCAGATAAACAAAAAAATCTACATCCCTTATAAAGCTGGCAGTCTGTCTCAGGCTTCTCTCGTCGCCATACAGTTTCCTCCTAAACTGGGTTGAAAAAGGCCATGCTTCCAGTTGAGGGATAAACTTTAGTGATCAGGACTTCAAACATTTTGACTTAAAACATTTTGACTTAAAACATTTTGACTTAAAACCTTTTGACTTAAAACTTAGTTTACCTAGCATGTAATTGTGTACCTCATGTTGTGCGTGTGACCCTGCGTTTTGGTAGTTATTACTTTTACTGTACTTAAATTATGTTGGACGGATTAATGACTTTCTTTGAACTAACACAAGGCGCATATTCTATTTTAAGTACTTCCAGCTTTTGAAAGTAATATGTACATGGATACATAATACTAACCTTGTTTCTACCACTTACTGTAATGTCCAGTATAACATTACGTAATCATAAAAGACGCATCAACTTCATTGAGACTGCAAATTCAGAACTTTTGGTTTTCTATATTTTTCAGGGCATCACTTCTGTTTTGTTTGTTCTGGTTCTTTTTTCTCAAAAATGCAGCATGGTTTCACTGCTGACAAGATCCTCAGAATGAATGTATCCCACACCCTGTAAACTGTATCCTTTTATTATTGTCCTTAGCTAGATCTGCTCCAGCTATATACGAGGGCTGTCCGGAAAAGAACCGGCCGTGTAATATAAATCAATAAATATTTTACATAGCACAATGATGGCTCAGTCCCCTTCAAAGTAGGCTCCTTGGGACATCGCACAGTGCTCCCAGCGTTTCTTCCACTGTTTAAAACACTCTACGAAGGCTTTTTTTGGAAGCGCCATCAGTTGCGTCGTCGTATTTTCTTTAATCTCATCGACGGTCTGAAATTTTCTACCTTTCAAACATGATTTCAATTTTGGAAAAAGCCAAAAGTCGCAGGGTGCCAAGTCTGGGCTATAGGGGGGATGAGTTACCTGGTTGATGTTATGTTTCAACAAAAAACTTTGCACTAGATGTGATGCATGGGCGGGCGCGTTGTCGTGATGAAGACGCCAATCGCCAGTTGCCCACAACTGTAGTCGTTTTCGTCGTACTGCATTTCTCAACCGACGGAGAAGATACAATAGGTTTTGGAATTCCCAGATCTTTTTCTAGTTCTCGCACTGTCAGTCGCCGATCTTTGTTGATTGCAGCCCGTACACATTCAACATTTTCCAGTGTTCTGCTTGTTGCAGGCCTTCCAGAAATGAGATCACATTCAACAGATTCTCGACCATCTTTGAAGCGTTTGTGCCACACCTTTATTTGTGTAGCACTCATTGCATCGTCTCCAAAAGCCTTCTGAATCATCATAATAGTTTCCGTGGAGGAATGTTGAAGCTTGACGCAAAGTTTTATGCAGATTCTTTGCTCTACTCGTTCAGCCATTTTGAATGCGACGACCACACAGTGCACGTGCTCACTAAACGGCTTTAACGGTCGCACTAACTGGTGCAGCAACGTCAACATTGCACACGTATGTGCATAACGGGCCATTCTATTTGGCTGCCAAGTTACATCGATGTCGCGCAAACGGTTTTTCTAATATTAATTATGGCCGATTCTTTTCCGGACAGCCCTCGTACATTGATATTGTTGTGGTTCATCTGGGCAGGCCTCATCTGACTGTTTATATGACTGTTTATCTGACTGTTTATCTGACTGTTTATCTGACTGTTTATCTGCAATTTCTAAGACCATATTAATTCAAACTTTCATTCTTTTTTCTCTTGTTGCTCCATGTAGAGCGTGGAGCCAATATTTCAAAGAGAAAACAGAACAATATTTTATTTAAGAAAGAAGGAAATAAAGATAGGCAATATAGGAAATGATGAATCAATAAATTACTGGATGGTCATTCTAGAACAAAAGGACACATAGAAGAAAAAAAGAACGAAAAGGAAATTGAACTAGACATTGGAACTGAAGCATTCAGTACAAATAGAAACAGGAACGGCAGATTAGAAACTGGAACAGAAGAAGAAATTTAGAGATTGAAACGCCTGTGCGTTTGATCATCGTAAAGGTGCTGACTGTATCAGGTGTAGAATCAGATCACTGAAAGACACGAGTTATGAAAGCAGTAAAGTATTTCTACGTGTGCTCTGTTCTAGTCCATTTTAAATATGTAAGGCTACAGTGAAAGCTAGCATTCGACGTCCATCACACATGGTTGAGAAAGAATACAGAAATATATCCACACCAATTGAATAGACATCCTTGACAGTAAGAATAGCATTTGCTAAACTAAAACGGCACTGTTTAAAAAACTAAGAGATCACCTATGCTATATATCCTTGACATTTGAAATCTGAGGTGAAGATTATGTGGCAAATGATTGTCCAATGGTACTTAAGAACACCTGTTGTGGACTACTACTTACACATGTATCGAGTACAACTGACCCACGAGAAGATGCTGACAATGGTTATGACGACTTACATTGGAATACGCCTGTTGACAGCCTAATAAAGGCGATCATTATACTGAAATTTTCAGGGTACGAGAGGTTGTGGGAGGCTAAAACAACCAGTATAGAAGAGAACTCAAGACAAGAAATGAAAGACCTGAAGAAAATATATAGATTTTTATATTGTGATTATTGTTATTGTTAATGTTAATGTTATTGTTAATGTTATTGTTATTGTTAATGTTAATGTTATTGTTAATGTTATTGTTAATGTTTTTGTTAATCAGAATCGACCTCACTGCACTCCGGGCAAACCCATAGGTGCTCAGTCTCCCTCAGCAAATGTTGAAGAGTATGAATGTTAATTGTACCTATATGTTGGTACAGTACACGAAAGTTGTACCTGTATGTTGGTACAGTACACGAAAGCTTGTCATGCATTTTATAAAGGCCTATGCTTGTTCGGGACTTTTTAATGCTCTTTCATTACTGGCAGCGACCAAACGTTAATGAGTATGATGATAAACCTTTGCCAATTTTATGAAAAGAAACATTAACTTTACAGTCGATCTATAATTATTGACCTATGAGTTGATCACACACAAAACAAAAAACATTTAAGGCGTCAGAAAAGTGGCTTCTCGGAATATTATTTAGAATCCCGTAGAAAACAAAGTAATAAGTAAACACTATTCTCTCTTTCTCCTTAGAGGCACCAGGGAAACTACGTCGGTCACAATTCTTTCCAGTGCAGGATAAAGATAGAACGTGGTCATGGATGGAACACACACCCTCAGGAAACAACCAAATTATGCCAAAAACTGAATGTAACCGACACCCTCCAGATGTTAAAAAAGTGTCGATTCCGCACAAGAACCATGAGAACACCAGTTTAAAAGGAGGCCAAGGCGACGGGGCTGTCATGAATAGAGCTGGAAACAACGGCACAAATTATAAATTGGTGGTGAATCAAGAATTTGTCATGAGTGGAGCTGGAAACAATGGCCGAGATTAGAAATCGGTGGTGAATCATGGAACATGAACGTGGACAATTTCTCTCTTTTACAGTAACGTTCACGGCGCGTTGTGTCTTCGCTGTCTTAAAATCTAAATTTTCTAACCATTGCAGCTTCAATCTATCTTCTTTAAATAAATCCATCCCAATAAATCGGAAAAGCCACTTTTTGACATGAAAGGACGCAAAATTTGACAAGACGAACCAAATAATTGAACCTCTTCCATTTACTGGCAGAACTCTCGCTGACAACCTTCAAACTAAAAGAACTTATATCTAATTTGCAGAAGCACAAATTCTAATACAGCGCAGTAAATTTTCCAACATGCAGTGCTGAGTGTGTAAGTTCTTTAAAACAAAACGTGGGGTTTATTAAAAATCATCGTAAAATAAATAAATGAACAAATATTGTCGTTAAAATCAGAAGCATTTTGGAGCACGAGGATTTTGATTCATATGAGCTCACACATTAGGACAATAAGACGATAGGATTCTGAGAATTCACTTACCAAAAAAAGATACTTTCATAGTTTGGAAAGTTTGGAAATATGGGCAAAATCTTTAAAGTTCAACTACAGACAACATAATATTCTTTTTCGCATCCAAAACCGGCTTTATTTGATCTTGTATGGTATTCTATGTTTTATATTAACTGCTAGAGTCTCTTATAACATTACTACTTCAGATGTTTCTAATTTGGATTAACTCCAGTTATTTATATGATCTTGCCGGCAGGAAAAGCAAAGAAAAACTCAAATGTTACAGGTGTCCTTGACTTCACGTTTTCTTGGAAACAACGTGTCGACCCGCATTTTATCATTGACAGTACTAGGAGAAAGACATAGACCTTTTTAATGGGAGATTTTCTACAATCGCCCATAGAGCTTCGACGTAAGATTTCGCTTTGTCATCTCTTGGATCTCGAGGTATGCTAATCAGATCAGCATGGTCCAGAAATTTCAACATGGCGTTAGCCGGAAACTTCCGGTATTCTCCGACATAGCACGCAGCTCTGCCCATGGTGTACAGTTTGAAAAATGGAAGTAGTTCCACATTTTCTTTGGCGCAGAGGTGGATCTCTTTACTGCAGTCAACAGCGGCGTATGCCTGTCCATCTCTCTGTTTTGTCTCAGCGGCCTAACAAGGATAATATATCAAGTCATGAGTCAAGTCACCAAGTGAGTGATTTTAATAAATGGCATGTGTGTGTGTGTGTGTGCATTTTAGAGAGTAAATGCGTAACTGAATAAATAGTTGATGAAATGGGAAAATAGGTCGACGGAATAAATCGTCGTGTGAAGAATATCTTAAATGATTTATTGTGGGCGTTAGTGACTGAGTTGATGACTACGAGAGGACGTAACAGATGAATTCGTGAGTGAGCAGTGAATTAGTAAGTGAGACAATGGGCGAGCTGTTAGCGAGTGAATGAGTAGAGACTGAGTGAGCGAGTGAGGAATGTGTGATTGAATGACTGAGAACAAAGCAATGAGGTGGGTGAGTAAGCGAACAGTATTTGAGTTGTTAGTGAGCGCGCAAGTGAGTAGGGTCCTAAATAGTGAGTGATAGAGTGAGAGAGTGATTAAGTGATGAGTATGTCAGTTTTTAGGGAGCGAGGAAGTGCGCCGAATATATTAACATAAATAAACGAGAGAGAACATAAAGGAGGTATTCCTCTCTTGGGAATCAACAAAGACTGAAAGATAGTTCTAGACCTATACAAAGATGATCTCACAGTAATTAATTATGACTCGTAGTATTAAGATTCCTCACTGGAACTGCTCCTATTTGAGAAGGAATGAAGGATAAATACTAGATCGTGTTTTGATCCGATGCCAAGAACTTAAGAATCACGAACCCACAAGACAATTATAATTGAACAGAAAATACAAGATGGGCACTGGACTACACGCTCAATCAAATGACTCTAATTCATGATTAACATTTACCAACTTATATGTATATTCATTATATATCGAAACATTTATTCAATAAATGATAATTTTAACTTTAGTAATAAAAAGATAAATTTCTTTGACTGTATCTAAGTTCTACAAAGTTCTTTCCCTCGAGCTTTTAAATTTTTCTTCATACACTTTGTAGCAATGTAAGGAAGCTGGTATTGCTTTTTTGGCACTTAGCTCTTATTTAAGCCGTAGCCCCAATGATGGGTGGTTGCTTCTACTGCTACAGTAAATTTGAATAGCTGGTTGGCAGGCTGTGACTTTCGTTAGTCCTTATTGCTTGCACCAATAAGAAGCAGTTATTGGTTTTTTTGTCCTGGTGTAGGTATTTATGCACCTAGATCTCACACACTGCGGAGCACGCCTGTGGACACTCATAGCCAGGTTTACCAAAATAAAATCACATGCCAGATAAAGCTTCGTAGTACTACGTAGAACTGTGGATTAAAAAATAGTGCATCTGTCATTAATCCTCTGTATTTTCAGTGCTTTGCGGTCAGTCGCCCGTTTGCCAAAGTTTCAGTGACTAGATGGTATTCCGTTTTATTGTTTCTGTCTTATGGGGTCACATTAAATTGTAACCATGTGTACTGGAGAAGAATAAGTATGTCTATATTAACGTCAAATATTTCACATTGACTGCCTGCCTTCTGTACATGTGTCTGTCTAATCAATTCTACATAGGCAGTCAGCAGTCTTACATTATGATGTAGAAATAAGCAGTCTATATACATACATTTTTAGGGGAAACCGTTGTTGATTAGTGTCACTCAAGGGTTCATGGTGTCGAAATAGTAGCGAATGTTACTGATATAGAAAGTGTATTTGCACATAATAATTCACTTCAATGTAAATACACTTAGAAAGAAACGTTATTCGCACAGGAAACTCCCTACAATCTGTTTCTGCAATGATACACAACAATTATATCATAAATAGTATGGAATGAAATCATATGCATAAATGAAGGTGAGCAAATTAAATGATGTTATCATACTTACTGAACTTCCAGATCTGCTGGTCAATGACAGTCATAAAACGACTGTTAGTCTTTAGTCTGACACCGTGCACTGTTTAATTAGCGTTCGTTTGCACATAAGATGAAATTTGAAGAAATGTATTCGGTCCTGGGTGGCTGATAATAAATATTGATCAGTGTGGGGCGGGCTGGGAATTCTTGACCCAACCAATAACCTTCGATATTAGACAAGATCTTCTATGTTGCCAGGCCATTTTATTTAATATAGGTACCAAACCAATTTACACGTTCGGGGAGTCTTAGATTGCGTCAGAACCAGATGCCACTCACAGACAAGCGTCAGTTGTTTTTGCTCGTGGATTAGGCACTGATATCCTCGAGATAATCAGGTGCCACCTGTCGTGAATTATTCTAATCCCCATATATAAATTAAAACGTAAATGCAAAGCCTAACAAATAAATTTAATAAAACGAAAGAAGAATGGTAAAGAACAGTGCTGTCACAATGACTGTACTCGAAATCCCCCTTGTTTTCTACTTCGTCTGCAAATTGTAACGCTTTCACGTTGATAGTAAAAGCCTACTGTATTATTACCCGCTTTCTTCAATGAAACGTGTACTGTATTTCTTGGAAAAACCTTGAGATACGCAAGCTGATCAATGACCTAAATTTAATATTTCATTCATTCCATTTTATACACGGCGTAACTAAAAGACAGATGGACTAAAGGATAGAGAGAAGGGAGGGGCAGAAAGCAGGGACACGTGCAACACTAAACACGCGTCGCGCGATACACAATTGCTGCCATCACGCGTGTAAGGCCACATGCACTAACTTTATTTCAAATCGACAGTGATAAAATTCATTACCCATACCAGAGTTAGGTTTTAAAATCCTGAAAAACGCTTATTGGGAATTATGACATTATACCGGTTTACGTTTGAAAACATGACAGTACCCAGACAGTAAATTAATATGAAACAAATATAAAGGTATGTTATCAGGCACTCGCAGGAAATAAAGAAGTAGAACACCAGACAACAGAAAAACAACAGACATGAGTGGCTTACCCAGGATTTGAACACTGGACCTTCCGTGCGACAACCCCGCCTAGCCATGCAAGTGAATCACACTATCCGCTCTGCCATCTACGCATCATCAAAAAATGATGTTTCAATGGCAGGTCAATAGTGCGAACCACAATACACGACACCAGAAGTCCTCCATGGGCAGTTCAGCCTATTAATGACGCAATCACTTCTGTTGTATTTCTATCAAGCAGTATAGGCCGAATCCAACAAGACCCTTAGGACCTTAATACTGTGTCCAGTAAATGATAGTAGACTAGAACAGTGAGAACAGGATAGTGGGTAGGTTTGGTATTGTACAAACATTTATTACAAATAAGGGAGGGAAACCTGAGGCCTGTAAACAGTAAATTAATATGAAACAAATATAAAGGTATGTTATCAGGCACTCGCAGGAAATAAAGAAGTAGAACACCAGACAACAGAAAAACAACAGACATGAGTGGCTTACCCAGGATTTGAACACTGGACCTTCCGTGCGACAACCCCGCCTAGCCATGCAAGTGAATCACACTATCCGCTCTGCCATCTACGCATCATCAAAAAATGATGTTTCAATGGCAGGTCAATAGTGCGAACCACAATACACGACACCAGAAGTCCTCCATGGGCAGTTCAGCCTATTAATGACGCAATCACTTCTGTTGTATTTCTATCAAGCAGTATAGGCCGAATCCAACAAGACCCTTAGGACCTTAATACTGTGTCCAGTAAATGATAGTAGACTAGAACAGTGAGAACAGGATAGTGGGTAGGTTCTCACTGTTCTAGTCTACTATCATTTACTGGACACAGTATTAAGGTCCTAAGGGTCTTGTTGGATTCGGCCTATACTGCTTGATAGAAATACAACAGAAGTGATTGCGTCATTAATAGGCTGAACTGCCCATGGAGGACTTCTGGTGTCGTGTATTGTGGTTCGCACTATTGACCTGCCATTGAAACATCATTTTTTGATGATGCGTAGATGGCAGAGCGGATAGTGTGATTCACTTGCATGGCTAGGCGGGGTTGTCGCACGGAAGGTCCAGTGTTCAAATCCTGGGTAAGCCACTCATGTCTGTTGTTTTTCTGTTGTCTGGTGTTCTACTTCTTTATTTCCTGCGAGTGCCTGATAACATACCTTTATATTTGTTTCATATTAATTTACTGTTTACAGGCCTCAGGTTTCCCTCCCTTATTTGTAATAAATGTTTGTACAATACCAAACCTACCCACTATCCTGTTCTCACTGTTCTAGTCTACTATCATTTACTGGACACAGTATTAAGGTCCTAAGGGTCTTGTTGGATTCGGCCTATACTGCTTGATAGAAATACAACAGAAGTGATTGCGTCATTAATAGGCTGAACTGCCCATGGAGGACTTCTGGTGTCGTGTATTGTGGTTCGCACTATTGACCTGCCATTGAAACATCATTTTTTGATGATGCGTAGATGGCAGAGCGGATAGTGTGATTCACTTGCATGGCTAGGCGGGGTTGTCGCACGGAAGGTCCAGTGTTCAAATCCTGGGTAAGCCACTCATGTCTGTTGTTTTTCTGTTGTCTGGTGTTCTACTTCTTTATTTCCTGCGAGTGCCTGATAACATACCTTTATATTTGTTTCATATTAATTTACTGTTTACAGGCCTCAGGTTTCCCTCCCTTATTTGTAATAAATGTCAGTACCCAGACACCCTCAAGTTTGGAAGTGAGAAGGTAGTAACAGCACGACTATCCTAGAAGAAAATGCATATTGGCTCCATTAAATTTGTATATTTGGGTTCCTTAGGGTTTGCTGACAAAGAATATGTAAAACGTTACGCAAATAGTCTAGGAATTACCAAGTTATGGCCAAAATAAAATAGTGGGGGTGCCTGACAGCATGAAATCATTTCTGCTCATAAAATTTTTTTATAACGTGTTTGAAGAAACATTACGTTACGGAAATAGCCTACCATGTTAACTCCTATTTGATTGGAGCGCAACAAATGAAAGACTAAACACGATTGGTTGGACTATAAATACTATCTTGTGTTGTCAGGGGAAACGTGAGAAAGGGGTACTTTTTTGAAAAGATGTGTAGACATGGTTTGATTGGGTAGAGCTGCGAATATACTCAATTCAGAGCGTCTGTTCATTGCCACATCTTGTAATAAACCTACTAAGAAGCAGTGCGTTGAGCACCAGTGTATATTTTTTATAAAATAAAGCCTGGGACATCGGCAGATCGGAGTTGTGCTATATTCATTGCCAGTCAACGAAACTGTTTATTATTATTTCCATGAATTGTGGGACCGTGGTCTTAAAGTTATTGAGCAGCACCTGGTCAGAGCTTTGCTGAAGCCAGAGGTGGACAGCATACTCCTTGGTCCATATAGCAACCAGTGGGGTGGCTCCAGAACTCATTAAAGTAATCGAACAGAGGAGTCTTTTACTGCAGTCCTCACGCAAGATAACAGAGTGTGGCCATGGAGCTCAACATTATGTACCCCCATCTTAACATGACATTGTAAACTAAAATTAAGAGGGGAATTTAATTGTTTTAATACCAGGAACTGAGAACATCTCCAATACTAGTTCCAAAAGAAACAAACTATTGAAGTCATGATGACAAATACCAACAGAGCTTGAACAAAACCAAACCAGTATTACCTCATATTACCACTACACAACTGACACACATAGGATACCAGTAATAATATATGTCACTACAAGAATCATATTAATAAATTCTGTACATATAACTTGTAATTAAAATTGATTGTGATTCCTGGTTCCCTTTGTATTTGAATCAGGAAACATATACATTCATGACAGCACTGAATACATATTGTTATTTGAAAAGTTATCAGTGACTCCTTTAAGATATCCTCTTAGAGTGTTATATGTATGTGAGTGTCACAGTGTTGTCAAGTGTGGTGGAATAAATTAAATTGTTTATCTGTCTGTTTTTGTTATGACTTACACTTCATCCTACACATACCCTAGACATATAACGTAGTCATCACACTATTCCAGAATAATTCTGACTGAGGTATAAATATGTGGCAGTAAGTAAGGTTATCTATAATACACTACTCTTATTAGATATAGATACCTTCACAGCTGATCTCAGTCAGTACACTAAGTCCCCTATAAATATTTATAACATCCCACTTTACCACACCACCTCAAGTCTAAAGTTTGTTTTTTGTCCTTTTCCACTCTCACGCTCGAGGTGAAGAATACGTAGGACCAGATGGAATAACGCAATAACTGATACTTAACACGGCTATAATTGTGGGTAGAGTTTAAGGTAGATGAAATTACAATCTGAGAATATATGTAGACTACAGTAGTAGTTGGTAGTTACCTTAGTTAGCTCAATGTCTGACGAACAGATGAAAGAAGTACATCTAGGGATGAAATATGCTGAGATAATAAAGTTGACGAGACAATAGGTAAGTGAATGGATGTAAAAATTAAGGCGAACGAGCGAATATACACAATGACAAAGGAGTTGGCGAGTGATTGGGTGGATGAGGAGTTAGAGAGTGAGTGAGTACGTGTTTGAGTGAGTGAGTGAGTGAGTGAGTGAGTGAGTGAGTGAGTGAGAAATTAGTGATGATGGGAAGGCAGACATGAGCTATTAATGGCAAAAATTATGTGACCAAAGCTAAATGTCATTTTGTAGCTTCCAAAGAAACCATGGACACACACACACACACACACACACACACACACACACACACTGAGTTTGACCCTTGTGGAAGGAGCTTATTCCTGTGTACCCCACGTACTTCTAGCAATATGTCTTTCTACATGGTACGTCCTTCTAGCCAAATGTCTTTCTACATGGTACGTCCTTCTAGCCAAATGTGCTTCTTTGTTCTTTGTTGTCATTTTGACATGCATTGTACAGGTGTCTCATTCTCCTCGTCCTAACACTGGCATCAAGTTGTCATCAATTCCTTTTGTCATCTGTCATTCCTGTCTTTGGCGCACAGTACTTAAAAAATGTTAAGCCCCGCTCGTGTCTCACTCTGTCCACCTTTATCTTTCTTCTATTCGTCTGATGTTCTTTCAATTGTGTTTTGTCTCCATCAATATCTTTTCTGGTGGTCTGTGACAACTCTGACAGTAGAAGTTGGGTAGACTGGTCTGTGACAACTCTGACAGTAGAAGTTGTGTAGACTGGCCTGTGACAACTCTGACAGTAGACGTTGGATAGACTGGTCTGTGATAACACTGACAGTAGAAGTTGGATAGACTGGTCTGTGACAACTCTGACAGTAGAAGTTGTGTAGACTGGCCTGTGACAACTCTGACAGTAGACGTTGGATAGACTGGTCTGTGATAACACTGACAGTAGAAGTTAGGTAGATTGGTCTGAGACTACTCAGTGTTACTCTAAGACGCGCTGGCACACGAAACGTTGTAAAGATCGTCCGTTCGTTCGTTTGTCTACTATATTGCTGTTATACCCTATTCAACCTGAAAATTGGTTATAATTGGGGTATATTCTGCGTGTAATGTTGTTGTTGTAAAGATTTGCAACTGAGTGATTATAAAGATTCAAGGTCGTGTAAAAAAATATGGTTTAGAAAATGTGCGTATGGTAGGAACGTAGTAGTAAATTTTACTATATGGGAGATAAGATTGGGGGGTTTTGATTTTAGGACTAAGGGAGGTAAATCTTTGGTGGCGCGCCTTAAGATAAAGTCGTGGATTTGGCAAGTAGTTTGTTGAGATGCCGATGGTTATGGTTTTAGAAATGTGCATACAACATTAAAAGTACGGTGAATAGAGTTGAATGGAGGACCTATTGAAGTAGTTAACAAAGGGAAAGAAATTATTATTATGTCCCTTTGGGGTATTAGTGAGTTGCGAATAAGGGGGATCGAAAACACGTTGCAAGAGACTTTTGTAGTAGTAAGTGAGCGATGTTAATCGAGAAGCTACGAAGAAAATTGTAAGAATAAATCGGTGAAAATAATAGTCAGATTTTGAACGCGCTTAGCGTAGGTTTTGCAAAGCATCTTTTCACCTAGTATGCCTTTTGGGTCCTCATATTCTGAATCTTTTCCCGGGACATGTGCTTTTCCTTTCTTCTCTGGCAACACCCATGTATCGTCCACATTTCATCTCCACAACTGCTCAAGTATCTTTCTTTCTCTCGCAATCCGACTGCAACACTTCTACGAGATGATAGTCAAAGGGCTATATAAAATTTTTTTAAATTGATGTACACGGTTTTGCTCTTACCAAACAACCAAACATAGAGTACGAATTTCTGCATGTACTTCTCTTTTCATGTCATGGATTATGCCTGCACAAACACTATTACAACAAAACACACTATCTCCTAGATGCAAGCCCCTTACCATACCCCACACAAGATGAAAAATAGTATAAGATAAGATAGGAAACTCTTTACAGAGCGATACAACAGGAAGCAATCTGATCATCAGAAGTGTCCCCCCCCCCCCATGCGACAAGTGTTTCGGCCCGATTACTCCTTTACACTCTAAAGGGGGGGGGGGAGGGGGGCCCACTTGGGTCATGACTCCCAAGCGTCTCAGCTTCCTGTTGTCATCTCATCTCATCTCATAATCGGAACCTCTTCTACCCCGTGAAACGAGGTGTAGAGGGGACCCAAGTGCACAAGGCCCATGGGCACGACATGTAATCGAAGTGACTTGGCAAACAGGTGATTAGTCCATTGTGCCCGAACTTGCCCTCATGTGTACTCACATTCGCTATAAAACCATCGGACCATCGAGACGTCATTCCAGCCAAAATGGACAGAGCCTCACATACCCGAAGGTTTCCAGGGATGTCCTTCCTCATCTGCACAAAGGCATTTATAGAGGAACACTCAGGACCCGTAGGTCTGAGGAAAGGAGCAAAATCTAAAACGGACACAGCAGTCTTTGTTACTGGAAGGTCTTCACTCAGAGTGGTGTACCACACACAAAGGTCCTGCGTCTCAACTTCCTGTTGTCTTGTATCGAAAATGAACCCATTTCACTTATGGTAGCAACTTTTAAATCCACAACGCCAGCCTTGGAGGCAATTGTGAAAATAACAAAGAGAAGACAAATTATTCCGTTCGTTCCGTCGCCCTTCACAACAACACACTGAGAAATTAGCGCGCAGCCGACGAGCCTTAGCCCCTGCGCGCCGCAAGCCACTGAAATTCTGTACCTGACACTCCCTATAGTATACATCGCCTGTTGCCCCAGGGTCGCAGCCCTTTCACTAGTACACCAAAAAAACTCAGCGTTGTGGACTTAGAAAAATTTTGGTGTTTTCTGTACCGCAGCGTTTATTGTCACGATTTCCATTGCCCATTGCGTTTGTTCCACAGCCAGCCTGATGCCCTTTCGGCAGTTTCACTAAGCCTCTTCAGTGCCCTTGTTCTAGACTGTCCCTTCATCCCCAACAGTTTTAATAAATCATACACTGATGCAGCCACAAGCCCTCTTGCGCCCACTTCAACCGCCATGACCCTTGCACTGAATCCATCGTGTCTCAGATCCGCGGCCAGATCGCTATACTTGGCCGCTTTGAATGAATGTTGCTCGTCTAATCTGGATTCAAATGGCACGGTCAGTTCAATCAGTATGACCTGAAGCGTTGCTGAAGAATGAAGCACTATATCCGGCCGTCTCCGCGATTTTCTGACACTCTCTGGATATGCCCCCCGTCCAGGTAGGTCTACCGCCATCTCCCAGTCGTTTGCACAGTCAAGAAGAGATGGTAAACTGCTACCAGGTTTACTCGGTTTGGGGTGTGCTGACTTTCCTGCCCTCAGAAAGTATGTGATTGCGGTGTTAGGCCGGACTTTGCTATTCGCTTTCATTCTTGCCTGATCTATCTATTGTCGCAGCAAGCTCATTTAGCACTTTGTTATGGCGCCAAGTGTATCGCCCTTGCCCTAATGCCACCATTGATTAACCACAAAGCTATGCCATATATCATTTGTCATGAAATATTCTAATCCACATATATAAATTATTGGCCTAAATAAATTCATATAATAAAGAAAAGAGGCAAACATTAAGAGGCAGACTGCGTAATGACCTAAATTTTAAATTCCATTCATGTCTTTTTCTACATTACGTTACCAAAACGAACGAACAGATGGACAAAAGGATAGCGAGAAGGGAGAGGCAGAAAGCCGAACATTAAACACGCGTCGCGCGATACACAATTACTACTATCACGCGTGTTAGGCTACAAGCACTAACTTTTTTTTTTTCAGACGGACAGTGATAAAATACACTACCCTTCCCCAGAGTTAGGTTTTAAAATCATAAAAAACGCTTATTAGGAAAGATAACAATAGATGGGTTTACGGTTGAAAACATAACAGTACCCAGACAGCATATCTTCGAAACAGGAGGTAGAAAATACATATTTTGAACGCAGCCACGTAGCTCTTTTAAAGTGGGAAAATTGGGTTCCTTAGGGCTTGCTGACAAATAATATGTAAAACGTTACGCCAATAGTCCAGGAATTAATAAATTATACCCAAAATAAAATAGTGAGGCTGCCTGACAGCATGAAATCATTTCTGCTCATAAAATTTTTTTTATAACGTGTTTGAAAAAAAACCTTACGTTACATAAATAGCCTACCATGTAAACTCCAAATTGATTGGAGCGCAACAAATGAAAGCCTAACCACGATTGGTCGAACTATAAATACTATCTTTCGTTGTTAGGGGAAACGGGAAAAGGTAACATTTTTTCAAACACTTGTCGAAACGTGGCTCATTGGCCAGTCTCGCTGATATACACACTTGGGAGCGTTAGTTCGAGACCACTTGTTTAAATGATCTTGATAAAGCAACAGTGCGTTGAAGCCAGCTCATAATTGTGTTAAATAAAAGCCTGGAACATAGGCAGATGGAAATTTGTGCCAGTTTGTGCCAGAATTCATTGCTAATCAACGTATCTGTGTTTATTCGTATGAATTGTGGTAAGCTTGAACCATTCAATATCTTTTAATGAAAATTGAATGTGAATTGTTGATTTATGCCTGTATATATATATGTGTAGTTCAGTGGCAAATGTGAGGTAAAGCCTGTAATGCTCCAGCCTGAACAGAGGGTGTCGGAGGGTAGTAAAACGGCATGGAATGGCCAAATAGTACACTGACACCTGGATGATTGATTAGACAGAAATAATGCTGGAAGTGCAGAGGCGTAGTGACCATTAAGGATGGTAATGCTGGTATAAAGTATTTCAGATGAAGCTGACTGTTGGCCTAACGCTCTGAACGCAATGTTTGTGATGTATTGTGATCAGTGTAAAAAGAAAATATAAATTAGTTATGAAGTAGAAGGTACATCCTTCTTGATTTCAGGGACAGTGGTCTTGATGGTACTGAGCAGCACCTGGTCAGAGCTTTGCTGAATCCAGTGTCGGACAGCATACTCCTTGGTCCTTTTAGCTATCAGTGAGGTGTCTCCAGAGCCCAGAGGAGAATTCGAGCAGAGGAGTCCTTTCCTGCCGCCATCACGCCAGATAAGCTAACTTGGCCAGCTGAGCTCAACATTATGTCCCCTCATCTTGAACTGACTTTTTAAAATTAACATTAAGAGGGGAATTTACTTGTCTTAAAATCAGGAACTGTGAACATCTCCAATACTGGTCCCTAAAGACAAACTATTGAAGTCATGATGACAAATACCAACAGAGCTTGAACAAAACAAAACCAGTATTACCTCATTTTACTACTACACAACTGACACACATAGAACATTTGTAATAATATATGTCACTACAATATTCATATTAAATACATTCTGTACATAACTTGTAATTTAAATTGATTGTGATTCCTGGTTCCCTTGTAGTTGAATCAGGACACATATTCATTCATGCCAGTAATGAATACATATTGTTATTTGAAAGTTTATCAGTGACTCTTTTAAGATATCTTTGTAGAGTGTTATATGTATGTGAGTGTCACAGTGTTGTCAAGAGTAGTGGATTAAATTAAATTGTTTATCTGTCTGTTGTTGTGACTTACACTTCATCATACACATACCCTAGACACATAACGTAGCATCACACTATTCCAGAATAATTCTGACTGAGATATAGAGATATGTGGTAGCAAGTAAGGTTATCTATAATACACTACTCTTAATAGATATAGATACCTTCACAGCTGATCTCAGTCAGTACACTAAGTCCCCTATAAATATTTATAACATCCCACTTCACCACATATATTGGGGTCTCGCTCTTGGGATTTTGAATCTTTAACTATTAAAAATATTGGGGGTAATTCACTTCAGGGAATATAAGAATTAAAAGGTATCCTTGGGTGGAATTAAATAAGGTTGAGCTCACGGTGCCTGTGTTGTCCATTAGATATATAGTTAGAAATTGAATTGTTGGGTAGACATTATAAAAATTTACCTGATAGACAATGGCGGACCTGGCCAAATTTCGATCTGCTGCGGTTCAGACTGCAAAAGAGTTAGGATTAGATGGGCAAGTTATGGTTGCCTATGTCACAACGGAATGTGACAAATTTATTGAACGCGAAGAAAGAAGATTAGAAAAAGAAGCCGAAAGAAAGTTAGAGGCTGAAAGGGAAATTAAGAAGTTACAATTTGAAGCTGAGGCTGAGACTAAGAGGTTGCAGATTGAGGCTGAGACTAAGAGGTTGCAGATTGAGGCTGACAAAGAGGCAAAAGCATTGCAGAAAGAAGGAAAGATTAGCTGAGGAAGAGAAGAGAAGAAATTAGCTGCAGAAAGGGAAGAGAAGAGATTAGCTGCAGAAAGGGAAGCAGAAAAGGAGGAGAAGAGATTACAAAGGGAACATGAGTTACGACTAAGGGAGTTTGAGTTTCAAGGCCATGCTCCTGAAAATGGTGCCAGTCCCTTTGCCTCTGATGCTACGGTTACTCAGGGAGCCTCAACCTCAGCTATGAACTTTCATTTAGATCATTTTGTTGAGAAAGACGATGATATTGAGAGCTATATAAATAGGTATGAACTATTAGCTACCACGTATGGGTTAGAGAGAGAAAGGTGGAGCTTAAAGTTATCTCAGGGACTTCGTGGGGCAGCTTATGAAGTTTTTGCAAAAATGAGCAGAGGTGATCAGGAAAATTATGACATGCTAAAGCAGGCTCTTTTGTTAAGGTATGAAAAGAATGCAGAGTTTTACAGGAAAAAATTTAGGAATGCTAAACTACTGTCAGGTGAAACCTATCACCAGTTCTCTGCACGAATCGAGACATACTTGGAGAAATGGACTTCTCTGGGGAAAACCCAAGATCTTAAGGAAATGGTCCTTATAGAGCAATTAAGAGAGTCCATGGCTCCAGACCTGAGAAAGTTTCTCATGGAACAAGGTGCAGAGAGGCTGGGTGAGTTGCTAAATGTTGCTGAAAGGTATCAAGCAGCTCAAGCAGAGGTAACAGGTAATAAAAAGAAACAGGTGGATAACTTTAGGGCACCACAGAACTTTAATAAATTTGATCCTAGGGATCAAAATAAAGGTAAGCACCAATTTGATAGGCCACGGTATGAAAATAAAAATAAATTCCCACAATTCGATGAAAGGAAATATAATGAAAGAAAATCTTTCAACCAAGGAAAAAGGTGGTGTAAAAATTGTCAGATGGACAATCATGACACTGACCGTTGCAGAAGGAAACCTGTGTATATGGCAACCCTTCAGGTCAGGTCGACCTCAAGACAGGAGGAGGATATTATGTTGGATACCACTCCAGAAGAGATGAGGAAGGCACAGGCTGGGGATAAAACACTCAAGCCTTGTTTCAGAAAATTGTCAACTTGTCATACAACTCCAGGCAAGGGAGATTTTTACATGAAAAACAAGTTGATGTATAGGAAGGACTGGAGCTAGATCCATGGTCACGGACAGCTGGTTCTTCCAAAAAGATACAGGACAGAATTAATAAGGAGCCTACATGTGAAACCAGATGGGGACCATGAGAAGATAGGTACCATCATTCAAAAGGTGGCTCACAATTATTATTGGCCCAAAGCAAGATGGGACATTGAAAATTTTGTAGAAAGGTGTAGCATAGCACATGAGGGAACACCCACAAGTGGGAACATGGATCAGGACCTGGACACGCCATGGGGCAAAATCAGGCCTGACAATAAAAAGAAAAAATAGATTTGATAAAGTGGACCAAATGGAATGGGAAGCCCCTTTCCACGGACAAGCTTCACTTAACTGTTTTACAATGGCCACTATGCGGAGAGTGCAAAAAGATGTCTTACCCCAGGATAAGCCGAAAATCCCTCAATCGGACTTAAACAAACTGGAGGAAGAAGATGTAGAGAGGAAATCTCTCATCAAGAATTTTAAGAGGGGAGACAGCCCCAAAAGAAAAATTGGTAGCGGTCGTTTTGTGAATGATAATTCTGGGAGGAAAAATCATCACTATAAAGCTTCGAGTGGAAGAGACCATACCGGTGCATGGACAAATAGGTCCACACAATTAAAGGTCCATATGTAGCTTTGTTAAGAACGTGGACTGATGAAAAGGCAGAGGAAAACATTACATCTTCATACCAATATGTGAATGAGCTGACCACTCGGTTGAAAACTGGCTGGAAACTTGCCAATGAAAATTTGAAACAAGCCAGGAAGAAACATGCTGCCTATTATAACAGGAAGGCGAAAGACAGAAATTTGGCTGTGGGAGAGAAAGTACTGCTTCTTTTGCCTGGGAGTCAGAATAAGTTACAAATTGGATGGCAGGGTCCATATACAGTTTTAGAGAAGGTGTCTAGAACAAATTATAAGATAGATAAGAAGGGGAAAGAAAAAAATCTATCATGTGAATCTCCTGAAGAAATATTTGGAAAGAGAACATCAGGAAGAGACACACTTGTTGACCTTGTCCATCGCCATGGAGATGAAAAAGGAACCACTTTCATCATTTGAATATCCATTACACCCCTGTGAGACAGCAGCACAGGTGAAAATCAGTACACATTTAACGAAAACTCAGAAAGAGAGAGTGCAACAGGTTCTAAATAATCATGCAGAGGTGTTAACAGACCGACCAGGGCATACAAACCTATTGGAATATGATATGAAACTGATAGACCCCACACCTGTCTGTATGAAACCATATTCGATTCCGTTTGCTAAGGAAAAGCTTTGAAGGAAGAGATAGACTATCTATTGAAGGAAGGAATTATTTCGCACAGTGAGTCGTCGTATAGTTCCGGTGTTGTACTCTTAAGGAAGCCCTCTGGAGAGAACATAGACTCTGTATAGATTACAGGAGACTGAATGCTATTACAGAAGGACAGGTGGATCCATTGCCGGATACAAATCAGCTGTTTGCCAGACTAAATAAAGCTAAATATTTCTCAAAAGTGGATCTGAGTAAAGGATACTATCAGATTCCAGTAAAGCCTGAGGTTAGACCATACCTAGCTTTTAGTACCTCAGAAGGACACTATGAGTTTAATAGATTGCCATTTGGATTGAAGAATGCGCCTAGTGTCTTCTCTAGAATGATGAGAAAATTATTGGATCCTCTGAATAATCCCTGTATAACAAATTTTATGGATGATATCCTTATAGCAACAGAAACATTTGAGGAACACATTGACTCTCTGAACATGCTGTTTGATCGACTTAGGGAGGCAAATTTAACAGCCCGACCAACCAAATGTTGCGTTGGATGTAAAGAATTGGAATTTTTGGGACACACAGTTTATCAGGGAAACATGACCCCTGACCCAAAGAACTTAGAGAAACTACAGAAAGCCCCGAGACCACAAACCAAGAAGGACGTGAGATCCTTTGTCTCCTTATGTGGTTTCTACCAGAAGTATATCAAAAACTTTAATTCCATATGTGCACCGTTAACTGAATTGACACGTAAAGGACTTCCAGATCGCATTACATGGACACCACAATGTGAAATGACTTACCAAGAATTGAAGGAAAAGCTCACAAGTAAACCCATTTTGAAATTACCTGACTTAAGTCAAGAATTCATAGTAAGGAC
This sequence comes from Oreohelix idahoensis, assembly GCA_024509875.1. NCBI lineage: Eukaryota > Metazoa > Mollusca > Gastropoda > Stylommatophora > Oreohelicidae > Oreohelix > Oreohelix idahoensis. The sequence continues at coordinate 643,711 of JAMPIV010009727.1, forward strand.
GGATGCAAGTAATATTGGGTTAGGTGCAACTCTACTACAGAAATCAGATGCATTGGATGGGGAATTAAGCCCAGTGGCATATGCTAGCAGAAAGTTGAATAAAGCTGAAATCAACTACTCAACTAGCGAAAAAGAATGTCTTGCAGTAATATGGGCAATAAAGAAATTCAATATTTATCTATATGGGAAGGCATTTAAGTTGCAAACAGATCACAAACCTTTATCGTTTTTAGCACAGGCTAAGCATGAGAACTCTAGGTTACTCCGATGGTCTTTGCTTCTGGCTCCATATAATTTTAGCATTGAGTATATATCTGGAAAAACCAATTTGGGAGCGGATTTTTTAAGCCGCCATCCGTGTGATGAGAATCACCGTAAACCCAGAAATAATAATAAATTTCTCTATGTGTATATAGAATAAAGGACTGACATATAATGTCTGTTTTAAGAGGGGAGGTGTCATGAAATATTCTAATCCACATATATAAATTATTAGGTAAATATAAAGCCTAATAAATACATATAATAAAGAAAAGAGCAATGGTAAAATGACAGTGCTGTCACAAAGAATGTACTCGAAATCCCCCTTGTTTTCTGCTTCGTCTGCAAATTGTAACGCTTTCACGTTGATAGTAAAAGCTTACTGTATTATACCCGCTTTCTTCAATGAAACGTGTGCTGTATTTCTTGGAAAAACATTAAGAGGCAGACTGCGTAATGACCTAAATTTTAAATTCCATTCATGTCTTTTTCTACATTACGTTACCAAAACGAACGAACAGATGGACAAAAGGATAGCGAGAAGGGAGAGGCAGAAAGCCGAACATTAAACACGCGTCGCGCGATACACAATTACTACTATCACGCGTGTTAGGCTACAAGCACTAACTTTTTTTTTCAGACGGACAGTGATAAAATACACTACCCTCCCCAGAGTTAGGTTTTAAAATCATAAAAAACGCTTATTAGGAAAGATAACAATAGATGGGTTTACGGTTGAAAACATTACAGTACCCAGACAGACAGCATATCTTCGAAACAGGAGGTAGAAAATACATATTTTGAACGCAGCCACGTAGCTCTTTTAAAGTGGGAAAATTGGGTTCCTTAGGGCTTGCTGACAAATAATATGTAAAACGTTACGCCAATAGTCCAGGAATTAATAAATTATACCCAAAATAAAATAGTGAGGCTGCCTGACAGCATGAAATCATTTCTGCTCATAAAATTTTTTTATAACGTGTTTGAAAAAAACCTTACGTTACATAAATAGCCTACCATGTAAACTCCAAATTGATTGGAGCGCAACAAATGAAAGCCTAACCACGATTGGTCGAACTATAAATACTATCTTTCGTTGTTAGGGGAAACGGGAAAAGGTAACATTTTTTCAAACACTTGTCGAAACGTGGCTCATTGGCCAGTCTCGCTGATATACACACTTGGGAGCGTTAGTTCGAGACCACTTGTTTAAATGATCTTGATAAAGCAACAGTGCGTTGAAGCCAGCTCATAATTGTGTTAAATAAAAGCCTGGAACATAGGCAGATGGAAATTTGTGCCAGTTTGTGCCAGAATTCATTGCTAATCAACGTATCTGTGTTTATTCGTATGAATTGTGGTAAGCTTGAACCATTCAATATCTTTTAATGAAAATTGAATGTGAATTGTTGATTTATGCCTGTATATATATGTGTAGTTCAGTGGCAAATGTGAGGTAAAGCCTGTAATGCTCCAGCCTGAACAGAGGGTGTCGGAGGGTAGTAAAACGGCATGGAATGGCCAAATAGTACACTGACACCTGGATGATTGATTAGACAGAAATAATGCTGGAAGTGCAGAGGCGTAGTGACCATTAAGGATGGTAATGCTGGTATAAAGTATTTCAGATGAAGCTGACTGTTGGCCTAACGCTCTGAACGCAATGTTTGTGATGTATTGTGATCAGTGTAAAAAGAAAATATAAATTAGTTATGAAGTAGAAGGTACATCCTTCTTGATTTCAGGGACAGTGGTCTTGATGGTACTGAGCAGCACCTGGTCAGAGCTTTGCTGAATCCAGTGTCGGACAGCATACTCCTTGGTCCTTTTAGCTATCAGTGAGGTGTCTCCAGAGCCCAGAGGAGAATTCGAGCAGAGGAGTCCTTTCCTGCCGCCATCACGCCAGATAAGCTAACTTGGCCAGCTGAGCTCAACATTATGTCCCCTCATCTTGAACTGACTTTTTAAAATTAACATTAAGAGGGGAATTTGTCTTAAAATCAGGAACTGTGAACATCTCCAATACTAGTCCCTAAAGACAAACTATTGAAGTCATGATGACAAATACCAACAGAGCTTGAACAAAACAAAACCAGTATTACCTCATTTTACTACTACACAACTGACACACATAGAACATTTGTAATAATATATGTCACTACAATATTCATATTAAATACATTCTGTACATAACTTGTAATTTAAATTGATTGTGATTCCTGATTCCCTTGTAGTTGAATCAGGACACATATTCATTCATGCCAGTAATGAATACATATTGTTATTTGAAAGTTATCAGTGCCTCCTTTAAGATATTCTCATAGAGTGTTATATGTATGTGAGTGTCACAGTGTTGTCAAGAGTAGTGGATTACATTAAATTGTTTATCTGTCTGTTGTTGTGACTTACACTTCATCATACACATACCCTAGACACATAACGTAGCATCACACTATTCCAGAATAATTCTGACTGAGATATAGAGATATGTGGTAGCAAGTAAGGTTATCTATAATACACTACTCTTAATAGATATAGATACCTTCACAGCTGATCTCAGTCAGTACACTAAGTCCCCTATAAATATTTATAACATCCCACTTCACCACATCATTCCATGTCAAGGATCTCTGCAGGGCTCCTTCCCATGTAGTCCATTGGCCTTGTTGGACCTGCTGCACTGCTTTTTACAACCTCTTATCATTCTCAGCTCCTCGTATCTCCTGAACTACCATGTCTCTGCGCTCCCTGCTTGATGCCTTGGTCCACCAGGTGATGTCACCATGCCCAAATCCCCGTCTATTCGTTTGTGTGTATCCGATTACCTCTCTCAGTTTGAGTGACTCTTCAGCAGCATCAACAGCTTCTTCCACTCTCCACTTCCTTCCCGTTTTCAGTGTGGGCTGAATGGACTTAACCACGTCATCAGCTGACTCGCGTAGCATCATTGCAAGCCTTGCTTTTCCAACTTTGTACTCTTCAACAACTGACTTGAAGGGAAGCAGAAGTTTTGACATTTTGCAGTACAGTGCTACATCTGACAGACCTGGTGGTACCCCTAGTCATTTTCTCATGAACTTGTTGACCTTCTGCTCTATAGCTTCCACTGTACTTGTGCTTATTTCATATATAAGCAGTGGCCACAGCAACTTCGGTATCAACATGAACTGGAGGCACCACAGTTTGAACTTTCCCAGGAGTCTGCTTTGGTCTATGATCTGTAGTCCTCTGTCTGCCATTTCTATTGTCTGTTGCACTACCTTCGAGTCTTTTAAAGAGGCATCGTACACCCTGCCAAGACTTTAAACAGGTTCCTCAATGACAGTAGGGATTCTTTGGCTGGAAACCGTGAATATGACCTCTGCTATCTTCCCTTTCCTGACTGATAGGCTTCTCGACTTCTTGGGTTTGAAGCTCATTCTGCACCAGCTGACTAGTTCACCTAAACGTAAGAGGACTTAGAACTAAATTAAACCAGATTATAGCTTTAACGCGCACATATCAACCTGATTTCATGTTTCTTCAAGAGACAAACATCACAAACCAGACACAAGGAAAATACATCACACAACATCTAGGTCTACGGTACGGGTACTTCGAATTAGGATCATCGCATACAGGGGTAGCTATTTTACAAACTTGGGATAGGTAGGAAATAACACATCAAAACAGAGACAGGGAAGGCAGATATGCAATATTACAAGTAAGAAACCACGACGACCACTCACACACCCACACTTTAGTTAATCTATATGCCCCAGCAGCAGAGACACAGCATTCGACCTGTTATAAAAAGCTATCGAACATTTTGACACAACAATACAAGGGAAAACACATTTTAATAGGGGGATTTTAACTGTGTTTTACACGAACTAGATACACAGGACAAAGCAACCGAGGAAGACATGAACGTACACAAAGGGAGATACTACAGAACATCTTGGACGAACATAACTTGGCAGATGGGTACAGGAAAAAACATCCGGAGGGAAACTACATTTACAGACAAATCACACATTTCGAGAAATTCTGCAAGAGAAAAATTGTATGTGCACAACAACCACACTATCAAAAAAAATTAGACACATAAGTGACACTTGTGACAGTATTGCCTCCCCTGCTTTGCAGTAGTGGTCCAACTGTAATCAAACAATGGAGTCTATCTTTACACAAGATTACTCCTGGCAGAAATGTCAATAGAAAAGTATTAAAGATTCTATCACTTGGGAGTCTTCACAAGAAATTCAGATAAGAGAAAACAATGCTGGCTGTCGCTAAGCACGTTAATTCTGTAACCTGCCGACCACTTTTGTGAAGAATTTAAGCACTTATTTATCAGCACGTTAAGCCCCCACCCCTGATATACTCAGTGGAATTCTCTTATTCAAGTATAGCTCTGTTTACAATGTGTCTAGTAATTGACTGAGACAAACATGCAGTAACTTTAAAATGATCAAATCGAAGTTAAATTTGTAACATTACAAATAACAAAATTTAATAATCACTTTAAGTTTTGACAGTTTGAAAACAATTTGAATAGTTATGGATAAAGAAAAGCTATCATTCTAGTATTTGGGGATTGCGAAAAGGGTAAGAAAGTTCAGATTGCAGCATATATTTGAACTTAGCTGCCAATGACGGTTCTGTCTTTTCACACTGATAACTCGTGTGGTCAAGCTTGTCGGGTGTAGCTTGTCTCCCAGAAACTTCAAGGAAAGTCTACACAGTGCGTCCTTTGTCTTAAAGCGTAGGCCACTGATCCCTTCTTGTTCAGGAAATAGTATGTTCTGCTGGTACCACCAATAACTGTAATAGAAGAATAGAAAAGAACGCTCTTCTGAGTATGGTGTTCTCCGACACATAGTTATGTGTCCCACCTCTTCTATTTCACCATCTCACTTAACTCAGAGTTTACCCTCGATGAGAATTAAATTTGATCCCTCGGGATAAAACTTCCTTTACATTTAAACTGAATAGCTTTAGCTTTACATTACATTTAAATGAGAAAAGTTAAACGTACAAATATAATATGTTTTACATTTACATCTCCACTGTTTGAAAAGTGTTCACAATATAAATTCATTTATGTTTCATTTACATTTACACTTGGGGAAAAGTTTGAAACTTCTATTAATTAAAATGATTATTTTTCCATAGACATTTACGTTGGTTTAAACCGTGAAAACTCACATTACTTTTGCAGTGAATATGTTTATAGGGACATTTACACTGCTTTGAAAATGTAAGTCTTATGCTTAGAATGTACATCATTTCTTTTCATCTTTCCCTCCCTGCTCCATATGGAACCTGGAACTACTTTATGCTTTTAGTTCTCTTTACGAAACTATCAATAAAGCAATCACCAGCCCGTGCAGTGGTGGTTCATGAATCATCATTCTATACGCTGAGGTTGCCAGACCCAAATGACTTTGACATCCAATAGCGAGTTTCACACAATAAAATTCACATGGTAATATATACATATATATGTTAGTTCACATGTTAGTAATAAAATATGAAATGTAAATCCGACTTACGCCAATCCTGGCTACAGACTTGTTGCACAGATGAATAAAAGAGACGAATCTTCTCTTACACGCGTCTGGGATTTCTTTTAATTTTACAATAGATTGCCCCTTCTAACTCCGTGTTTTTTCAGTTTCCTAGTCCCGGTTTGTCCTTATTAGAATTTGAAAGAGATTTCCTGTGCTTTATAAGTTTTATCTGGTTCTCCAATAAAAGGTCCGGATAACAATTAGGAATTATGAATCTAGTTCTTCACTCTGGCGAAGGTCTGGTGTCTTGGCGAGCGTGCAAATCACAGAAAAATAAATCTGTGAAATTGTCAGCCTATATTCCCTCCAGTGATGTTATGAATCTGATCAGAAAGATCCAATCATTTAAAATCAAGCAGGATAGGCTGTGATATTTTAAAATAGTCCCACGTAAAATAAAGTGCGTATCTGCAAAGGTCACGTATTACCGTATATGGACATCTGATGTTTTGCATACACTCTCACCAACACATTTGTAGACTCCTATTGTCTAAAATGTAATAAATCCATGATTACTTTTAAACCAAAGACCGGAAACGATTACATCACATTTGTCTGCCCACCTGTGTCACACAGACAGTAATCTTGTTATCTGTAGTATGAGTGCGCAAACCGGGTGTTATCGAGGATTTAAGCCGATAGCGCAGAACGATGTAAGTTTTAATCTGCCACGCCTATAACCACAAATCTGGGTAGCACTCCTTGCAAATGTGATATGTATCATCCACAGGGCGATATGATGAAATTAGATATCTGCTACTTAGCAGACAAATAAAGAAAGAAAGAAAGGAAGAATAGTGCGATAATTGACAGCACTTAATAAAAATTAGTACCACAAGTGTACCGATACTGCCGGAGAGAACCAAAGATCGATAGACGTCACCCCGTTTCATCACAACACAACAAAATTTACAGATCATAAAGCAGTTCTATTAGAAATAAACGGAACATCAGCTGGGAACACCACTAAAAGATTTCCCCCCCCTCCCCCCCCCTCCCCCCATTGGAAATTTAATAATGCTCTATTGCAAAATGAATTTTATACGACAACAATAACAAAACTAATAACAGATTACTGCAACAATACACCTACATCAAATTTAACACAACATTGGGAACTCCTAAAAAGAACAATTAAGGAAGTAACACAAATGCTAGCAACACAGATACACAAACAAATAAGGAAACAAGGACAAATCGTGGAAACAGCTCTAAATTTAACACAGCAATTAGACAAACATGCCCCGCATATTTACACACTGCAAGAGGAACTAGACAAATACGACCAGTACACTTTTAGAGGGGCATTACTGAGAACAAAATTACACGCGACAACTCAAGAGTCACCATGCAGACAATTTCTAGCTACCGAACAGAACATTCAAAGAAGTAGACAAATACATCAAATCACGGACGAAACAGGAAAGGCGCTAACAACCACCCCCGAAATAACACAAGCTTTTCACGCTTAATACACACACCTGTACAAACAAGAACAAACACACGCATTAGACGAAGCCTGTTTCTTAATTTAGTCTGCCCGCCTGACTGAGCAGGAAAAAATACACTAGATAAATCTCTAACCATAGAAGACTTGTGCCTCTCTCTAAACACACTACAAAAAAAAATAAACCTCCAGGCCCAGACGGCCTTACAACCGAGTTCTATTCCAATTTTTTTCATATACTCGCTCCACTTTTGTTGAAAACGATAAATGAAGCCTTTGAACACACCCCCAAGTCTAAATGAATCTTTCATAACTCTCATCCACAAAAGAAATGCGGATAAAAAATACATGCAGAACTACAGACCTATCTCTCTTCTAAACACTGATTATAAAATATTAACTAAAGCTCTAACAAATAAACTGAAACCTTTCATGCACACATTGATTAACAAGGATCAACAATACAGCGTAAAAAACAGAACAATAAACAAACACACATTTTATTCGAGATGGCATCCAGTATACACACGACAAAAACACACCAGCATCAGCATTATCTGTAGATCAAGAAAAAGCCTTCGATAGAGTCGATCACATATTTCTACATAAATTTCTACAAGAAAATCAACTTGGCCAATACTTTAGGAGATGGATACAAATTATATATAGAAAGCCGGAAAGCAAACTATTAATAAATCACACTTTGTCCGAACCAATCAACTTAACTAGGTCAGTAAGACAGGGCTGCCCACTCTCACCTTTACTATACACACTAGTCTTAGAGCCAGTATTAATATATAATAAAACTAGACACTCATATTAAAGGAATACACATACCAGGAATAGGGGAATAAAAGCTAATAACTTACGTAGATGACACAGTCTTTTTTCCGTTAAACGTTGCATCAATACAAACTATTTTCGACACATTTAAAACATTTGAGCAAGCGAGTGGTTGAAAATAAACATACAAAAGTCATACATAATGGGAATAGGAAAATGGAAAAATAAAACTGACTTTCCCTTTCAATTAACACAAACAAGCAAAATGAAAATATATGGAATAACTTTCTCCTCGACACCAGAAAGAATTGATAACGATATGTGGAAAAAAACAACTTTAAAAATCAAGGAAAACTAGAAAGATACCAATTTAAGAATGCGACGATCTTTGGTAGAAGCATTATTTGCAATACTTATAAACTTCCAAGTGTGTTATACGTCTAAAATATTTTTTATTCCCCCCCCCCCCTTTCCCCCCAAAAAATCTAAACGAAATGAATCAATTAATTAGAAACTTTATTTTCAGGAACACAATTCACAATATAAAACACAAAACCTTAATACAAGAGAAACGACGAGGTGGAATATCCCTGCAAGACATTGATAAAAAAAATAAACACTTTAGGAATTAAATTCATAAGCCACATAATAAAAGACCCACAAGGATATACCCTCTATCACACACTATTACATAGGCCTTCGTATTACAAAAATATGCAAAATTAACAATGCAATACCACACCATTCCGGAACACTACCGCCCTTCTACGAACACTGTATTACATGCATACAAGGAAATGAAAAACTCCTACACAGTCAACAAAACATATATACAAACATTTGGTACAGACACAGGAACCACCTTTAGACCAACGAATACAAATATGATTAGATACGGGATAACAGATTACACAGAAATATTCGCAAAACTACACAAAATAAAAATATCACAATCGGCAAGGGAAATAACTTACAGATTATTATTCAACTTAACACCGCTCACGGAGCCGCGGTAGCATAGTGGTTAGTGCACTGGCTTCCTAGCGCAGTGGTCTATGGTTCCATCCCCAGATGAGGCGGGAATTTTTTAGGCCACAAACGGCTCCTGGGTCGACCCAGCCCCAAATGGGTACCAGAGCAACTCTGGGAAGGTTAAGGCGGCCGGCGTGATGCCGACCACATCACCCCTCGTGTGCCGATGGTCAAGAAAATATGAGCCTAACACCATATTCCCAATATGCCACAATGGGCGTGTAACGGGTTCCTTTACCTTTTTTTTTTAACACCGCTCACACAGGAAAAAAGAACACAGGAAAACGACCTTGCAAAAATGCAGACTCTGCTTTGTTACAACAGCAACAGAGACAGACAACCACATCTTCTTCCGTTGTAACACGATCACATCAACAGTAGAAGCACTGAAACAAGCATTTAGTAGACACACAAACACAAAAATTGACATATACAAAGCAATCATCTAAACATAATTCCAAAAACTGACCCGCCCTTGCAAGGAAAAATATTACGCACTTTAGCAGAATATAGGGACACCTTCTTGGAATGCAGAAACAACGCAGTTTACGAGAGGAAATGTTTCAGTCAAAACCTGTTTTTCCACATATTTTCAACAACAACAAAAACAATGGAGCATATTTTAGAAACTTAGAACCAACAAGGGAAAACTTGTACTTATGTACATAAGTGTAAACGTCGTTTGGATTTTTTTTCTTGTAAGTTTTCCCTTTCAGTTTTCGTAGGGGAAGTAAGCCTTGCTTCTTTGAATTTAACAATTGAATAATTTTTATTTACTTAATAAGGGAAATAGGCCCAAAAAGGCAGTTTTAATGTACGTGAATATTTTTGAATATATAAGAGCGTATGTGAAGAGGTATATATGTGCATAAATGCAAATGTGCATATGTGCATGAATGCAACTGTATGTATGTACGTATTTGTATATATATGTATATAGGTGCAGATTCCATGTATATTTTCTCTACTTCATGTCTCATTTTAAATGCTTTGACTTTTTAAGACATAGTTGTTCAAGTGTACAATGTGGAAGTGCGAGTATGTGTGAGTATACAATGTACCGAACAGGAATTTCGACCAACTATTGTCCAACGTTACTTTTATTTCTTCTTTAAAACTTAATTAACTTTATTTATTCCACTATTACTCTCTAAATTTATTTAAAATCATAACTATTTTATTTTTTGTTTTTATTTGATGTGTTATTAATTAATTTAATTATTTATTATTTTCTAATTTTTAACTTGGTTAAGTATGCAAATGGAAGTGTGAGTACGCGCGAGTGTTCCTATGTAACATAAAATGTATTCTTTGTTGTATTTCATGAAAAATGCACCTGGTTTTTGTAATTTGGAAAGAAATATAAAAGTTTAAAAAAATAAATAAAAAAGCAACGTTTTGCAAGTATTAAAGTTGTGTAGTGGCGAGCGCTGTTTCATGGTTCATTCTGGCGAGCAAGCCACTGAAGGTGGTTGGTTCTATGGTCACAGTATCATACCAAACTTTGCCGAACCAGCAAGTCGCTCTTTCACCACCATTCTAGATGTTAGACACGTTTGTGTATATAAAGTAAAGACATACAATGTTGCCAGTTCAAGATTTCGTTATCACGTTTCAAGACTACAAGTCTAACAGGTCTGTGAAGTAAGCAGCAGTGTTAATCAGTATAGTCCAAAGCGCAGCTTATAGACAGTTACCACCGTGTCTAGTAGAGAACATAGACATAGGCGGAAATCTCCACCCCTGGCGGTCTAGGTCAGTCTTGACAAGATACGCCATAACAGTGACCTACTAACACAGTGAGAACCAGACAGAGTATTACAAGAAATGTCCACTAGTGAATACAACAAATATAGATAGGAAAAGTTGTCAAGGACAGAATAACGGCTATCGCCAGCAATAGTTCTGCAGCTATGACTAACCTAGGCAAGTTAGAAACAGCACTTACATGCAGATAGATGGCGACTTAGACAGAGAATGGAAGGAGGGAGATGCGTCACGTTCCCACAGATGATCCAGAAGCTGTAATTAAACGTTTGAATTTGTCGTAGTCATTGCTGTCAGCGTGAAGTCACTCGCCGACTTGAGTCATCATCCATCGGTGTTTGTGAGCTGTTGTTTTGTTTTGTTGTGAGCTTAGACAGTCATACTATCTCCATCAACATAACCTGTCTGCTGAAGGGCAGTCATACGAATGTCCACTAATACGATCCAGTCAATTATCAGCAATAACGGCCACACAGTATTTAAAACTAAGCTCTACACAAACGCTGGTCTGTTTTAGAGCATCAAGAGACATTCTAAAAAGACCACCACAAAACATACTTGACCTCTACGCCGTAGATGTTTGCAATGATCATCAACATTTCACATCACTCCCCATTATCGCTAAACGTTGCTGCTGCACGTGTAAATTACTAGCATTCTTTTGGTCTTTTCTGTAATTTCCATTTGCCTTATTTTCACGTGGCACGTTCTTGTAACTTTACTCGCTTCTTTCAGTTATAACGGGGCGTGATTCAGTGTTATGTACTTAGATTTATGGAAGGAGATGGACTTGTAAATTATGTTTACACTGGTGAGTGTTGTGTTGTCCTACTCAACATTTTGTGATAAGAGAAGCATCCTTTCCTCGCCCTATAAGCTACTACCGTCCTTCGATTTACCGCCTAAGTGCTCTGGTCTATAAGGTCTATTGTAGACGACAAAGTAATGATGAGCTAAGTATGGCAAAGTAGGCACTACACTGACATCTAATGTGTCAACAAGCAGACTTTACACAGGAACTAAGTATACCAAAAATAGATACCACACTAGATCTATTTGAGCCAAAGATAGATACTACTCCAGAACTAAATATATCAAATTTAGATACTACACTGGAACAAAGTATGATAAAAACTGTGCCTACACTGGAACTAAGTATGTTAAAAGTAGATACCACACTGAAACTAAGTTTATCAAACATTGTGGCCATACTGGAAATAAGTATGCGAAAAATTGATTTCACGGTGAAAATAAGTATGTCCAACGAAAAAAAACATACCACACTGGAACCAGGAATGCCAAAAAGCAGATACCACGCCAGCATTAAATATGCCAAAAGTTGATAACAGACTGGAATAAGGAATTCCAAAAGGAGATACGCCACTGAGCTAAGTGTGCCAAAAGGTAGATAGCACCCTAGAACTAAGTATGCCAAAAAGTAGATAGCACCCTAGAACTAAGTGTGCCAAAAAGTAGATAGCACCCTAGAACTAAGTGTGCCAAAAAGTAGATAGCACCCTAGAACTAAGTATGCCAAAAAGTAGACAGCACCCTTGTACTAAGTATGCTAAAAGTAGGTACTGTACTGGAACTAAGTAGCTAAAAGTTGATACCACACTGGAAGCAATTATACATAAAGCGAATAAGAAACATTGCAACAGGACTTAATAGCACTTGTATATTAGAAAGAATTTTTTAAAAAGCATCAGAAATAATGTAAAGTAAAATATTGTAAAGTATACATGCGTATAGGTGGAGGAGCAGGAGAGAGAGAGAGAGAGAGAGAGAGAGAGAGAGAGAGAGAGAGAGAGAGAGAGAGAGAGAGAGAGAGAGAGAGAGAGAGACAGACAGACAGACAGACAGACAGACAGACAGACAGACAGAGAGAGAGAGAGAGAGAGAGAGAGAGAGAGAGAGAGAGAGAGAGAGAGAGAGAGAGAGAGAGAGAGTATTATCAAACTTTGAAGCATACACAACACAAATCAACAAAATAAACAACAGCTTTGCTCATCAGAATAAAAGATAAGAAATGCAATAAATAATAATAAAGTAATGAAGCCATTAAACATAACTATAGTATCAAGAAAGAAACAACGTCAGCATTTGGCCTGTTACGGTTAAACAGGGGAGATAAGTCAAACAGCATGAATTAATGAGGACAAGAAAAGACAGATAAATGTAGATAGAATGTACGAGATCAACTGATGAATCATGAATGTGTATAAAGGTGCACAAGCTGAGATAAATCACAGGTGGCAGAGGAGATAGACACATAACTAGAGCGCAAGAGAAAAACCCGAGATCAAACCGTTAAATATTTATGTGTGCATCATCAGCATCATCATTTCCGTTGTCGCTTCATAAGGAGGATGTAACCACTACTGCATGTGACCTTATCAGGTAGCCGTTTGTTGTACATGATGAGATTGCCAGCTCTGTGCACAATGTCATCTTAGTAGCCTATTACGATTCTCCTAACAGCGAGGGACTTTCAGTTTTGAGTGGCAACACTGAAATCTAAACGTTCCGGATATGTGAAAACTTCTTTCATATAACGATAGAAATAACAAAACTGACAGTAAAATGTTGTTTTTGTTTTATAATTATTGTCTTTTTGTTCCAATCCTTCGAAAAGTTAGAAAACCTTTAATTGGGAACATCAACATTCATCTCAAAAGTACTACACAAGGTAAATGAAGCCGACTATTAGCTTGCCAGCAATATCTACAGTGTTGGAGGATACGAAAGATAGCAAAGTAGAAAATGTTGGAATAACACACGCCAACAATAGACACAGGTGAAGGAATAGACAGCAATATAAATACATTTGGAACACACACCAATATAGACACTGTTGAATGAACAGACTGCAGCGTAAATACATTGGAACAGACACCAATATAGACACAGTTGAATGAACAGACTGCAGCGTAAATACATTGGAACAGACACAAATATAGACTGTTTGAGAAACAGACACCAATATAGACTGTTTGAGGAACAGACACCAATATAGACTGTTTGAGGAACAGACAGCAATAAAACTACATTTGGAGAAGCAGACACTAATATAGACGCATTTGGAGAAGCAGACACTAATATAGACGCAGATGGAGAAGCAGACAACTAAGTAGACAAAGATCGTGGTACAGACACGTTATATAGACAAAGTTCAAGCAATAGGCAACAATATAATGAAAGTTATAGAAGCAGCTAGTGATATCAAAAGAAGAATACCAAAAAATGCACAGTACAAAGTCTAGTTTTTGAAAATAATTCCAATATATGTTAATTCGAACCTTTTGATAATGCACATTCAGATTCGAATTAAAAGTACGTCACTGTATACTGAAATGGACAGAAATCAAGCGTAGCACATAAATAAGAATCTTCAACTCAAATGTCACGTCACTCAAACTGTTTGGCTCAGAAATAAGAATCTTCAACTCAAATGTCACGTCACTCAAACTGTTTGGCTCAGAAATAAGAATCTTCAACTCGAATGTCACGTCACTCAAACTGTTTGGCTCAGAAATAAGAATCCTCAACTCGAATGTCACGTCACTCAAACTGTTTGGCTCAGAAATAAGAATCTTCAACTCAAATGTCACGTCACTCAAACTGTTTGGCTCAGAAATAAGAATCTTCAACTCAAATGTCACGTCACTCAAACTGTTTGGCTCAGAAATAAGAATCTTTAACTCAAATGTCACGTCACTCAAACTGTTTGGCTCAGAAATAAGAATCTTCAACTCAAATGTCACGTCGCTCAAACTGTTTGGCTCAGAAATAAGAATCTTCAACTCAAATGTAACGTCACTCAAACTGTTTGGCTCAGAAATAAGAATCTTCAACTCAAATGTCACGTCACGCAAGCTGTTTGACTCAGAAATAAGAATCTTCAACTCAAATGTCACGTCACTCAAACTGTTTGGTTCAGAAATAAGAATCTTCAACTCAAATATCACGTCACTCAAACTGTTTGGCTCAGAAATAAGAATCTTCAACTCAAATGTCACGTCACTCAAACTGTTTGGCTCAGAAATAAGAATCTTCAACTCAAATATCACGTCACTCAAACTGTTTGGCTCAGAAATAAGAATCTTCAACTCAAATGTCACGTCACACAAACTGTTTGGCTCAGAAATAAGAATCTTCAACTCAAATGTCACGTCACTCAAACTGTTTGGCTCAGAAATATGAATCTTCAACTCAAATATCACGTCACTCAAACTGTTTGGCTCAGAAATAAGAATCTTCAACTCAAATGTCACGTCACTCAAACTGTTTGGCTCAGAAATAAGAATCTTCAACTCAAATGTCACGTCACGCAAGCTGTTTGACTCAGAAATAAGAATCTTCAACTCAAATGTCACGTCACTCAAACTGTTTGGCTCAGAAATAAGAATCTTCAACTCAAATGTCACGTCACTCAAACTGTTTGGCTCAGAAATAAGAATCTTCAACTCAAATGTCACGTCACTCAAACTGTTTGGCTCAGAAATAAGAATCTTCAACTCAAATATCACGTCACTCAAACTGTTTGGCTCAGAAATAAGAATCTTCAACTCAAATGTCACGTCACACAAACTGTTTGGCTCAGAAATAAGAATCTTCAACTCAAATGTCACGTCACTCAAACTGTTTGGCTCAGAAATATGAATCTTCAACTCAAATGTCACGTCACTCAAA
This sequence comes from Oreohelix idahoensis, assembly GCA_024509875.1. NCBI lineage: Eukaryota > Metazoa > Mollusca > Gastropoda > Stylommatophora > Oreohelicidae > Oreohelix > Oreohelix idahoensis. The sequence goes on from JAMPIV010009727.1 coordinate 659,248, forward strand.
CTGTTTGGCTGAGAAACTTGGCGAAAGCAACAAGAACAAATTCAACTTGACAGATATGCATAACTGAGAGTTTAAATAATAGAGCAATTCAAATAGAATAACAAGATGACGAATGTCGACTTGATGGAAGCAACCAGACACATATGAGTGGAAGAAGAGGTGAGAACAACATACTGCTTTTACATACGACACATTTTGAGGTAACACGTTAATAGTAATACAAGTCAGGCCTTGTTCTGGTAGTCCCCATGATAACAGAAACATAGTGACGAGGAGAGAGGAAACTGGAGGCAGATTTTAAAAACAAAAACCAAAAACAAACAAAACACAGATCTTAAAAGTATGGAGTTGAACAGGGAAGACTGGTGTTTAAATGTTGAAGACCTACGCTCTGTAACAGTTGGACTCATCGTTCTTACGCCCCACGACCCAAATGTCAGAGTTGGTGCCATTGGTCAACCAAGTACCAAAATTGACAAGTAAAACTGAATTATAGGAATTCAGCCAAAGTCATGCCGCTTAAAACTTCGGGACATGGAAACGTAAAAGACGAGAACAGTCGAAACATTTTCCACCACCAAGTTTTTAGTGGGAACCCATACGTTGATAATCACAACTCTACAAGCATATTATGAGTAATGAATGAATTCTAAAGCAGTCTATATGTTTGACTACGTTCTTATAGCAAACTTTAACATGTGATATGCTACATTTCAACTCTGTATTCTTGTATGCCACTTTAGCACTGCGCTCTTATAGAGAAAGTATATAATTCTAGTTAATGCCTTAATTTATAATGCCTCCAATTTATACTGGTATTGATGGAATTTGTGGCATATTTTACAACACTGCGCGACATAATTGTTCAATTTATATTTTTAGTATTATGTTTTGTGTAAAGAAAAAATTAAAAAGCATTGTTCCCGAATGCCTGTTGAAATAAAATCAAACAACTAATTGAACATTAGTTCGTGTATTTCAAGGGATCTCTGAGGACACACGACAAGGACTACTTGTTTCAACAGATATGCCGTATGACTCAAACAATGTGAACTTGTGCACGTAGCTGGCACTCTTGTCTTGTGGCACAATATCCATGAATGAAAGAACACAAGATTGCTTTGATGCAGAGTTCCTGCAAAAAGATCACTTGCAGTAGTGTATCTATTATTCCATATGAAGCACACACACACACAAATATATATTGCAGTAGTAATAATAGACAGGAAGTCGCCAGGTTTCCCCAGTTTTCCGAGTGTCTACGCATGTTTATGCTACTGTTAGCCCTTAACCTAACTCCAACCGTTTTTCTGCTTTGTCAATCAGCTTAGCCTTAACTTCAACCCTGTTTTGAATATTGTCAATTAGCTTAGCCTTAAGCTAACCCCAACCTGTTTCAAGCTTTCCTAAACACATAGCGTCAGCCAAACATTGAGGGCACATTAGAAACAAAACCAACTAAAAATAATATCTAACTCGAAGAGATACGCCGCGTATCGAACGATACTCGGCCAGCCTGGTTGCCTACCCTGCGCACCTCCTTCAACAGGAAAATGGACATAATGAAAATGATAAAGAAATATATTACTAGTGAGACAATTAAGTTGTCGACCTTACCTTACTAAACTGATCCTTAGACCAAACACATTTGGGGTCAGCAGGATCATAAAACATAACCAGGACAGAGTCCTTCCGCCTGAGAAAGTCGTTAAACCTGAGCTGATCCAAGCCTTTCACTTCTGTCGATCCAACATAAGGGTCCGACTGTAGCACCGGTATTCTTTTCTTCAATAATTCTGCAGGATCTGGTAGGGGTGGTAGGACACGAACCCAAGATTTCTTTGTGTTTGGGTCTACTGGCATTTTAAACAAAATTATATGTCTAGATTCTGGTATAGATTCTGTGCCTCAGATGGCCGTTGGCATTGACAAAGAGAATTTGAATAAAGAACTGTATTTGTTCAGGTCAATATTTCAATTGCAGATTACAATGTTCATCAAAGGAACTACATCAGGGGACAGTTCGTTACTCCGCCTGACGACATTTCCTAGCGTTGTGTTCACGACTAATCGGTGACGTCACGCTCGTGTGTTCACTAGCACTTTGTTGCTCTATGTGCTGAAGGTTTTATTGGTGTGCATGATTGCTAGAGCACAACCCACCATTTCACATCACATCACACGTTTCCTGATAGTAGCTAAATGCTCCAAGGTCAATGCCAACATGTAATAACTGGAACCACCAGGCCTTTACATCCTTCCCCCTTAATATTATTCTTGTTTGGAGTTTCTGCTTGATTATGTTCGCTTTTATCTCCTTTTTGTTTGCTGCGTTTATTGATATATATATATATATATATATATATATATATATATATATATATATATATATATATATATATATATATATATATATATATATATATATATATATATATATATATATATATATATATATATATATATATATATATATATATCAGCATAATTGGTAATTGTGATTTGCCCTATTTACATTTATTTGACAAGTGTGATGCCACTTTCCCATATCGGCAGTATATATCCTAATTATAACCCATCAGAGGTTGAACGGGATATTTTCATCATTTATACAAATTTTTTAAAATACCAACATAGACGGTGTGATGTGGTACTCCTTAATTAACTCCGTAATGAAATCAGACATTCTAGATATTACTCTCAATGGGAAGAAAATTGAAAGGCTAAGACAAGCTGAAATGGTTTGTGGTAATGTTCAATCACGGTTTATCGTACAAGTACTATTTTATTGCTATAAATGTTGCCTCGTTTTGACAAGACACGCTCCGTTTAACCTAGACACACGATCCGTCGGTTATATTAGGGCACACGTCCAGATATAAAAGATATTGGGGTTTGGTCAAAAACATTATCATATCGTACAAGTACCATGTTAAGCTGATCATACTGAAGTGCAATAGAAATCTGCCATCGCTAAATACAATGGCCGCTGTGCACATGAAGCAGAGACTACTGTTTCTCCTTTATCATCAGCTAGTCAGGTCAGTCATGGAGTATGGGATGAGAAATACTCACGCTGTCAATATCGTTATGTCAACGACTAGAACGCTTTCAACATGAAGCGCTGCGTATAGTCTTGGGCTGTACGCGAGATACCCCCATGGAGACGAGGCGGTCCATTCTTGGGTTGCTGTCGATTAGATATAGATATGCGAAGGCTTAGGCAACAGCCTATATGCGAGTATAAATGGCACGGGCAGAGGCAACGATTGGGCAGGTGATCACAGTTGAATATAAATCCAAGAGGAAGAGTGGAGAAAGCCAGATGAGAACTGCACAAACTACCAGCAAATCATCATCATCAACTCTATCAGAGTTTGGAGCAGTGGGAAAGCGGAGCTGGAAATTAATAAACTGCTACATGATCATACCTGAGATGATGATGCCAATGTGTACACTAATGTGTCTGTAATCCGTGATGAAGAATCAAGGTGGGGCTTCTCTGGTAGAGTAATTGGCAGAATCGTCGCTGAACACAGCGGGACTTACATGATAACAATGTCCAGCATGAGAATGGAGGTAGAAGCAGCTACTGCAGCTTTTAAAGTTTTTGTCTGACATTTCTTAAACCAGGGCTGACATTGTGTAAAACTCTGTCCATGCTTCGGAACGTCTAGAATGGATTTCTACGGCTTCAATGGAAAACCTCTATAGAAGAATCGAATAATCAAGAACTGATGTGGATTTACTGTTGTGATCATGCAGGCTAGCTTCTAGAACACCCATAATGGGGATACTTCATATGGATAAAAGAGAGACACTACGGACTATGAATGATCGCCTATTACAGAACGACACTGCAATAGATGAATCACAATAGCTAGGATTGCTCGAAATTGGCATCAAACGTTAAGTCTAGAAGGGATGGACTTATGAGAGGATGCAACTGGCGGGTATGAAACCAGTGCGCAACAAAAACAATTAATATTCCGAAATTTTGACATTTTCTGACGGAGACTGAGCACCTATTTGTTTGCCAGGAGTTAAAATTCTCATCAACTTTAATAATAATCATACGTATTTTTTTTCCACATAATATATTTGTCTATCATTTTTTGCTCTATATGAAAAATAGGACTGCAACTATTCCTTTCGTCAGCCCAGCCCATCAGATCAGATCAACTGCTATCTCCGCGTCGAAGGTCGACTTCAACAGATCTCCAACGTCTTCTGTTTCCGGTCATGATGGTACACTCTGAGAGGTATGTTCATTTATTTTCCGAACTTACAACGTTTAGCTCTCTCTACGTCCCCGGCAATGGTCTTAGGTGGCTAGTTAAACGACATGGGCGAAGCTAGGGTATTATGATTAAGGAAATGACTATCTCTAGTACACAAAGATTGAGACAGTGAGTGAGGCGGGAGAATCTGAAAAGATCAACGGTTTGCGAATCGGAACAGAAAAAAGATAACGGCTGACCACTGTGGAAGACACTGGTGTGACGGTATTGCCTCCCCTGCTTTACAGTAGTGGTCCAACAGTGGCCAAAACTCAAGAGTATCTAATATAGGCTTCAAATATGTCTACCTTCGCACAAGATTACTCTTGGCAGAAATGTAAATAGAAAAAACAACACGCTTCTATCTCCAGGGAGTCTTCACAAGATATTTAGAATAAGCGAGAACAATACTGCTTTGGCTGAGTATGTTAACTCTGTAATTCTGCCGATACGTTTGTGAAGGATTTAAGCACTTATTAATTTCAGCTCGTTCAAGCCCCCACCCCTGATTTACTCAGTGGAATTCTATTATTCTAGTATAGCTCTGTTTAGAGTGTGTGTCGTAAGTTGACTGAGACTAACATGCAGTAACTTTAAAATGATTAAATCGAAGTTAAATTTCTATAATTACAAATTTCAAAATTTAATAATCACTTAAGTTTTAATAGTTGAAAAATAATTTAGACAGTTATGGATCAAGAAATGTTATTATCGCGGTCGTTATGGATTGTGAAATGTTACAAGAAGTTCAAGTGGCAGCATATATTTGAACTTAGTTGCCAATGACGGTTCTGCTCCTTTTTATGGTTTGGTTCTTTTCACTCTGTTCACGCTCGTCCCTGGTCAAAGTTGTCTGGTGCAGCTTGTTTCCCAGGAATGTCAAGTAGAGTCTACCACGTGGGTCCTTCGTCTTAAAGCGTAGGCCACTGTTCCCTTCTTGTTCCAGAGATAGTGCTCTCTGCTGGTACCACAAATAACTATGGTAAAAGAATAGGACGAAACGCTCTTCTGATTATGGCGTTATACTCCCCATAGTTATGGGTTCCTATCTCAGTTTTCTCAGTCACGGTTTCTTTATTTAATATGAAAGAGATTTCCTGGGCTATGAAAGTCCGTCCTAAATTCTGCAATAAAAGGTGTCCGGTATGTTTAAGAAGGAATTCTAAATTCTAATTCTTCACTGTAGCTAGGTCTGGTATCTTGGCGAGCGATTTCTGAAATGAAGTAGCTTGAGAAAATGGTCAGATTATATTCACTGGCTTCCCACGCGTTCGTTATGCGCGCCTCAAGGATCAGCGAATCTGATTTGAATCTTTTGCATGACTCATAAGGTGCAAAATTTTAAACATTACTTTTCTGAAAATGGGCGGTAAACATCCGATTGCCCTGTGTACCAACTTGTGTACTGATATCCGCTGCGCCCACAATAGCCAACATGGTTAGGTCGCTGCCCCTCCTTGCAACGTAGGGGAAATGGATAACAACGAGACATGTCTACTTATCCCTGGGAAGGGTTTAAGAATGAAAATACATAATATCTGTTACACATAGCAGGAAAAGAAAGAAAGAAAGTGCGACAATTGGAAGAACACAATAAAATCAGTACCACAAATTTATCGATACTGCCGGAGTGAAACAAAGATCGAGAGGGGCGGCCCCGTTCTGTAACAACTGTGACCTCAATAAGTATATCCAAAAAACAGGGGCACGGTCAAAATAATAAACACAGCTAAGTAAACGTCCTTTGGTCCCATGAGAAGGCACCAGCTCTACACAGCCCTTCCTATAGAAGTTCTAAACGGCTACGACATGAGAATCAATATATATCTAATGGACACAATCATACATGTAGGCCTATCTACTGGAGACAATCATACATGTAGGCCTATCTACTGGACACAATCATACATGTAGGCCTATCTACTGGACACAATCATACATGTAGGCCTATCTACTGGACACAATCATACATGTAGGCCTATCTACTGGACACAATCATACATGTAGGCCTATCTACTGGACACAATCATACATGTAGGCCTATCTACTGGACACAATCATACATGTAGGCCTATCTACTGGACACAATCATACATGTAGGCCTATCTACTGGACACAATCATACAGGTAGGCCTATCTACTGAAAAGAATCATACAAATGTCAGCAGGACAAAAGGCAGGAAAATATTTCGAAGGTCGACATGACATATACTGAGTCATCGTTTAGCACAAAATGGTAGTCATTTTTTTTCTTTTCAGTCCCCATGGTTAAAACAAATAGGGAAAGACACATAACAAACCGTGAACATAACAACCCGTGAACATAACAAACCGTGATCATAACAAACAGTGATCATAACTGGAGGTAAATATATTAGAAGATGACGGTAGGCGCTGAGTGATAAAAGAAAAGTCTGAGATTTGAGATTTTGGCGAGAACTGGCAGAGCTACTTTGCACGAAACTGTGATGGACGACAAAGAACAAGAAGGATATATTTTGTATTGGAGAAATTATTGTTATTGTTGAACAGAATCGACATCATTGCACTACGGGCAAACCCATAGGTGCTCAGTCTCCCTCAGTATATGTCGAAGAGTGTGAATGCTAATTATTCCTGTAGCTCGCTGGTTGTACACACGACGGATGCATCCTCTCATACGTCCATTTCTGCTAGCCTTACGTTTGATGGCAAATTTCTGTCAGATAATGTTGTTCGCTCTCTTTTCCGCTCCGGCAGTATTTATCTACCTTTACTGTGCGAACTAATTATGTGCGCCATTCGATTGTCGGCACATTCTATATTTCTACCTTCGGACAGTATTTGATATTTTCGAGTAAATGTGTACTCTCCTTCCATTCATTTGTGTCGAGTTTGTTTACCTGAGAGTTTGATACAAATCAGACCAGATTGGCTCGTAAGGTCATTTTCGTGTAGTGACCCAGTGTTTGTTGGCACAGGAGTGCCGGTCAATTATCGAACTGGTGACAGATTAGACACACGAGTGATTTTTTTTTATGTAAAACATTTGCATCGTTTTGGCGAGGCGCGTCCCGTTCAACCTAGTCGGTTATATTAGGGCGCATGTCCAAATATAAAAGACCCTTACGTCTTTGATGGCACTACACGAGTGATGTAAGAAACGTCCGGACAAACTTGTTTGACCAAGATGTTGCAGGGGGATGCGAATGTAAACATTACCGAGAATAGAAGGATAAAGCAACTCCTTATACGGAAAAATGACCGTTTTAATTTTACAAACACATGTCATGCAAAAAATTCTAACAGGAAAGCTGTCATAACATGCACTTTCGAATACTATTGGCTTAGCAGTTTAGAGGTTAATATACATTCACGTTGATTGGAAGTTTTGTCGGAAACGCCAGGAGTGAGCGTGGGCAGGAAAATTGCATTATAACATAAAACATTTTAGACATACAACACTGCATTCCAGAATCGTTAAAGCAGACAGCTAGGACTGTATCAAGTTCATCATCATAACCCTCCACTCCCAAAGGAGCAAAGGCCTTCAACAAACACATGACAAGTCCTCCTGTCACGTGCCATCATCTCAAGTTCTTTCCACGTTCTTATCATTTTCACCTCTGTTTCCAGCTCTCTTCTCCATGTGCTTCTTGGTCTACCTCTGCCTCTCTTGCCCTGGGGGTTCCAGAACAAGGACTGCCTTGTAATGCTGTCAACAGGTTTCCTCAGTGTGTGTCATATCCATCGCCATCGTCTTCTTCTCATCTCTTGTTCCACTGGCACTTGTCTAGTTCTTGTCATCAGTTCCACGTTGGTAACCTTGTCATACCATTTCTGTCCTTCTATTCTACGCAAGCACTTATTTATGAAAGTCTGTAGCTTTTTGGTTGTTATCTTTGTTGTTCTTCATGTCTCAGAGCCATACAATAGGACTGACTTCACATTTGAGTTGAAGATTCTTATTTTCGTGTTGGATCCGATTTCTCTTGATCTCCATATATTTCCCATTGCAATGAAAGCTCCTCTTGCCTTTTGTATTCTTATTTTGATATCGCTGTCTGTCCCTCCAACTTTGTCTATATTACTGCCAAGATATGTGTACGATTCTACATCTTGTATTAGTGTTTCTTCAAGTTCAACCCTGTTATCATTACTTGCATTTATTCTCATCAAGTTGCCGAGACTATTCAACTGAGCAAGAAGTCCAGTTCCCAACAAGTTACTGGCGTGAGTTGTAACATATTTTTATACTTTGAATTTGACATGAATGAACTTGCTGATGGTTATAAATGTCATTACTATGCTGGCAACCTCAGCATGTGAAAATGATATATTCATGAACCACCACAGTAAAGCGCTGGCAATTGCTTCGTGTTAGTTCTCTCAGAGAACCAAAAGCTGAGGTAACCCCAGACTCCAACTGGAGAAGGGAGGGGAAGATGATGCCATCATACGTATATATACATATATTTACTATCATGTGTAATAAGTGTATGTATATTTAAACATGTCCATCCAGGCGCAAGCCACTTGCAGCTGTCCAGTCGAAAATTTCCCAGTAAAGTAACTAAAAGAATGGTGATTTTCATCACATCTCCTGAGTTATATGATATACGTTCAAGGAGAGTAAAGATTCAGAGAAAATATTCGGTTTACGGACAGCGGGAAAGGCGCCTGATAATATAAGAAAAACAAAGACTTAGCAGCGGAATTTGTTCTTTTTTCCCCTCTAGAGTTAGTGGTACGAGTTTACGAGACGATTTGAGGTTCGATTCTACAATACCAGCTGTACTGCTGTTTTGTGGTTCAAAGCTTGCGATCGATACTTGAACCCTACATTCAAAGGGTTGTAAAGATACCTGCCTTGACAAGGAGAAGTGCCCTAACCACAGAGACGAACTGACGGAAACAGCAGCATCAACACTCCAGCAGTTTGGAAGCTACGTGGCATTTTTTAGAAGGCCAACACAACCGAAATTATTGATCTACTAGCAATAACCCGTCAAAATTGACAGGTTTTTAATTATAGTGTGTTGCAGAGTACTTGGCACCCGGGGCGGTCTTACCTTCGACACACTCTGTCCTTATAAAGAAACACGCGCAAGTACATTTTTAACAGTAAATACTATCTTAATAGTGTCCGATGGCACCGCTATCCTGACTGTCACCTGGGGCGGACCGCCCCCATCGCACCCCCTCCCCTCCTTAGTATTCCTCTGGTGTGTTGTTTCTGTTACATGTCGAACCACCACCAAGTTATTATTATGGATCATTTTGATCCATAATAATAATTCCGCAATACTTTAAATTAAAATTTTGTCTTGAAGAAACAATGAAAAACTTACATTTTAGGGTTATTTTTTAAGAAAAATGATGAGTTAAATCCGTTTCCCGAATGAAACTTTTCAGACCAATATCTTGATTGTCTGTTGATTTAATCTGCATCTCCGCACCGTCCAGTCTCCAGTTCATGTACTGTTTATCAATTGTGTTGTTTGCTTATTTTCATAATCAAACTGTTCATGCAAACCGTCATTTGCGCACTTTTCTATTTTCGGGAGAGTACATATAAGGGAAACAATACAATTATTGTCTAACTTTCAACCACAGTTGCACCCCTTAGCTGTGGTTGAAAGTTAATGCACTCTCTCGAAAATAGAAAAATTCACATATGAAGGTGTGCGTGATGTGACCGACCGACCGACGTAACTTACGGCGGGAATTATGGTATTGGATATTCCACAAATAAGCGTCCTAAAGCCGGTTTCAATGACGAAACTTATTTTTTTAGTAATCACCAGATCATATTTACTTACATTTCTCCCAAAGCAGCTGATCATTAAATTTGTTATATGTTGTATTTTTACAAAGTCATAGTTGATTTAGTTATTACAGAGAGAAGTGCAAACGGATGAATCAGCATCTTTAATATATCTATTTTTACATCTTTAGAGCCAAATAATAAGGAGAATTTTACTGTTAATTCAGTTAGGGGCTTGTACGAGCTAAATTAAATTATACAATACTTCTTCACAAACGTTGTCGGTGTGTCAAGATGTATTTGGAGCGAACCCTTCTCGATCTCTTTTTCACTCCGGCTGTACTTATTTTAATGTTGTGTTGACTATTTACGTGCTTTTCCCTCGTCAGCACTTTTTCTTTCTCTGCTTTGTAGCAGATTTTTGATATTGTCAAAACATTTGACACTATTTGTTGGTGTTAATGCATCACATATTCTAGGCGCAGCACATCTTTGCTGAGATTATCGCAGATAGAACCCATATTGGCCTGCTTAGTATTCGCGTAGAGTTGTGTGCTCAAGCGACAGATAACGAGATTACTCGTCTGTGCAACACATTTTGGACAAACACGAACTCTTTTGTTGTTTTTATTAAACGAACGATATACGACACACAGCATCACAAAAATCAAAGATAATAAAAATGTGTAGACCTTCACTAAAAAAAAAAACAAGGCTTCACGACAAGAAACACAAACCGTCAAATCCCCCCCCCCCCCCCCCACACACACACACACACACAAATTGTGGCCACCGCACTCTACCTTACTCCTAGATTCATTCAGCCACACCTTGAAAATCGCTCACTCCACGCTCACTCTTCCTAAAAGATAAGAGTCCTGATCAAAATCTGCTTTTATCCGGACATGGGGCTCCCAGTCTGGAGGTAGACGGCCGATCCTGCCTTGTTGAATAATAATATGCGAAGACTCCTACTTAGGGACCGACACTGTTCCATCACGCTTTAATAATCCAATTTGATAAGGAGTTAAGATCCTGGAAAACACCGTGTCACATAACTCCCAACTCACACCTACTTCCGTAAAACACAAGTGAACAAGGCGGTTAAGTGTAGTGCGAAAATCCAGCACAGAAATAATACTCCAAACGTGCAGATCAACAACGCGTTCTGTGAGACCTTGAAAAGGCTAGTAATCATTGTTTCTCTTCTGGGGGTCTGCGAGAAATATCCACAGCGACGGGGTGTAAAGGGCTGCACTAATATTGCCCAGATGAATGGATGACAACTCTGTAACAGCCTGTAGCACTGCGGCTTGCAAGGACGGTAGAACTAACCCACGGATGCCCGCTCGCTGAGTTGATTGACTTTAAGCCATCAGCCGGGAAAAATGATGGCTGATAACGTGAAGGCCGAAATAAAATTGATGGCAGCTTCTTAAAGAAATAAAACGGCTCAAAGCGACTTTGAAGACTCTAATTGAGGCTGTCGAAAAGAGAACACAGTCCGTTTTTTTTTTTTTTTGACCAGCATCTGAAAAAAAGGACAGTCAAAAATATTTACATATCTTCTCACCGAGTACGCTCAACATTACAAACACGACTTCGCATATGTGCACACTCTCTTCCTTCCATCTTGACGAACGAATACACTTCACGTCGATATCTATACATCTTGCCCGCCCAACTCTCTCTCTCTCTCTCTTGGGCAAGACCCCGAGAAACCATGCCTCGCGTTTATTGATCGTGCAGGTGGGCGGTCAAGCGTGACGCACACGCAATCTGACCATGTTCAAGCGACGTCAAAATCAGTCATTCCAAAACAAAAAGCATGCTATTAAATTGACAGGCGTGTTCAAAATTAACAGCGACTAAAATTAATAGCTAACAGATATCGAACACTCAATACGGAATTACAGTGTGCACATAGAAGAGAACAATTAGTCAAAAGTGAAATAATAAACCTATACATATATATATATTCACCACTGACAGTCATACGAGCCACAGACTCCGAATGTCCATCCCGAAGCAAAGTTTGTTCATTTATTGCTGTTTCCGTAACTTCATTATTTTTTTTACACAGACAGGGGTGTCAGCCCTATGCTAAAACCCCCAACCTGGAGGACCAGGGTACCAGCTTTTGTCTGACCTCTACCCACACAGACCAGTCCAACTTGGTTGAACCTACCAGGAGTAAAACTCCCACTGGACTGGGTGGTGCGCCGGGCGGCGGAGGGCGGTCCAGGAGGAGTGGGATGGACGGCGTTTTCTACGTTGGAGGATCTGGGATGTGCGGATGACATTGCGCTGCTGGCGCGTTCACGTCGGCACATCCGGGGGGAAACGGATGGACACGGTGAGTTGAGCCGGCGGGTGGGCTTGGACATCAGTTTAGCGAAGTCTGGGATCATGGCGCTCGGTGTGAGCGGCCCTGGGCCCATGTCGGTGGGGAATCAGCGGTTGGTACAGACGGATGCCTTCACGTGCCTGGGAGGCATGGTGGTGCCAGATGGCGGGGCGGGCGGAGACATCGGCGTCGGAATGAATAGGGCAAGAGCGGCCTTCTTTGGCCTGGTCAACATCTGGGGGTCCTCCCGATGCAGCACGGGCACAGAGTTAGGATTGTATCAGAGCAGTGGGCTTTCTGTGCTTCTCTGTGGTGCGGGGTGCTGGGGGGTTGCAGAGAGGGGGATGTCGGGATTGTCCTCTTTTCACACGGCATGCCTGGGAAAAATTCACCGAGTCTTTTGGCCGAATGCCATCGCTAACCGGGATCTGCTTGCTCGTGGCGGGCGGGAGGACATGCGCACCGTCGTGGCTGGCGGACGCTGGGGCTGGGTTGGTCGTGTCCTCGGGGGACCCCGGTGCCATCGCGGGAGCAGCTGTGCTTTGGACCCCTGGGGGAAGGCGAAAGAGAGGCCGACCAAAAACAACCTGGCGGAGGACTGTGGAGGCTGAGATGCAAAGAATGAACCAGAGTTGGGGCACTGTGCGAAGGATGGCCACCGACCGAGCAAGGTGGAATCAATTTGTTATTGCCCTACAAGACGCCACTAAGCGTGATGGCCACTGACTGCTTTGACGGTCAGCGGCTAAGGATCAAAGAAGAATATATATATATATATATATATATATATATATATATATATATATATATATATATATATATATATATATATATATATATATATATATATATATATATATATATATATATATATATATATATATATATATATATATATATATATATATATATATATATATATATATATATATATATATATATATATATATATATATATATACCTTCTGTCATCTACAGTCTATCTTTCCCTCACTTTCTGAAAAACACCTCCGTAATATTTTCTCGTCATGTGTCTATTCCGGCCCCACAAAAGTTACTATTTATTATTGAAAATAGAATTAGTAACCCAGGATTAGACTATGTTCATACATATTAATAGTGGACTAGCATCCCAAATTACTCTAAGAAAATTATGTCTGTCTTACCAGCTTCAAGGAATTATCTCCGTGCGGTAGAAATGACTAATTTCTATCAACAGGAGGTATTAAGTATCTGTAACAAGAATTCTTGAAGTGCACTGATCTAGAGGGACAGACTCACGTGCTTTAAATAGCAACCGACAGATGACAGGTGTTCGGTTCGCATTCGTGGACCTTCCAGACGAAGAAGAGAGCAAAACACGTAATCCTGCGCAAGAGCTTCTGATCATCTCCAGTTTAAACATAAATCTACGTAAGCAAAACGAAGAGTTTTCTCCGGCTTCACTATGACAAGGAAAGTGATGACGCAAGAACATGCAACTAGTACGCGAGCGCGAGCCGCGCTCTGTCCGCGATCAGCGCTGTCACCAGATGAAAGAACGAAGGAATTCCCCTGGGTTTCCAAAATCAAAGAAGACTAGGGAAGTACTACGTTGTCTTGGAGACCAACAAGAAAGATTTGTTTGATCACCAACCACCTTGCGCGTGCTGGAGACAGGCGTAGATAGTGTCTATAGTGAGTGACATGTATGCTGACAGAAATACGAGCAGAAAGAGACAAAATTACAGAAAAGTGGGCGGAGAATTTAGATGGACAGAAAATAGACAGGTCAGCCTGACGAAAAGCCAGACAGACGGGCAGACATTTCTATCAACCCCTTCACACATTTGAAGATTAAAATGTCAAAATCGCTAGTGGATGTCCAAGTCATTTGAGGCTGGCAACCTCAGCGTATAGAATGATGATTTCATGAATCACCACTGCAAGGGCTGGTGACTGCTTATCGCTAGTTTCTTATAGAGAACTAAAAGCATAAGTAGCCCTAGTTCCATATGGCGCAGGGAGGGAAAGATGAAAGAAATGATGTACATTCTACGTATAATATTTACAGTTCCAAACCAGTGTAAATGTCTATGTAAACGCATTCACTTTAAAATTAATGAAAGTTTCAAACTTCTCAACCAGTGTAGATATAGATCTATGTGTAGATATTTAATTAAAAACCCAATAATCGTTTGATCATTATCTAGTTCGTTAATGTATCACTCGTGCTGTCGGTGTTAAATATTTATATATAGGTAAGTTCTTCATTCAGATAAGGTTGAGGGCTCCTACTGTTACGGGATCAGAGGGTAGAAGCTAAGGTCGTGGGGAAACAGAACTCTTTCCATAATTCACTAGAAAACACTGTCCAGTGGAAAGCATTCGCATTCTCTTCTTGTTGTCCTTATCTCGAATAGGTCTCTATTCTTTCTTACCGAGCCAATTTATGGAGACCTTCATAATATTTCATATGCTATTTCCGGCGAAACTACTATTGTAGTTGCCACAATATACACGATACGACAGAGGAGCAGCTGGAGTGAGTGGCCACAAGATACACGATACGACAGAGGAGTAGCTGGAGTGAGTTGCCACAAGATACACGATACGAGAGAGGTGCAGCTGGAGTGAGTTGCCACAAGATACACGATACGAGAGAGGAGCAGCTGTGAGTGATAGCTTCATACTCCTTAGAGAGTTAATAATAAAATGACGATGATATATCATATCCTACAATAAACAAGTACATGATCAAAAGGAAACAAAGAAATGTATCTGGCAGGGTCTGTCGTGAAGTCGGATTCACAACCCAGTATTCTTTACCCAAACTGCACGCCATACTTTGGAAATAGAAGGATGCAGAGAGAACCAATGAAAACGCACCTTTATGCAGTGTTTACAAATAACGTACTAGCCTAATAATGGAGTCTCAAAATCTGTGCAAACCCGTTAAATGTGGAATTTAACTACAGACTTATGAGTGAAGTACAGCATGGCAGAGGTCAAGAAATCACACATAGGAATGGTCACTTATAAGTCTGTGTAAAGATTTCCCCGGAAAATAGTATATTAAGAGATAAATCTCTGGTGGAATGCATCGAGACCTCAGGTTAGACAATAATTTTGCTGTTTAGGCTACGCATAGAATAAAACTAAAGAATGTAATCTAAAGACACTTAGTTAGTGTTACACTATTATTTTAGCAATCACCCCAAATGTTGAGTGTAGGTTTACGTATGATCACAAATGTTACTGCTGTGTACAATGTAGTCCGATTGACCTGGGCCAAACAGCTTTGTCATGCATGAATAGCTCACCAGGCATTGATGCTCTGTAAGGGTGTCATGTTGACATTCGAACATCAGACATTTCTTGTGTGTAAGATACTCGAAGTATGTGTGGTCGACGAGTGATATGGGTGTGTAGAGACACGAATGCGTTTAGGATCTTTGGTATGTAAATAAGGCACCCACTCACTCACATGCAGTAGTCAGTAATTGTAGAGACTGCTGGAACTTTCAACCATTTATTTACGTGACACAGTGACATCAACAGTTACAGTCAATAATGGACGTGAATCAATAAACATCATGTATATTGGATACGACTGTCAAAAGACATGTGGTATTTTAGAGCTTGAACCACTCGTCTATAAGGGCGTTATCGACAATGGTCTGTCCTTTAATAACTGTTCATAAGTGATAACAATTAGATATCTCGAACATCATCAGTTCTGTATAGCCTGTAGGTATGATGCTAATAATGCTGGCTTGACACATATTCTTTCCCTACAGTAGCTCAGGGCCTCTGACTGAACGCGTCAGTTAGTCCTTAGACAAATATATAGTTGCCTACTATAGAAGTCTGTAAACCTGTAAATAAATCAAGACTTCGTCTGGTTTCACCTTGCAGGTATTTCTTCTTCTGTTCAAAGTTATAGGCCGTTATAACGGACCTTATAATGGTTGATAAACCACTGTACATTTTTCCATAAGCATGTATTATCTTTCCTGCTGGAACATACCGCCTTCCTGCGGATTTCCTAGCAATATATATATATGGTTATTGTGCTTCCATAAAGTACTTCAACGAATAGACCTAGTTGGCTACGCAAGCACATATAATGGACTCTGGATCACAAGAACTGTGACAGCTACTCACAGGTTTGTACTGAATGTTCTGCAAACAACTTTGCATATCAATAAAGTAATTTTACCTTGCTCAGAATTCCAAACACTACACAAATAACACTTGTCGTCATTCCAGACGAACAGAATAACTCTGGGGACATCACTAATTAGATAAGCCTATCTTTTCCCCAGATAATACAGAAGAAGGACAGCGGACATCTTCGTCCAGCAAAAAACACAGCTCATCACTCAAGGCGGAAGTTTGCCCCCGTTCGCGCTAAAAGCTGACGCATCCGTAGACAGAACAGATTTGAAAACAGTTAACTATCCCCTCTTAAGAAAAGAATAAACACAGGGAAGGTAACCCCTAATCAATCTGTGTCAGGGAGTCAACATACAGTTCTGTACCTTCGACTATCAAAATATAAATTAGATTTACATCTTCTGGAAGCGTCAAAATGACTTTAACAGTTAGAAAGTTAAAGGATAATTCAGAGCATATTTTAAGCCTTAGATGAATAAAATCGCTCCAGAAATAAGGAAGATAATTGAAATCTTATTTTTTCACATTTGCACATAGAGATAGATTATGCATCATTTTGAGATACGCAAACACCCCGTTAGCCTCTGCTCTCTGGCGCCGGATGTGACGTATAAATAGACCTTGCCCTCTGCTAATCGAGGCCATGATAAAAATTCAAATCACAACGAGCGCTAAAAAGTGTTAATGAAGAGTGCCTTTGCCAACTGCATCTGAGAGCAAACCATTATACCCATTAACAGCACGTCTGTATGTGCCTGAGGGTTGCATCCTGCAAATAACTTCCACCTAAAGGAGCCAGACTCTACTATAGGATCTAGCGGTGCTAGCGCCCTTTGATTGTTAGAGGGACAGGTACCAAAATCCTAATGCCTGGAGGAGACACAGTTTTCTTGCCAGACCCAAGGTGGAACAGACAGACTAAATCAAGACTTGAAGCTAAGTAGCCACACAAGGCTACTGCTCAGTTTATTCAAATCCACCACAGTATAGTGAAATAAAATGATGAAGTTCGAGTGCTTTTAGCTAGGCAAACATTCTAGTCAGTACTTGACAAAAATTCTGGAGCTGTGAGCTACATAGAATTAAGCTTAACATACGAACCTTCTACCACCTGAGTGAGTTCAACCAAGAAAGAACCTTCTACAAAATTCAGAGACTTTTGATAATTTTTTGAACAATTTTCAAATGTTTATTTATTTAATTTTGTAAATTTAATTTTGAGTTTCTTGAAAGATTTTCAAGCAGAAAATAAAGCTTGTAAAATAAATTGTAAATATTTACCAGCAGATTTACTTAAATTATTTAAGTTACAGTTCTTGTTGGTAAATAATTTAGTTAATACCCCTAGCAGAGTTAATAATAGTAATAATAAAATTAACAGAGGAGGATTTGGGGAGGGGCAAGTAGGAACTTAGTAATATATTACCATCTTCTCTAGGAACTTATACAGCTTGATCCTACCTTTGATATCTATACACCCTTACTCTTTTCATAGAAGGGGTATTACTTATAAGACCAGACTCTTATCTGGCATTATCCTGGTATCACCTGAAACAACTTTGTGTCCAGGATACTTAGTAATTTCAATAACACAGTATAGACATTCGTCAAAATAGTTAGTTGGTTACGCTGTTGAGTGGGGACGCTGGTAGAATAGAGAAAAACCCGTTTGGTCAGTTTTGCCAAAACGTAAGACAATATAAAACTTTTGGCGCAAACCATTCTACGAGATGTCTGCCGTCCTGTTCGGACGTGTGTTGCTTTTGTCAGCAGTTTTGCTGGGGATTATACGAATGCCATTTTTGCTCATTGCTTGCCGATTGTTTCAGGTGTTCAGGATTATTGATAGATTACTAGATTGGTGATGTGATTTTTCCTAGTAGTTCTTTCCTGGATATTATTTACGTAGAATCTTGCAATTATGTATTGCTTTACTTTGGTACTGGACTTCGCCTGTGAGCGATAGTCAGTGTGTAGTTGCTGGTTAGATTATGTCGGTAACTATTTTTGCTATTATATTGAGCTACAGTGTTTAGCAGGTTATTTGGGCATTCTTCATTGCTTTGTGTACTGCTTGTTCATGCGTATTGATAGCCGTGTGTGGCTTTGTGTGTGTACAGTATTCATTAAAGGGCCAGTACCTGTTCCAGATGTTATTGGTTACACTGACAAACAACATTTTTCTTTCTTATATAAGAATAAGTGTTCTTAGGTCAGTTTCTTGCGCTGATTTCAAATCGGAAATCCGTTTATCTCTATCACGTCGGGTTCTTAAGATATTTGTGAATAAATATATTTTTGGGAAACCGTTATTTCCTCCGTTTCATTTTTACTATATAACTTATTAAAAATTAATAAAAAGCAACATAATTCTACTTTTTATACTGCTAAAAAATGCATGACATATGTTACGCGATTTTTCAAATAGTTACTGTATTTTGAAATAATTCTGAGCAAAATATGGCTTCTAGAAGTTTTAGAAATTCGGCTGATCTGTTCTGTTACGTGTGCGGATATTTTACCAATCGTGTTGACCAGAAAAACTTTACACCATTACTAAAGAAAGCATATGAACTTTATTTCGATTCGAAAGTTGATGATGCAAATAAATCTTGGAAGCCAAATGCAGTTTGTTCGATACATTGGCAGGTTGGTTACGAAAATCGCCGAAGCATAAGTCGATGCCTTTTGGAGTGCCCAATACTCCGATATCTAAATTTCGTCATAGACACAGAGAACTTGTTGAATACTTTGAGATGGATGATGACATTTGCTATTGCAAAGATGTAAACGGTCATGAGCACATAGTCAACGAATGGCGATTTTTCATCGATTCTTCCAAGACTAGTCTAAAAGCCGTGTTATTGCATAACAGAAATTTATTTTCATCAATTCCAGTCACCTACTCTGTTCATTTGAAAGAAACTTATGACAATATGGCTATACGTTTGGAAAAAATAAAGTACAATGACTACCAAACGGCGGATTTGTGGAGACCTAAGGTCATTGCAATTCTCACGGGCATGCAGACTGGGTATACTAAATTTTGTTGCTTCCGATGTGAATGGGACAGCCGCAACAGACAGGAACATTATGCAAGAAAGGTGTGGCCTATCCGGGATCGTATGCAGCTCGGGCATAAAAATGTAATACACGAGCCATTAGTTAACAAAGACAGCTTCATTTTACCACTGTTACATATAAAGTTGGGGCTCATGAAGAATTTTGTAAAAGCGTTAGATAAAACTAGCAAAGCTTTCACTTATCTTCGAGAAAAGTTTCCGCAAGTTAGCGATGCAAAGATAAAGGAATGTATCTTTGTAGGACCTCAGATTAGGAAAGTTATTGCAGACAAACAATTCGAGAACTTGTTACATGATAGTGAACTTCGCGCATGGATGGCATTCAAATCGATCGTCGATAACTTTCTGGGAAATCACAAATCTGTTGACTATGTTGCATATTGTTAAGCAGTGCATAGATGCATACAGAATTATGGGCTGTAACATGTCCCTCAAAATCCATTTGCTCGATTCGCATCTTGACTTTTTCCCTGACAACCTTGGCGAAGTCAGCGATGAACATGGAGAACGATTCCATCAAGATATCGCCGTAATGGAGTCACGTTATCAAGGACGGTGGAGTGTGACCATGCTTGCCGATTATTGTTGGATGCTTCATCGCGATGTACCACATGCCATTCACCGACGAAAGTCGACTGCAAAGAAATTCAAGCCTACATAACTGTTATACTTGTTGTACGAATGATGTTGTAATACTGTATGCGTTGTTAAAAACCTTCAATTGCGTATTTCTAGAGATCCCGACCTGATAGAGAAAAACGGTTTGCAGATTTAAAAACAGCGCATTAAAATTGACCAGAAAAACATAGAAATGTTAGAGAAAGAAAAAAAAAGTTTTTTTTTTGTTAGTCAGTGTTATTAATGTCAGCTATTGTGTGCTGTGGTCCTATCTGTAGACAATGAGCCATATGTTAAATTCACAGTACAAATAGGGTTAGATCCAACAGCATCAATAGATTGTTGTTCTGACATCTACCCTCTCGTGACAGGGTCAATAGCAACGATTCAGTCCCGTAGCAAGGCAGTGTAGCTGTCTGGATGATCCTGGGTTCATGGCATCGGTAAGCCTATCACTTTTGCTGTTTGTTGTTTAGTTCTTAATTTCTAACGAGTGACTGCAACGTACTATTTCTTTAAGGATTGGATGAATCCCTTGGACAGCCAGAAAATTGGGTAACAGCTGGCGAATACAAGACACAGAAAACCACAGGACGACACGGGGAGAAAAAATTCAATAAACTGATAACATGGCGTGGGAGGACATTGAAGCGTTAACTGATTCTTCTGTCACATGTAGTTCCCGGGGGTATCTTGTGAGACCAGGAAAGATTAGATCCACTGCTCCCGCATGCGTGTCGTACAAGGCGACTCATATAAGGCGTGTATGAGGCAGGCAACTAAGTATAATATTTACATTTTCGAGCCAGTGTAAA
This sequence comes from Oreohelix idahoensis, assembly GCA_024509875.1. NCBI lineage: Eukaryota > Metazoa > Mollusca > Gastropoda > Stylommatophora > Oreohelicidae > Oreohelix > Oreohelix idahoensis. Next base: position 680,295 of record JAMPIV010009727.1, read on the forward strand.
TGTCTACGTAAACATATTCACTTTAAAATTAATGAAAGTTTCAAACTGTTCACCAAGTGAAGATATAAATGAAAAAATAATCAATTTATATTGTGAACATTTTTCAATCAGTGGAGATGTAAATGTAAACATATTCTATATGTACTATTAACCTTTGCATTTAAATGTAAAATAAAGATAAAACTATTCATTTAAATGTAAAGAAAGTTTTCTCTAGAATTAAGTTTAATTCTCATCGAGGGTAAATTCTGAGATAAATGGGATTGTGGAATATGACCAACCCATCAGCGGAAGCAGAACTTACCAGTGGCAGATATGTGAAACCTATAAACTGCCACGTGAACTCCTTTATAAACATTTATCCCATCACAACAGTGATGATACCTTTGTGAAAACATTATTCATACTTTTAAACCCTTGTTAAAACTAAATGATTATTAAATTTGTTTTTTCTAATTATACGAATTTAACTTCGATTTAATCATTTTAAATGTACTGCATATTTGCCTCAGTCAATTTACTAAATACACCCTAAACAGAGCTATGCCATAATAAGAAGAATTCCACTGAGTAAATCAGGGTGGGGCTTGAACGAGCTGAAATTAATAATTGCTTAATCCTTCACAAAAGTTGTCGGCAGATCATAGAGTTAACGTGCTCAGCCAATGCAGCATTGTTCTCGTTTTTCTGAATATCTTGTGAAACTCCCTTGAGATAGAAGCATCATTATCGTTTTATTGACAACTCTGCCAAGGGTAATCTTGTGCACAGGTAGACACCTTTTAAAGGCCAATATTATATACTCTTGAGTTTTGGCCACTGTTGGACCACTACTGCAAAGCAGGGGAGGCAATCCGTGACATATACATTAACAAAGAACACCAAACATACACACATACATAAATGTGTTTACACACACATGCACACACATATACATATATGTGCCTACACATTCTATGTGCACTCATGTACACACGTGCATACTTATTGACATGCACACACACATATATATATATATATATATATATATATATATATATATATATATATATATATATATATATATATATATATATATATATATATATATATATATATATATATATATATATATATATATATATATATATATATATATATATATATATATATATATATTAGAGTAATATCTCGTCATATGACGGGAATAAAATTCAAAAGCACCAAAACTTAACAACAATTATTTTATTAAAATAGTTGTGGAAAATAAAGTTAGGTGTGAACATCCGATTGTCCATCAGAAGAGCACATTGACTGTTTTAATGTGTACTTTTACATTGTTGTGATTTATTGATCGAGACGTTGCGACGTTCTGGCTCGATCAAAAAAACATTGTAAAACATTATTAAACCTGTTGATCTCCCACTTTACAACTATAGCTGTATTAATCAATATTGAGAGAATTGTACGTCTGCACCCGTATGACTCATATTACGCTAAGTAACCCAAACATATAGAACACGGCTGTATGTCCGCTATTAAAAGTCGCTCCTTTAGTTCTGAGCCTGTTCGGTTGACTAAGTTTCTCAACAGCTAGGTCACAGCTTTTTCTGTAGCGGGAAATGCCAGTTGATTTTATCCTTAAAAAAGCGTCATACAGAAATCGTTTCACGCGCATTCATGTTAATTATACACTAAACTAATTTTGTACAAAGCCTGAATATGCACGCCGTTCACAGAGAGATGTTATTGGCACATGAAAACCGTTCTTTGTGCAATTATGTTTGGCGTGTGTTACTATTTTCTGGAGCGTTATGAAAGGACAGAATGAGCTTGAAAACTATATATTTACATATATTTATATATATATACCTAAACACATTATATACACTCATGTACACACATACAAAATTATTCACATGCACACAAACATTTATATATATATATATTCACGGAGTGCGCCATGTAATGAGATAAATACAATTAGAAATATATGTTCACATATACACATGTACACGTACACACACTTCCACACACATCTCTGCGCGGAAGCTTGTAAAGCCTTATTTTTTGCATAATGTAACGATGACATTTTCAACATTTAAAGGCACACTATCATCATCATCTTCTTCTAATTCTTCTCCTTTTTCTTCAAAGACGATGCCTTGTGGTGGAGGTGATCATATATCTCCACAACTTCTAGTCCCCACTACTGTTTATAAATTCTCTTGTTGACATCTTGTCCGTGCCACGATGTCAAACTGTCCAGTATCTGCTCTGATTGTCTTCCTTGATCTCTTCTTCCTTCAATTTTACCTGTTTTCACAATATATTCCAGATTTTTCTTCTCATAACATGCCCAATGAAAGTGCATTTCTTCTTTCTACATCGGAAAGGTGGAAGGGGAAAAAACTCAAAAGATAATACGTTTTACTCGGACAAAGTCAAAAAAATAAAAACCTACGTTGCAGCCTCAGGGACTTTGTCAGGGTCAGACGAACAAAAACGGCGAGGAAAGAAAATGAGAAAGCAGGGTCGGCAACTATGCAACAGAAAATATTCAGAAGAGTTATCTGTTGTCTAGTTTTCTGCTTCTATCTTTCTTGGGTGCTTGCGACAAGTTATGGCTAGTATTTATTACATAGAAGCTCGTTATCTAAAGTGAACATTGATGTGTTCCTGTGACAGGTTATGTAAATAGATTACATGATTTCCCACCTTTGCTTCCTTACTAGTATGCACGTTTTGTTAAACGCAAAACCCCTTCACTCCGATATGTGTCTTAACTCATATTCTAGCCACGCCTATTTTTCTTTTCTCTATGTCTTACAGGCACTAGCGAGTATTTACAAACATACTTATTAGCTAGTCCACGACGGGACAGGTAAACAGCCAGCGAGTTGAGCCGTTAACTGAATTATTACGCGAGCGATTGGGAAATCGTTGACATTTTGACAGATCAGAGTAGAATGTGCGTAGAGAAAGAACGGGTCGTCTAATGGTGTGACAGGAAAATTGAGCACCCTTGATCGATCCACTTTATTCTCACCGGTACCTGTTAAATGCTATTTAGTGATCATTAAGTGACCAGGTCACCTGGACAGTACAATGATGTGAATGTAGGTCATCACGCGCTGAGGCACTGACAGGGCGAAGTGTAGACTCTCTCACAAAACGTACCGACTCTCAGGTGTGTAGTGCTCGTAGAGGTGTGTGGTTGTTATGATGTGTGGGTGAGTGAACATCAGAAAGGATGATGATACGAATGCGTATGGGCTCTTGGACAAGGTCATCATACATCCATTCAACCACATGTAGAAGTCAGTAAATGTTGGCAACAGCGGCTGACTTTTCACACATTTATTTACGAGACGTATACGGTGACAATCACGACACAGTCAATGCACAAGGATCATGGATATCACAATACATAGCATAGGTTGAACACATCTGGCATCATAAATCCCGATCAGCTCATATCTCAAGATGCCACTGACAAGGGACTGTCAAACTACGTTCTGTTTATACTGAAGCTCAGGTACCCCTGACTAAGCGCGTCAGGTACCCCAAACCAATATGCCGCACGACAAGGGCGGGCTCCTAATTGCTTAGCGAAAGTCTATGACTCCCTTCTGGCATCACACGCCAGGCACTTCTTCTGGTGAAGAATATAGCCCGTAAAAACGGGCTTCTATGACGACAGAATCAGGCCGCAGGTAGCGGGCCTTTATAACCATGTAACCTTTGTGTTATTTCTTATGATGAAGGCATATCCATCTATGCCGAAGAATACCGCCTGCATGGCGGGTATTAAACAGTACAATCTTCACTGGGCTTATATTCATCAAATAAGACCTATAGTCTTGGTGTACAGTAGCGAGCACCAATAATGGGCCCTTTATAACATATCAATTGTGAGCTCTACTCAACATGTCGCATGAAAGTTATCAAAAGTACTTCTGCGTAGATAACGCCTAACGAGAAGATCAAAATGTATGTGTTACCTTACAGCATCCTAGGAAAAAACACAAGGATACACACACTTGCCATTCCTGGCATACAGAATACACTTGGGGAAGAATCACTGCCGTAGCAGTCACACAGAGGACTTCCATTTCCCCGAAAAAATGGCAGAGAAAATCATCGGACATCTCGTCCGAACACAAAACCCAGGTACACTGCACAGATCGGAAGTGTCTCGATCTCCGCTTAAAAAACCTGCGCATGTGCAGTCAGAACAGCCCTGAGCGAAGCTAGCACAGCTCAGGGCGTTTCCTCCCAAACGAGAGGTAACCCTGCTCCTTATATGGACATGTGAATAGAGACTTAAGACATGACAACTATATAAGACATTCTTCCGAAACAGGACATTATCTATGAATAAGAAAAGGGGAAGATAAACCCTAATCTAACCTGTTACAGAAAAGTTCATAGACGGTTATCTCCCTTAGATCATCAACAAAATAACAAAGAGGTTGACGTCTATAATATATCTACAAAATTCACAGTAACAGTACCCCTCATTCTTTTGCAATCAACTCGATTCCACGTGTGTTTCCCTCGCTTCCTAATTAACATGTAAGTGAAGTACGTGTAAGCCAGGCCTCTTTCGTTATCTGTCTTATTTTCTAGTTTAGCCACGCCTACCTGTCTTTGTTTCAAGCACTATTGATACAGCTATTCATATCTCTAACTGTCTTCCTTTAAAAAGAGGCGAGCCAGGGGCGGCCACCGGCTGTCAGGTTACGACGTCTTTGAAGTTCCAGAGAGAGAGCCGAGGTCTGAAACTTCTGATTAACACCTGGTAATAGAACGGACGAAGATCGTTTACGCGGAGAATAAATCTCTTGCTGAAGCGGCAATACGGTCGGCATAAGTGTCAAATTTAGCTTTGATTCAGGAATTGGCCGAAGAATTCGCTCGAGGTGCGATTTTTGCCAGACATGGGCGAGATTAAGCCAATTTAATATATATAGGCATCTCTTAAAATTCAGGTATCAGTAGCGCCAGAGATTTTGAAGAAATTACCTAGCTCGCATAGGAGAGCCACACTACCATTTTGGACTTACTTATACGCGGAGATTAATTTTTTTTTTTTTTTTTTTTGGTGCTGCGGCTGATCAAAACCTTGCGATCGAGCGTTTTTTGATGATATGATGTTCGTATCAGCATCCAAATAATTATTGTTATGAATATCTTCATGTTGTGACTCTGTGCGGTCCATCTTCTCTATGTATGTCGAGAAGCCAAACCAAGAAAACAAACAATAATAGATAAATTTTAACTGGTACGGAACATTCCCAGAATACAACTTTTTTCATATCATAATATATTATCAGACTGCTGAAGCAGAAAGTCAGTACTTTTCATCTGACCCTTGACAGGAGTTTTTTATCGGATTTATTCAAGAATACTCGCTGTTCATACTCAGCTCCCACCTCAACGGACGGCAGATTATTATTATTTAACATTTGTTTTTCCCATCACGTCACCAAGTGTCATAGTCACCTGAGACTAGACCCCACTGGAACAATATTTTACCATATTAATACCCAGGACAGTGCCACCAAAATAGAAACACTTATCCAAAATAAATATCTGCATCGAAAAGAAATAATATCCAGGCAGTCACTACTAACGCATCAATTGCAGCGACCCCCCCCCCCCCCCCCGAAAAAATAGCAGTCAGCTCCTCGGATAGTCTGGGGCTGCACTTGACTCTGAATATGACTGATTAGTTTTAATAACTGCTAGTGTTTAAATTCCGAGGAATGTATGCAGCGTCAACATTTGGTAAGCAAATCTGAAAGTGGGCCACTGTATTGTCTGTTGAGTGAACGGATATAAAGATACTAATTTTATGTTATTACTAACCTACCAATATTCTTTTATTTATCTCTCACTAATCTGAGTTTTTTTTTCTTCTCGGGATAGGTTAAATTAAGGACTTAGTCTTACCACTCCTGACTATTCCCTACTCCCATTGTTAATTAATTTGATCTTTTTTTGGGCTAATTACCTCTCTGTTCGGATTTTTCATAGTTTCCTATCCAAGAGGGAGGCCTATTAGATTATATTTTCAATTCTTGTCTGTAAACTATAATTCATTGATGTAATGATAATGCTTGTCTTGATGTTGTGATATTTCTAGCGATAATAAAACATAATAAACCTTAAGGTATAGTGTTGGTCAAACCTCTGTTTATATATATATATATATATATATATATATATATATATATATATATATATATATATATATATATATATATATATATATATATATATATATATATATGTTGTTCATAGTTTGTTTTCACGTCTGCACGTAATGTTATATGTCACAGAATTTTGTGTTCTTAGTGTTGTGTAACTTGTACGTTGTAAAAGGAGAGTAAAGGCGTCTGAAAGTTAAATAGGGTCGTAAAAGATAGGCTGGATTAGAGCAATTCCTCAATCCAAGACTGCTTTTTTCTCTCTACACTATCACCCTCCTCGTGAAAAAGAAACTACATCTTACACCTTCCCTTCACATAGCTGTCATCATCACCTCTACTAGAAAGGGACCATAATTACTTCAGTTCTATCTTCTCAAAAATTACGACATTGGTAGAATCAAGGGCGATAAGTCAGAAGACGTACCTTTGATGGTTGTATTTGACAGGGGGGAGTTAGCGAATGAAGAAAAGAAAGGGGCGATAACCCAAGTTACCGACCTCACCCGTTTGTTCGTGGAACGTAATTAGCTACAGTAAAAGACGATATCAAAGTCGTCTGCTCGCTAGCAAATGTCTATGCCGTCGCCAAAAGTGTGATATAAATATTTTCATTCAGGAATGAACCGCAGATTTTCCCAAAATACGGGTTAAGGCGCGATATCTCGCACTCGCTAGCGAATTTATACCAATTTCATATATATACCCCATCCTTTAAAATCAGTGTATCTAGTAGCCTCAGAATTTTCTGAATATCTAGCGCGAATCCTAGACCCATTGTACAAGTGGAATTACTTAGTATTTCGTGGAGATAATTTCATTTTCTGTGTTGCGGTAAATATATATACTTGCATTTTGAGTGATTTAATTGTTAAAATGTTCGTCATTATATTTCACTAGGATTTTCTGTGTTAAATAGCTAGCGTATTAAATAACACATAGCTAATTTTTTCCAGCTTAACGTAAATTTAATCACTCGCTATTACCCAGAAAGAGATATTTTAATTGATTAGTAAATGCACTAGGCGTTAGAGTACTGACGAAATATATATTTATCTCAAATCCATTATGTGTAATTTTGTAAATGACTAGCGCTTATTTCACGTGTTAAAAACGATAAGATAAGCTAGACATTTATGGTTTCTAATCTAATTTAAAAACCGTGTGGATAATAAATCATACATTACGCGGGTTAGGATAGAATACTGATAGTGTGATTTAATGTTTTGTATTTTCTTCCTAAATCAAGTACGGGTCACAAACCAAACCTACCAGCGGCCTAAATCTGAGAAAAGGGGTCTAAGTCAAATAGTACAAGAAACATTCTAATGTATATCGGGTCTTCGACGTTGACCTGTTCGGCCCTCTAGTTTTACCCAGAGAGAGAGAGAGAACGAACGAACGAACGAACTTTATTTTGAAAGGGTTAAGAATTGGGCACGCAGGCCCGTCTGACATTCTGCTCTTCCTCTCTCTCTCATCATATATACTATATCCTTTCATCCTCACATTTACTATAAGCATAATTAAGGCATTTATCATTATAAAAGTAATATTACATTTGCAATAATCATCATAATTAAAGTACGTTTTTAACATTAAAAAAGAATAATAATAATAATAATAATGAATGTAAAAATAAAATAAATAAAAATAAAAATAAACATTAATAGATAGATAGATAGATAGATAGATAGATAGATAGATAGATAGATAGATAGATAGATAGATAGATAGATAGATAGATAGATAGATAGATAGATAGATAGATAGATAGATAGATAGATAGATAGATAGATAGATAGATAGATAGATAGATAGATAGATAGATAGATAGATAGATAGATAGATAGATAGATAGATAGATAGATAGATAGATAGATAGATAGATAGATAGATAGATAGATAGATAGATAGATAGATAGATAGAACGAACTTTATTTTCAAAGGGTTTAGAATTGGGCACGCAGGCCCGTCTAACATTCTGCCCTTCCTTTCTCTCTTCTTCCATAGTTAATCCATTTATTCTCACACGTATCCTAAATGTTACTTAAATAATAAAATAACAAAAAAGTACAATAAAATAAAATCCCAACATTGTAACAGTACAATAACAGTTACACAGATTTACAGATGCGTATCATAATTTATACTAAACAGGACAAAATTAACTTTAAAACCTACATATGATGTTATGTAATTATTTAAGAACATAACGAAATTAGGGTGGCATATAATCTGCACTCATGATGTATTTGAAAAGTCTGTGATTGAATGAATATGGACTAAGAGTATTTTTTAAGTCGTGTGGAAGAGTATTCCACAGATGAGCAGCAGAAAAAGCTAAACTTTTCTTGAATAAGTCGAGCCTAGGCTTGGGCATGTGTAATTTATTTAAGCGTTGACTGCGTCTTCCGCTGTATTTGAAAATAGGCCACAGATACGTTGGAGCATTCTGTGACAAGATTTTGTGAATAAATTTGGCTTTGTTGAAGAGAAGGCGCTTTCTTAGTGGTAATATGTTAAGATATGTAGAGAGAGAGAGAGAGAGAGAGAGAGAGAGAGAGAGAGAGAGAGAGAGAGAGAGAGAGAGAACATTTGGCAAATAAGAATAACGATAACTGGACATAAAGATACCCAGATTTCTTTTTCATTTTCATTTACATTCAGCCCGCTGTGGCGAAATATCAAAATTAACACTACCCGACAACCGACCACTGTGGTGTGGCGAGGATTTATCCAGAAAGATTTACTCACCTGACATTATCTTTAATTATCGGAAATTACAAGCTACTGTACACTGTGAACATTCGATCTCGTAATTATTAACCTACCTGGACTAAGTGATGTGACATAAACAGATCCAATTAACAGTAACAAAGTAAGCGTTCCCCAATAGAAGGATTAATCAGCCTTGGAGGAACTGGGGCTTATTTTGCCAAAACCCAAACACTGGATTTGTTACGTGTATCATGGAGATACGTTCCAGATGTTGTTAAAACAACTATTAGGTAAGCGTGACTGAATGTGGCCACAGGTTTGTCAGAGCAGAGAGAAAGAGAGTGAATAATTCTTCGGTTGTATAACCACTGTACTCACTTTTGTTCTTCTTTTTGATTGCTATTACTGTTATTTTCAGGATAGATTAATTAGGAACTCTGTTCTTTACAGTATAGTCAAATTCTACACTCTGAAACGAGTGTATGTTCTCTGACGGCTCTCAATGTTTTGTGCGTTTAGTTGGGGAATTTAATCTTTCAGAATCAAGTTTGATAAATTACTTCAGAAATCTACCAAGCAAATGCGCGAGATAACACGCGACTTTGTGTTGATGCAAGAATAGAAAGTAAGTATATTGCATTGCTAAATCTGCTTTTTCATTAGTAAACTTGCGATATGAAGCGTCTGATAACGCCAGCAATTAATTAGGTTACAGACATAATACCTCTACTACGTTTTACGCTAGATCAAGGTTTCTCAACCGGGGTTCCGCGAAAGGTCGATCGGCGTTTCGCGATAGATCGTGACTGAAAAAAACATAAACGTGTATTTTCAAAGTCTTGTGTAAAACTGTGACTTAGGCAACATTTTTATTCATATTGCTTGGGCCTATGGTTTTTAGAAGCTTTACTATACAACATTGTCATAAATGTTTATGTTGTAAATAACATTAATGAAAATAAATTTGCCACCTATATTTAGATTGAACCTGCCGAGCCTACCTTAGAAAAATACAATTCCATTTTGGCTAAAGCAAATTTTTTATCGGAAATTTATTATGTCTGCCTTATGAGTTTTTAAAATTGATGAAAGGGAAAGAGAGATTAATTTCAACAGAGGTAAGCTAAGCCAAACTACCTGTTTTGTTTTCAAGACAGGTTGGCTCAAGTGTCATTTTTAGTTTTAAATATGGAAGAAAACTACTCTTGCACATACCATATTTCATTAGCATCTTGTAGAGTAGAAATTTGCAATAAGACTTTTAGGCCTACTCGGATAAAGTGAGAAAAACAATCAAGTAGGAAATTAAAAAAGGAAACTCTGGAAGTTTCTTCTGCCCACACGCACTAATGACCTGTATTAGAGTTGATATCCTTAGTTGGGAGGTGGAACCACACAGAAAAGAGTAGACTAAAATGCTGACCAAAACAAACAGATCCAACCAAAAAACATCACCCTCTACTTAAAATAGCATTGACAATTGTTATTGCATTATTATATTAACAACTTACTAATCACGCTATGTTACTATGAGCTGGACATATAATAATATTTATGCAGGGGTTCCCCGTGACCTGAAAATTATTTCGGGGTTCCTGCAGGATAAAAAAATGAAGGCTGGTTTAGGTAGTTACAAATAAATACGCCTGTATCCATGGATACACATTTTTTTTTTCTTATAAATGGTATTTTATCAATACTGTTATGTCTATTCTAATGCAAAATCAGTCCCGTTGTATGACTGCCGAACATCTGCTTCAAAGATGCCCAACATATGAGGAGCAGATAAAGTACATATGGCCGACACCAGTACCATTCTTGGAAAGACTCTACGGAGATATCAACAGCCTCAGACTTACTTCTGCTTTCTTTTGAATATATTCAAGTTAACGTCTGAGGGTTACGAAGAAGAAGAAGTCCTATTGTATAGTTGTGAAACATGGAGAACAGCAGAAACAAGAACCAAGAAATTAAAAAAATTCGTGCTTGTACAAGGTATGTACTAGAGGGATTGAGATTGTATGACAAGATCACCAATGTGAAATTTATGACAAATGTCACTGTACCAAAAGGATAAAAGAAGACGCCATCGAGAGATAGTACAGACAATGAGCAAACCTGTTGATAGCACTAAAAGGCAGTCCTTATTCTGAGATGCCCAGGATAGGATAGGTAGAGGCAGAAGAACGAAAACCACACGGAGAAGAGACATAAATTCAAGCGGTGAGGAGGACATGGAAAGACATTGAGCAGATGGTACAGGACGTGATAACTTGGCCTAAGTTTGTTGGTAAAGTATAGGAAAAAAGGCAATACTTCTTACATGGATAGAACAGAAGAAAAAACTTACGTGCGGTCACAAGGCCTTCGTCAGGGACAGACAAACAAAAACATAAAGGACAGAAAATGAGAACTAAGTAGACAATATAAAAATAAAGGCGAAAACTCCCTGATTAGGATCAATTGCCTAGATCAAAATGGCTGCCGCTGCTACCGGAAGTATAGAGAAAATTTAAAGAACGAAAAATTGGAAAATAAAAGATGCAAATGGAAAACTGAGTGAGAAAAAAAATATAAAATGAAGATGTCACACAATTTTGGGTCGATCTCTTGTCCTCTCCGGCAGTAGCCAGTTACATTTGTTGTGGGTACTGATTACGTGAAATTTTCAGTACTTTAGATAAAAATAAGGAGTTGTATTTGTAAATAGTACGGAAATCTTACTTCCATATTTGGAAGACATGACCTTTGCATTACCGTACAGAAATTTCCTATATACACAAGTTTTGAAACGATTGAACGGCTTTCGAAACATAGGAAGAACAAAACTCCTGATTGGATCCTTCCTAAATCGCAACAAAGTCCTGCAGGGGGAGCGAAGTATAATATAACCAGACACTTTAGTCAGTTTAGAACACTGTGAAAATTCACGCCTTCGCCAAGAAGACAACTAGACCTTGACAGAGTTAAGAATAACAGCAGATTTCATTTACCAGACCGAACCTTGTTTTGGCATTCTGAAGACTTATAGCCCAGGAAAACTCTACCATTTTAACACGGAAAACCGGAATCTGAGGAAACTGCAACAAAAGTCAAAGTGGGAAATTGTTGTTAAATAACAACACCCAAGATCACCTGTAAGAGGCATCGTCAAGCTGCCTTAAACTATTTCTCTGAGCCAGCAATCTGTAAGCCTGAAGATTGGAGTGAGTTGTACATTTTAAATTCTATAATTTCCATTATTAACATGTGAGCTAATATGTGTATATTTACATGTGAATATTAATGTGTGAAAATTGCTAGCGAATGTCCAAGTTATTTTAGGCTGGCAACCTCATAAAATAGAATGATGTTTTCATGAACCACCACTGCCAGGGCTGGTGACTACCTTATTGTGTTTCTCACAGAGAAACAAAAGCAGAGGTAGTCCCACGTTTCATATGGAGCAGGGAGTGAATGATGAAAGAAATTATGTACATAATCTATATAATTAACATTATTTTAAACCAGTATAGATGTACATGTAAACATATTCAATCTATATTGTTAACATTTTCAAACATGGTCTTCATTAGGCGAAGTACGTTGCACTGTTTCGTTGAGCATGTAGCCCAGTGCATCCGATTTCAACAAGCGTTTCTGTAGGGTTGCATTCCTTAGCCCTTGACTGTCCCCAGCCTACCTGCAAGGCAGCAGGTGGTTTAAAATCAGAGTTTTCCTTCTCCTAGACGAACTGCCTTCCAAGGCTTACAAGCTTCATCTACCTGGGATTTAACACATGCCTGGGGTTTGGGTTGATGCTGGGCAGAGCATAGTCCACTCGCCGGTGGGTACTGCGCCTAGACTGTAAGGGGTCCCAAACTACTACCGATAGACGACAAACAGTAAAGAATGAGGCAAGAATGCATTTAACCCATGAAGTGGGAGTGAATTGGTGCAGACCAGAGCATGAACCACTCGCCGGTGGGTTCTGCATCTACACCTATAGGGTTCAACCCAGTCCTCAGCCCATTTAGTCTGGCCCCTCACCAAGGACCTGTCCGACTTGGGTGACCCTGCCAGGAGTAAAACTCCCGCTGGCATAGTTCCCGGGATCATTGGGGCACTCAAGCTCTCCAACCAACGGCAAGGTAGGCTTACATGTGGAGTTTTATCAAGCGCAGATATGGGCACAAGTGGGAAGAAGAGCATCTAGGCCACACAAAAAATGATCCTTACTACCAGCTCAGCAGAAGAGAACAAGTGGTAATCTTCAGACTTCGAACAGGTCATAACAGATTGAGATACCATCTATTCAACAAACTAAAGATAGGAACTACTGATGAGTGTGACTGTGGCACCGATAAAATGATTGCCGAACATCTCCTTCAAAGGTCCCAACATATGAGGAACAGAAGAAATGCATATGGCCATCACCAGTACCATTCCTGGAGAAAATCTACGGAGATATCAACAGCCTCAGGCTAACCACTGCTTTCTTTGAACTTATTCAAGTTGACATCTGAGGGTGAACGAAGAAGAAGAAGAAGAAACATGGTCTATGTAAAGGGAAACATATTCAGTTTATACTATTAACCTTTTACACCAATGTAAAGTTAAATATACATCTATTCAATTTAAATGTAAAGAACGTTTTCCGCTCAATGGAACTAATATTAATTCTCAGAGAAGGTAACAGTTCTAATTAGGTGGTACGGTGGTATAGTAAAAGGGGGACACATAAGTATGTGTCGGAAAACGCAATACTCAAGAGGGTATTTGTTCTCTTCTTTTGTGACACTAGTCGGTGGTACCAACTGAATAAATATTAGACAAACATAAAGGTATGTTTTCAGGCACTCGTAAGAAATAAAGAAGTAGAAAACTAGACAACAGAAAAACAACAGAGGGTACTGTCTCTGGAACAGGTGCGGGTATAAGTGGTGTGGTGTCGATGCTAGACACCATCATCAGACGGGATTTAGAAATACGGGTCCAGCTTGGTAGTTACTCCATGACACTTATTGGAACGTGCTACCATTTTCAAACTAGACCAGTGACGAGTTTAATCCAGTCCTCCATCTACAAAGAACGAAACATCAGCTGGAGCGGAACAGACAAACCCATTGGCAGCTAAGTAGAAACATAAAAGCTACCTAGTGAACTATCCTTCTTTTCGTGGAATGTCTGTATTAACATCTAGAAAAGAAGAAATCATCACATCAATCAAAGGATTAAAGCATGGAAAAGCTCCTGGTCATGATAACTTAAATGCAGAGCTATTTAAGACAGACCCTGAGCTAGCAGCAGAACTATTAGAACCACTATTTGCACAAGTCTGGAAAACAGGGACAACAAAAACAGAGTGGAACAAAGGAATAACTGTCAAATTGCTCAAGAAGGGAGATCTTGCAGACTGCAATAATTGGAGAGGAATCACTCTTCTCTCAGTTCCCAGCAAAATACTAGGCAGGATAGTTATACAGAGAATTTCAAAAGCAGTAGACCCCAAACTGAGGAAAGAACATGCAGGATTTAGAAAGAACAGAAGATGTGTAGATCATATATTTACCCTCAGGAACATTATAGAGCAGTGCTCAGAATGGCAAAGACAGCTGTACATTAATTTCATTGATTTTGAAAAGGCTTTTGACAGTATACATAGGGACAGTTTATGGAAAATACTGAGGGCTTATGGAATTCCAAGCTGCATAGTGTCAATCATAAAAAGCCTCTATGTCAACTTTACGTGTAGCGATGGGCAGAGCAGCCTAACCTTTGAGGTGAAGACAGGAGTACGACAGGGATGCCCCTTATCAACCACTCTGTTTTTAACAGTCATAGACTGGGTGATGCGCCAGACAACAGAGGGCAGTCCAAGAGGAATAAGATAGACTACATTTTCTACGTTAGAAAATCTGGAATATGCAGATGACATTGCACTACTAGCACATTCACATCAACACATCAAGGAAAAAACGGATAGACTTAATAAGTATAGCCAGCGGGTGGTCTTGAACATCAATCTAAAGAAGTCAGAGGTCATAACGCTCAATGTGAGCAACCCTGAGCCCATATCAGTAAAGAATCAGCATCTGGAACAGACAGACACCTTCACATACCTAGGATGCATAGTAAAACCAGACATCAACGCAAAGACATCAACAACAGAATGAGCAAAGGAAGAACCTTTTTTTTAGTCTAAACAACATCTGGAAGTCCTCTCAGTACAGCACAAGGACAAAATTAAGATTATATCAGAGCTGTGTGCTTTCTGTGCTTCTCTATGGTTCGGAATGCTGGAGAGTTACAGAGAAGGAAATGTCGAAATTGTCCTCTTTTCACACAACATGCCTAAGAAAAATTCACCGAATCTGTTGGCCGAATATCATCACTATCCAAGATCAGCTTACTCGGAGCAAGCAAGAGGACATGCACACCATCATAGCTGGCAGACGCTGGAGCTGGGTTGGCCATGTCCTCAGAAGAGACCCCGATGCCATCACAAGAACAGCTATGCTATGGACCCCTGAAGGAAAACGAAAGAGAGGCCGACCAAAAACCACTTGGCGGAGGACTGTGGAGGCTGAGATGCAAAGAATGAACCAGAGTTGGGGCACTGTACGAAGGATGGCCACCGACCGAGCAAAGTGGAATCAATTTGTTGTTGCCCTACAAGACGCCACCAGGCGTGATGGCCACTGACTGCTTTGACGGTCGGCGGCTAAGGATCAAAGAAAAAGAAGAAGTGAACTATCCAATTTTTTAACGCCATAACATCACCCAGTGATGATAACTTGTTCTATAAGGAATTTTTTTATTTTTCTAACTGTTAAAACATAATTGATTATTACAATTGTTTCTTGTATAAAGACAAATCTAACGTTGATTTAATAATTTTGAATGTACGAGATCCATATATTTCAAGACTATTTCTTAAATACACTTAAACAGAGCTATATAATAAAAAGAGGAATTTTGCTGACTTAACTCAGCTAGGGGTTTGAACGAGCTAACGAGTTATAAGATAACCCTATCCTTCACAAATGTTGACGGCAGAAACTAGAGTTAACATTTGCTCAGCCTCATGCAGCATTGATCTCGCTTTCTGAATATTAAGGTAGAAGCATCATTATCCTTCTATCTACAACTCTGCCAAGAGTAATCTTTGGCGAAGGTAGACACCTTTGTAGACCCACAATAGTTACTGGAGTTTTGGCCAATGTTTGGCCATTGGTGGACCACTACTGCAGAGCTAAGGGGAGGCAACCCGTGACAGAAGAACAAAGATCAATAAATAAAGGGGGAAGAGAGTAAGAAGAAAAAGAAAGGAGAAAATGGGGGTGAGAGAGAAAGAAAAAAAGAGAGAGATAGTGAGAAACAACGTTTTAAAATATTAAATAAATAAATCATTTTTGTTTAATCCTTGAATTTTAGAGGAAAAGAAAAACTGACTGAAATCAGCTCTAGAAATATGACAAGAGTAGAAAAAGACGTCTCAGATAAAATAATGATTGGTGTTCAAACTATTGGGTTTAAGGCAACCATACGGTGGTTGAGACGTTGTTCTGGCGGAACAGACTGTTGGCGTCACATTAGTGATGGTGAACTTGGATTTAGGAGATGACACTGTACTAGTTTTTGATGACGTCTTGGCATGTCTATGTTGATGGCCTATACTACTTTGGCAGATGAATGAATGGTATATTTATGAAACAAGTCACACATGGTTAAAACAGATGTTGTCTCTTTGATATCTAAATCTTGGCGGCCTCAAGCTAGATTCTGACAAGGGATAAAGACACTATGATCAGTAGGGGCAAACTGAACGGTCGGACCAGTAGGTACGTCCCGCTGATCCACAGTAGGAGGACGCCGACTCTCCTCTGGCATCGTTTAATCAACTGGATCTGGGTGGTTATGTGCCAATGACCCTTATTGCCGGGGAGCCCTGATTACTGTAGGCCGACTCCTGATGATCAGTGACTGCAGTATGTCAGAAGACCTCCGTCCGTTGACAAGGTTTCCGTTACATTAACAAGTAGAATGACATAAAAAGCGATTATGTACACGTAATGGTTTACACCTCAACACCACATTTATCTTCCTCATCATTTGTCTAAACTGGAGAGCTGGCGATGAGTGATGTGACGAGTAGTAGTTTGATGATCAGTTAATTCTACAACACTCTCCTGAGCGCCTTAGTGCGCCATCTTCTCGTGCCTCAATTACCAACTTCCGGCAGCGAATCATGGAAGCGTTACGCTCAAGTCTAAACAGCTGTAAGTGGATACCTGACTCAGCAATTCACATGGGAAGGCAACGGTAGCGAGGAAGACCCTAGTTACATCACCTGTTAAAGCTGGATCTAGTATGGCTGAAAGCCCCCCCCCCCCCCCCTTTTGTGTTGCGTGCATATTCTGACGCACATATTACAAAAATACGATATGGCTATTTAATATGGAAAATATATATTTGCATTCATTTGTGTATGAAAATGCTTCCTCTGGTAAAGCTAGATAATTCATGATTGATTTACACTTTTGATTATATGAGTGATCTTCCTTGATATTGACTCGGCGCATGGATATTGTATTCATGTCCGTTCTTATTTGTTCGGGCCAGAAAATAGATTAATTTTGCTTGTTATGTTTATGGCCTGAATTCATGTGTACTACTTGTCTAGTGAAAGAAGATTCAGTCGTATATTGTATACTGTAAAGTGCTGTGTAAAGTGGTCATTCTGTAAAGCTCCACTATCAATCACTGTAACATGTTGTTTGTGGTGTCACTACTGTATATGTCCATTGTAGTGTACAGAGTTGTTGAGATCAGGCATGCTCCAGTCTACCCAGCTGTAAATGGGTAACTCACCCTAGTCCTGAGTTAGGGAAGGCAAAGGCAGCTGTAAGCAGTAGTTTCCCTCTAAGGCTCCAGGGGAAGCAGACCCTAAACTTGGTCAATTCAACCGACGCAGGATGGTGTAGATATGGAGTAGAAGTGTAGAGTGTGATTAACGCGAATGGTGTACTGTTCGTGTTCTGACCAATCTAAACACTCATTCACTTGTGTCTACAAGGCACCAATGCAGACTGCTGGAATCTTTGTTTACACAGTTTATTTAGACGCACACACTGGGACATAACGAGTAAATCATGGGTACAGGTTGACACATCAATTTGCAGGCATACATAGTAGATCCCAAGTCATGACACATTCATAAATAATGGGTAGTACATCAATAGCTTCCAATGTCATGATACATAATGGCCGCATCCCCTATCTGACTAAGCGCGTCAGTGAAGGCGGATCGGTAAGTAACTAAAGTTGCTTTATGTTCATAGTTTATATCATATTATGAAACCATGGATGGGGTTTCTATCAAAATTGAGATCTCCTTGCCACTGTCCGAATAGTAAGATACATGCCCCGTTCTTTGGACAGTGATTCAAAAATACGATGACAGGAATGTAACATGGTCGCCTTCCTGAGTTGTCGCTCACTCGCTCACAGGAGGGTATATATATAAGCCAAAGTTAATTTGAAATACATATGAATGATTTCCTAAAGTTTCTCCATACAGTTCTACAGTAATCCAGTTACTTCACGTAGACATAATTGTTGTATGGAAGCCCGTCATCTTTGTCGATACAAACACGACCCTAGCGTTGCGAAGCATAATATTCCAGCTAGGTCTAACCGACATGAGATCATCAAAAATAGGGTCTGGAATTACCTGGAGTCCGAATCATACATGGTACCGTACATTAGGAGAGTCTCTAACACAAACTCTAGTAGAGACACAATCTCCTACAGAAGAAAACCACTTCATAAATCATTTTTATTGAAGAATGTACCAGCCCTGGAAAATGCGTAACCGCCATTGTAAACGGTACCTCGGAACTCATCACGACTTGTCAAGACAACTCATACTTCCGCTACAGCGGCATAACAAGAATATAGTCCTGCCTACCCATCAAAAATATACAATATAGGATTGATTCTACTTGTACTAATAATATGTAATACATAAGAATTCAGGCCATAAACATAATAAGCAAATTAATATATTTTCTGGCCCTAACAAATAAGTACGGACATGGGTGTCATATCCATGTGCCGAATCAATATCAAGAACGATTACTCCTATGATCAAAAGTGTAAATCAATCATGAGTTATCTAGCTTTACTATAGACAGCATTTTCATACACAAATGAATGAATGTCTATATCTTTTCCATATTAAATAGCCATATCGATTTTTGTAATATGTGCGTCAAAATATGCACGCAACAGATTACCACACCCCTCGGGAAAAAAATGGTACATTTTTTTTTTGAAATACATCTAGGAGCAACATACAATAGGCTCACAACGCACCAATAACAATGCGCAGATGATAAGCATACGTTTTATGACACTAGAGAAAATACTTCTCTAAGTATAAATATTTCCAGAGAGGTGTCACCAACGCATACTACAATATTAGCAATGACACAATTTCTACATTAGTTTATACATAAATTTCATCTAAGATATCTTAACATCATGATCATCAAAGACGAAAAAAAAACATTGAAAGATCAGCGGTGAATAAATATCAATGAACCGCTAAGTAGTGTTACAATCAATATATGATATTACCTATGTGTACACATTTCAACATAGGAACAACTGTATCAAAGTTGTATATAATTTAACAGTTATGAATCATGTGGGCATCTAGACAAAATATCTGCCATCATATTTTCTGACCCACGGATAGCTCGCACCGAAAAAATGAAATGGCTGCAGAGCAATTGCGCAACGCGTTGATCTCGCGCTCTTCAGATTTTTACTCTGAATAGCCGTAAGAGCTTTCTGGTCAGTTTCCACGATGAAATGCGAGCCAAGAAGAAATCTTTGCAGTTTAAGGATTGACCAAACCATAGCCAATAATTCACGGTCTAGGACCGAGTAGTTCTTCTCTGCGGCATTTAATTTACGAGAAATATACATCACAGGATGCAGAGTTCCAGAGTACTCTTGCATTAGTGCTGCTCCAATCCCGGTGGATGAAGCGTCACTACGAAGAATAAATGTCTTATCCTTAGAGGGCAATACTAGGATAGGTAAAGTAGAAAACATAGTTTTAACCTTATCCAAAGAGGATTGACATTCTTGAGTCCAATGGACTACATTAGGAGACCCTTTCTTTAGCAAGGAAGAAAGAGGTGACATAATGGAGGACAGATTCGGAATGAATCGTCCATAAAATTGTATTAGACCTAAGAGACTTCGCACTTGCTTTTTAGTCTTAGGAATAGAAATGTTAAGTATCTTACTTGTATTATGGTCTTCTGTTTTTAGGAACCCATGACCAACACGGTGTCCTAAGAAAGATATTTTGCTAAAACCAATACATGATTTCGATGGTTTCGCTGTCAGATTATGCTCGCGTAAGATAGACAATAGTTCATTTATCCCATTATAGTGATCGTTCCAAGTATCGCTGAAAAGACAGATGTCATCAAGATACGCAATGACATCTGAGCGATGAGATAGGATTCGACGCATCATGCGTACGAATGTTGCAGGGGCGTTCATAAGACCGAAAGGCATGAAATTCCATTGGAATAGACCCCTAGGCGTCGAAAAAGCAGTAAACGGTTTGGCGTGTTCGGATAATGGAACTTGCCAATATCCCTTAGACAAATCGAGTTTAGTAAAGAAATGAGAATTCGATAGTCTCGTAAGTAGCTCTTCTAGTAAAGGCATAGGTTCAGCATCAAATTTCGTCACTTGGTTCAATTTTCGATAATCCACGCAAGGACGTATGTTATTGTCTTTTTACCGTACAATAACCATCGGCGAAGAATATGCTGATGTGGATGGTTCAATAATTTTTAACTCTATCATCTCATCCAACTCTTTCTCTACCTGTGCTTGAAAATGTATCGGGATAGGATACGGTCTGACTCTTATAGGACTATGGTCAGTAAGAATAATGTCATGTTGAATGACATCAGTTTGACCAGGAATGTCAGTAAGGACATCCTGAAATTGTTCTAACATAGTAGAAACTTGTTTCTGCTCTCCTGGAGATAATTCGGGAGAAATTGCAACATCTTTCCATGATTCATTAGAATGAAGAGGAATCATTGGAAAAGGTAGATTTACATCCGAGAAACTCGTTTCCTCATCCTGTATTACTGACAGAGATGAGTACTGTCCATGTTGGACTGGAAAATCGTCCGTTGCCTGGAAAACAGGTTGTAAATAATCCGGACGTTCATGGAATTCCGTGAGCATGTTGATGTGGAAGGTTTTACGCTTCCCGTCAATATCGACGATATAGTCAACATCGGAAACTTTTGATATTATATCGTACGGACCTTTCCAAGAAATAAGAAGTCTATTTTGCCTACAAGGTAGCAAGACAAATGCTTTGTCACCTGGACAAAGTTGTCGCAAGCATCTCTTTTTATTGGCAAATTGCCTTGCCTTCTGTTTCGCAAATTCAGAAGAAGCAGTTGCCAATTTGCATGCTTCAATAATCTTGTGTCTAAGTGCGATGACATATTCATAAGAGGATTTTGTGTCATCGACAATATTATCAGCAGTTATAAGATCATGAAGTAAGGACATAGGACTTCGCGGTTTCGCGCCAAAGACAAGTTCAAAGGGAGAAAATCATGTATGTTCGTTGGCGACCTCTCTATATGCAAAGAGAGCCGCGGGTAAAACCCTATCCCAATCCTGAGGATGATCTTCTGTTATCTTACCTAGTAGGTTTTTCAGAGTTCTATTCAGACGTTCCACCATCCCATTGGACATAGGATGATAAATACTACTCAGCGATCTCTCTATCTTAAGAGTCGACATTACTTGAGACATGGTATCCGATATGAGTTGGGTACCATGGTCGGATAATATTTCTGCTGGAAATCCCAGACGAGAAAATATTAACCAAAGAGCATCTGCGACATCAGCAGTAGTTATGTTTTTTAGAGGAACAGCCTCCGGCCAACGTGTGCACATATCAACACACGTCAAAATAAATTGGTGTCCTCTAGCAGACTTTATCTTAAATGGACCAATGATGTCTATCGCCATTTTTTGAAATGGTCGAATGGGAATGTCTGCAGCCTGAATAGGTGCATCCTGGCGTGGACCTTTGGATTTAATCTCTTGACATAACTTACAAGATCGACAATAGATTCGTATGTCCTTATTTACCGCAGGCCAAAAGAAAGATTCAAGAACTCTAGCTTTAGTGCGTGGAAAACCCATATGTCCAGCACACTGCGAATCATGAGCGTGCTGTAAGATTTTAACTCTCATATTTTTAGGCACAAGGATTTGAGAATGAATGGACTTAGCGGAGTCTTGTACCATACGTACAAGTACGCCATTCTTCATCGTAATCCAAGATTTACGATTTGTATCCTTATTCGGATCACCTTTTGTTGCCAGAGTAAAGAATTTCTTTAGAGTAGGATCATCTTCCTGCTGTTTTATAAAGGAATCATGGGAAATCTCCAAGGGATCATCTTGGATCTGCGCATCATTATCTTCAGAATGTGAAGATTGTGGCATATTAAGAGCTTGAGCCCTAGTGATTACTGCATTAGCAGATTGCATATTAACATTTTCCCAATTAGAAATTTGCTGTGGAGTGCATTCTTTCACTCCATGAATGCGACCGATGATAAGATCAGCGATCGGATTCGGCAAGAGACATGCTTGCACCTCTCCTGTAAAGAAAGGCGTAGCAATATTGATAATGGCAGTGGAGTACTTCTCCAATGTGCCACCAAATGTTACACATTTGACTACATCGCCTGTAGCTCGAGAAGGATTTACGAGTGATTGCCTCACTCCGATGGTAGTGCACCCCGAATCGAAAAGAATTGATACCGGAGTACCATCTATTAGGCCTCTATTGAAAACAAGAGCACCCCTTCCATTATGCGCGATTGACGCAGGGAGAGCGGGAAGCGGGTGACCGCAGCTTAAAGTAGAAACTGTGGTTGGATCGAATAATGTTTTGCATTGCGAACACTCAGATGCTCTAGCAAAATCGAAAGCGGAATTTGCTACACTATTGGAGTCTTTTTTATCATTATTCTGATTACCGGCGTCGTGGAACTCCTGTTGTGCAGAGTTAGCCTGGTAATAAGATTTACCATGTCTTTTGTGTTGTGATCTACCTCGGTTATAATTGTCTCTATAATTATTATTTCCTCTTTTATAACCCCTATTTGGGTTTGAATCATAATATTCATGATCATAATCATCACGCTCATTATACTGAGTATCCCTGTAATATTGGTTCTTTTGTCTCCATGAAGCACTTGGGTAGTTCCTATAACTACTCCCTTTTCGAGAATTTCTAAAATTATGGGTACCCCTCGCGTGTCGAGGACTATCAGCCCGATTCCAGTTCTTCGAAGAAGAACCCTGATTTGAGTGGTTATCTTGGTTTTGATACTTATTCCAATTAACCTTTTTATCAAATTTATTTTTAGCTCCTTGGAATTTGTGTGAGTAATTCTGATTATATTCTGTTGCCGAAGCAACTGGCATACTCTCTTTGATGTTCGAGTTACTAAGAATCATGTCAGGGTGTGCCGTGGCATACTGGTCACAATATTCTTCCATTTGCTTTGATGTACTAGGTTTACGCTCATGTAAGAACTCTAGGAATGGTTTATTTACCGAAGACATGACCTTGTCTCTTAGCAATAAATCCGTAAGACCATCAAATGTTTTCTCTATTTTGGATAATTCAATCCATCGTAAGAGTGTAAGTCGTGCTTTTGAAATGAAATCTGAGAATTCTAAACCTACCTCAGGTCTCATTGTTTTAAACAAAAGACGATAACCTTCTTCTGACAGCTGATATCTCTTTATCAAAGCTGCCCTAATAGCATCGTAATTATCCTTGTCGGCCTCTTCAACCAAAGATAACTTAGTCAGAGACTCCCTTTTTAAATTTTCAGACAACTGATGCACATACTGTGATTTGTCAACATTATGAGCTCGACAAGCACGTTCAAATCTATCAAGCCAGAATGTTATATCATCACTGGCAGAGTTGAACGCTGGCACCTTGACCTTATAATTAAAAGGTTTACCATTACCACCAGATGCCTGATTAATATTACTCATACTTGTCAATTTCAATTTCTCTAATTCAAACTCATGTTCTCTTATTGCTTTTCTATCTTCAGCTTCTCTATCTAATCTTTTCTGTTCAGCTGCAGGAGCAGCTTCTAATTTTTTCTGTTCAGCTGCAACTTCTAATTTTTTCTGTTCAGCTGCAACTTCTAATTTTTTCTGTTCTGCTGCAACTTCTAATTTTTTCTGTTCTGCATCAAATCTCCTTTCCTCCACTTGCATCTGCAATTTCTTTAGTTCAGCAGCAGTATCAGCTTCTTTTTCTAATCTTTTTCTTCAGACAGAGCTTTTCTCTCTTCAGCAGCAGCTTCTCTTTCTAATCTTTTCTCTTCAGCCAGAGTTTTTCTCTCTTCTGCAGCAGCTTTTTTCTCTTCAGCAGCAGCTTTTCTCTCTTCAGCAGCAGCAGCAGCTTTTTTCTCTTCTGCAGCTAATGCTTTGTCATATTGAGCAACAGTCCATTGTTCTAAGTCTTTCCCAGTCTTATCAAGAGATTTTCCTTGTGCAATAAAGTAATCTAATGTAGACATCTTGTCTTCTTAAATCAGAAACCTGAAAAAGTAAATAAATTACCCTATTTCACTTTAATGGGAGACAAGTCTATACCATAGACTTAGTCTTAGTGAAAAACGTGTATGGTTATTTTGTTTATCATATAACCAATGATAACTTGAGTACCTGTGGGAAACAATAACTGTATATCCCAAATACTGTGGGAGACAAGCCTTATAAAGGTCTTGTATACCTTAATGTAATCAATGATCACTTGAGTACCTGTGGAAAATAATATTTCCTATACCAATCACTTTGGGAGACAAGCCTTACACAGGTCTTGTACACTTTGTTTTATAACAATAATAATCATAAAGTACTGATCTGTACTATACTATAAGTGTATTCAACTATACCTCCTATGTCATATGTCAACTAAAGACATTACAAAGGACAAACAAGAAAAGACAATCTGAAAACATTTGCAGAGATCAAATTAAATTAAATAGGAGAAATGAAAAAAAATGATCACAGAAACCGTGATGATAACTGCAATAAGATAACAAGACAAATAACGCCACAGTGTATAAACATAAGGGTGTAAAGAACTGAAATGAAAGGAAAGATGAGACCTACAATTATACAAACAAAAATAAAGAACAGAAAAATGTTACAAATACAAATATGAAACAGTCGTCACAACTAACCAAATATTTGCAAACTATGTTGCATGCAAATTTCAATTAAGAAATTGCTCCCTATAGAACGCCAGAACAAGACCAATATCACTTGGTATTTCCTGTTCTAGTCACCTCCCATCCAGGCCCGCAAACACATAACAATCACACATATAACAAATAATATATAAACATAAATACATATAAATCATCAATGTGTGTATCATATAATGAAATGTGTTGCAGTTGTAATGTATTGTACTGTATGCTCAGTTTTAACAAATTAGACTACCACTTTATTGAGTAATAGATTTGCTTTCTAATTGTTACACTGTTCAATTTTTTTGAGCTCATAAGAAGATCCAACGATGAAATTTGCACTTTAAGTTCAACATTGCTCTTCTATTTCAGCAGGATAAACAATCACTAGTTTAGAATCCTGACTGTACTGTGCCAAATGTCAACAAGTGCTGACCCAGATATTGCTACACTTGTCAGAACAGGTCAAGCTGACATTGATTGTATAGCTGTCCTACTGGTGTTGATGTGGTCAAACAAATGTTCTTGCAACTGTAAAATGTGATTCTCAACACAACAAAACTGCGTAGGCTGGTCCCAGGAATCTGGCTCACCACTGTAAAGTGGGGCTGTATAAAGTCATCTGTAAACCATCTGTGTAAATTGTGGTGTATGGTGTTACTGTTGTATATGTCCATTGTAGTGTACAGAGTTGTTGAGATCAGGCATGCTCCAGTCTACCCAGCTGTAAATGGGTAACTCACCCTAGTCCTGAGTTAGGGAAGGCAAAGGCAGCTGTAAGCAGTAGTTTCCCTCTAAGGCTCCAGGGGAAGCAGGCCCTAAACTTGGTCAATTCAACCGACGCAGGATGGTGTAGATATGGAGTAGAAGTGTAGAGTGTGATTAACGCGAATGGTGTACTGTTCGTGTTCTGACCAATCTAAACACTCATTCACTTGTGTCTACAAGGCACCAATGCAGACTGCTGGAATCTTTGTTTACACAGTTTATTTAGACGCACACACTGGGACATAACGAGTAAATCATGGGTACAGGTTGACACATCAATTTGCAGGCATACATAGTAGATCCCAAGTCATGACACATTCATAAATAATGGGTAGTACATCAATAGCTTCCAATGTCATGATACATAATGGCCGCATCCCCTATCTGACTAAGCGCGTCAGTGAAGGCGGATCGGTAAGTAACTAAAGTTGCTTTATGTTCATAGTTTATATCATATTATGAAACCATGGAAGGGGTTTCTATCAAAATTGAGATCTCCTTGCCACTGTCCGAATAGTAAGATACATGCCCCGTTCTTTGGACAGTGATTCAAAAATACGATGACAGGAATGTAACATGGTCGCCTTCCTGAGTTGTCGCTCACTCGCTCACAGGAGGGTATATATATAAGCCAAAGTTAATTTGAAATACATATGAATGATTTCCTAAAGTTTCTCCATACAGTTCTACAGTAATCCAGTTACTTCACGTAGACATAATTGTTGTATGGAAGCCCGTCATCTTTGTCGATACAAACACGACCCTAGCGTTGCGAAGCATAATATTCCAGCTAGGTCTAACCGACATGAGATCATCAAAAATAGGGTCTGGAATTACCTGGAGTCCGAATCATACATGGTACCGTACATTAGGAGAGTCTCTAACACAAACTCTAGTAGAGACACAATCTCCTACAGAAGAAAACCACTTCATAAATCATTTTTATTGAAGAATGTACCAGCCCTGGAAAATGCGTAACCGCCATTGTAAACGGTACCTCGGAACTCATCACGACTTGTCAAGACAACTCATACTTCCGCTACAGCGGCATAACAAGAATATAGTCCTGCCTACCCATCAAAAATATACAATATAGGATTGATTCTACTTGTACTAATAATATGTAATACATATGAATTCAGGCCATAAACATAATAAGCAAATTAATATATTTTCTGGCCCTAACAAATAAGTACGGACATGGGTGTCATATCCATGCGCCGAATCAATATCAAGAACGATTACTCCTATGATCAAAAGTGTAAATCAATCATGAGTTATCTAGCTTTACTATAGACAGCATTTTCATACACAAATGAATGAATGTCTATATCTTTTCCATATTAAATAGCCATATCGATTTTTGTAATATGTGCGTCAAAATATGCACGCAACATATACCTTTGTATGTTCAGGTCGGACTATATTCTTTCTACCGGAATCTAGCGCAGGTTTTCGTAGTCCTACTGGGTTGTGAAGAGTTCCGATAATGTCGCTAAGATGGCTGAGTGCTTTTTCCAGGGCTGGCACTGTTTAAGGTTTAACAGTGATTCATAGATGTTTTTCCAGGAGAAGTTTATGTCTCTGCAAGAGTCTTTTTGTCAGAGATCCTCCTCATATGTGTGATTCGGACTCCAGGTATGCCAGACCCTAATTTTGATGATCTCGAGTCGATTAGACCTAGATGGAACATTGTGCTTCGTATCGCTAGGGTTGTGTTTTGTATCGACGAAGATGACAGGCTTTCCTACAGCAGTTATGTCTACGTGAATTAACTTGATTACTGTAGAGCTGTATGGAAAACTTTATGAAATTATTTATATGCACATTCTAAATTAACTTTGGCTTATATCTACTTTCCTACGAGTGAGTGAGCGACAACTCAGGAAGGCGGCCATGTTATATTTATGTCATCATATTTTTGATTACTGTCAAGAGAACAGATTATGTATCCTACTATCGGGCAGTGGTATCGAGATCTTGTTATGAGGTGAAAACCCACTATCGTGGTTTATGAGTGTTATACAAACATTGGACATATCTCAGCTTAAGAACTTAGCCATGCAATGAAGGTTGGGCCAATGACTTTTGTATGTTTACCGATCCTCATTGACGCGTTCAGTCAGTAGAGGATACGGCGATTAGGTACCAGAACAGTGAATGCTACCTTAGGTTGAATGTTATTTCACTACTACATGAATGTATCATCCACGATTCAAATAACCAATGAATGTATGTCAACATGTGTCCATGACTGTATCCGTGCTGTCCAGTTTGCGTGCCTTCATTAAACTATTGAAATGTCAGAGGCAGTTCAAGTCGTCATTGCATTACATGAGAGTGTGTGAGAGTTATTACCAAGAGGTCTGTTACACCGAACTACTGCACCATTCGCGTTACTTGACACTCCCACTCAAGGTCTACATGACAGGTTCATTCAACAGTGGCCAATACACAACAACACGTTTATTCTACAGTAGTGGCCAGACTTAGCATATCCTTGACACTCTACAGTGGTGAACCAGATTCCTGGGGTTATGATAACCAGACCATCCCTGACGCCACATACGACACGCATGAACACCAGTGTACAAGTTACAACGGGGCAGTCGATGTCAGCTTGACCTGTATTACCGATCGGATGCTGTATCTAGGTCAGCGCTTGTTGACAGTTTTTCGCTGTACAGACGGTATTACACAGGACAGTTGTATCAAGTGTAGAAAATATCAGGAGCAGTACTGTTGACATTTCTTATCGTACAGAAGAAAGAAGTGATTGTTGATCCTGTACAGAAGAATCATAGTGTTGTTGAACATAAAGTGCATATTTCATCGTTGGATCTTCATATGCTCAAAAGAATTGAACATTGTAATAAGTTAATTCAATAATTTAATAACTTATTAAAAGTGAAAAATTATTTTGAATAAAAGATAAGCCTTCTCTGCAACACATCCTTTCTGCGACACTCTATTAACATCACATTGCCATATTATTTAATAATATTATGTATGCATTTATGCTATTAAGGTTTACATGTATTTATGTTTACGGGCTGATCACCCGTTTGCCAGTCACTTTGATTACGGAAACAACAGCAAATGGATTGATTTGCCATTGCCCTAAAGACGCCAATAGGCGTGATGGAAGACTGTTACGTGCAGTCTTTGATATCTTACAATATTATACATAGGTAATTTTTTTGTGCTTAAGGGAAAGTCATTATTGAGTTACTTCCCTTGAAAGTTGTGCCATCTCTTCGATCAAACTCCGCGGATAAATCCATTTTACTGCGATTTATTCGTTGTTTGGGTAATAATAGATTGTTCTTGCTTCAGAATATCTATGGCCTGAATTTATGTGTATTGTTTGTCTGAGTAGGACGAGTCTGTCTTATATCTGTATATCTTTACATATCTAAGTCGAACTATATGTTCTGTTGTCTCTAGAGAGGTCAAAGGCTATTCGGCGGATGTGTCGCTAGAGTGTGGTGTGATTTGGCTTCGTCCTGATAGGGACTGTGTGTGTTTTCCTATGTCGGCCTGTCGCCGGGAAAAAGTGATCTCAGTGTTTGTGGGGAAAGTGATAGTCGTCTAAACCTATCGTGTATGCTTTACCCCAGTGTTTATTCATATTGCCAAGGAATGGCAGTTTCATATTTCCTCTACCAAGGTAATCAAAGACACTCTTATGAACTCTCGATCGAAGCCACCATTTTCGATAGTTACGATTTGAATGTCTAAGAGAATATATTTGACTCGATGAAAACGACTTCGATTCCTAGCAGCACTATATTCTGTAGAATGCAGTCAATTGTTCATGATCAAATCTACAGAGCAATGCAATGTTTTATGAATGACTAACTTTAGGACAGATTCATTATCTGCATCCAAACGTGAGTGACAGTTCACGAGTGAAGCCATCTTGGAACCAAAACATGTAGCGACTTTCAAGAAGAGAAAGGGGATGCCCGTATTATCGCTTGTTTAGTCCAGAGATCACTGCTACACATGAGAACCCGTTATTAGCGGTTCAATATTATTATATGAAAAAAATATGTGCTGAACATTATGTGGGAGAATCGTCGCTAAACGAGATTAGGTTTAGAAGCCATCTGAAATATTGTTTATAAGCTGACGTGCTCAGTCAGTGAAGTCAGATGATTTATATATATGGGCGATGCTGAGGGCTTGGCTACTGACAGTCCATTATAATATTAATCTACATGAGTGCCCATGTAACATAACATTGCAAGACCATTTATCCACTGTACTATGATGTATTATGCCAACCTGTGATTTGTCACTATCTGTGCTGTCGAGTGTGTACGTCCAATTAAACTTTAGAAAAGGTACACAGTCGTTGGTGTCGATGACTTCCAGTCATACATGAGTGTGAGAAAAGAACATTTGTCAACAACACGAACCCTTATCATCATTCGCACATTGTACACTCAATCCATGTCTACACACCACTGCGTAGGTCAAGTTGACATTCCATACACTACAGTGGAGCAAACAACACATAGAGATCTTATCAACTGATGATGATGATGATGTCTGCTTCCATCCACTTATATCTATCTTTTGGTGGATATCATTAACGGGAATAAAAATCCAACATTATCAACCTTATCAACTGGTGGACCAGCTTTCTGGGTTTGACCTCGCAGAAGTTCAGAAGTCAACAGATTACCGATACCAGACCGTTTCCTGTGGCTGATATGACACACTTGCAGTATTGGTTTGCTCTTTGTCAACACTTCGTCACGTGACCTGTCAAGTGAATGCAGTATGTAGGCCAGCGTTGTTGACAGTTTTACATTAGACATTACAGAGTTTCACAGAACAGTTGGATCAATTCTTGTCAATGTTAACAGGAAGACAGTATTTGTGTACTAAGAAGTCCTATTTTCATCGATGGATCTTCTTGTTTTCCATATATGAACTTTAATATTTAAGGCCAGAATGTTTAATTGAATAAAGTGGCAGTTTGTTTATTTTCATAAAAATAACTTTGCCATTACTGTAAAACTGAGCCTATTTTGCAACACATACTATCATACACATAATTTATATATATTTATGTTTACATGTTATTTGTTTGTATAGTATGTTAGTTTCTATGTCAGCGGGTTGTGTTTAAGGTTGGGCGGTGTCCTCACAACAGAATATCCCACGTCATAGAGGGTCCGTTGTGGGCGTTTTCTATAGGTGCAATTTTCTTGATTGAAAATTTGCTGCGACAACTGTTGCTTTTGTGTTAGCTGTGAAGACTGTAATTATTGTTATTTTTGTAATATTTCTTTGTTCTTTAGTTTTGTTTTGAGTTGTTTGTAATTTGTTGGTCTACTCTTTTCTATCTTTCAGTTCTATTCACAATTTGTATTCATATATTGTGACGTCATTGGTGTTGTTATTCTTTGCAGATTCAGTGATTATTTTCATTGATTTCCCTATTTGATTTATTTTGATTTCTGCAAACGTTCTTGTATTGTCAGTCCTATTTGTACTTTATGTAGTCTGTTGGTTGACATATGTTTTATATAGGTATATTTCATAAGACACAATTGCCTGTGCACTGCACTTGGATTATGGTATAAACCAGTACCTGATTATTATTACTATTATACAAGACCTTATTAAAGGCTTGTGACCCACAGATATTGGGATAGTATACTGATTAATCAAGTCATTGAGAACTTGTGGTATTATTATTATTTCAGGTGATTAGTATTATTGTTAGACACCATGTCTACATTAGAATACTTCATTATACAAGGGAAAGCCCTTGATAAAACTGGTCAACAATTAGAACAATGGGCAGTTGCTCAATATGACAAAGCATTAGCTGCAGAAGAGAGAAGAGCTATGGCAGAAGAGAAAAGATTAGCTGCAGAAGAAAGAAAAGCTATGGCGGAAGAGAAAAGATTAGAAAGAGAAGCTGAGGCTGCTGCTGAACAAAAGAAATTACAGATGCAGGTGGAGGAAAGGAGATTTGAAGCTGAACAAAAAAAATTAGAAAAGAGAAGCTGCTGCGGAACAAAAAAGATTAGACAGTGAAGCTGAACAAAAAAGATTAGACAGGGAAGCTGAACAAAAAAAATTAGAAAGAGAAGCTGCGGCTGAACAAAAAAGATTAGACAGTGAAGCTGAACAAAAAAGATTAGACAGGGAAGCTGAACAAAAAAGATTAGACAGGGAGGCTGAACAAAAAAGATTAGATGCTGAAGAGAAAAAAGCAATAAGAGAACATGAATTTGAGTTGGAGAAATTGAGATTGACAAGTATGAGTAATGTTAATCAGGCATCTAGTGGTAATGGTAAACCTTCTACTTACAAGGTTAAGGTTCCACCGTTCAATCAGTCCAGTGACGATATTACATTCTGGCTGGATAGATTTGAACGTTCTTGTCGTACACATAATGTGGATAAATCACAATACGCTAATCAATTATCAGAAAACTTGAAAGGTGAATCTTTGACTAGATTATGCCTTGTAGGAGAAGCAGATAAGGATAATTATGATGTCATTAGGGCGGCTTTGATAAAAAAATATCAGCTAAGTGAGGAAGGCTATCGCCTTTTATTTAAGACGATGGTACCTGAGACGGGTGTAGAATTCTCAGAATTCACTGCAAAGGCACGTCTCACAGTTGATCGTTGGATTGAGCTTTCCAAAACAGAAAAAAACGTATGAAGGACTTATGGATTTGTTGCTCAGAGATAAGATTATGTCATGTGTGAACAAACATTTCCTTGAATTTATACATGAGCGTAAACCCAAATCTCTAAAAGAAATGGAAGAATATTGTTCCCAATATGTCACTGCACACCCCGACGTGACTTTTGGCAACACTAAGATTAAGGAGAGTATGCCAGTTGCTTCAGCAACACCATACAATCCCAATTATTCACACAGATTTCAGGGACCTCAAAACAGATTTGATAAAAAAGGTAACCATAATAGTTATCAAAACCAAGGTAACCAATCATTTCAGGGTTCTTCGTCGAAGAACTGGAGACGACCTGATAGCTCTCGACACAGGGGTGGTCATAATTATAGGAATTTCCGTAGAGGAAGTAATTATAGAAACTATCAGGGTTATCCGTCTTGGAGTCAACAAGATCATAATTACAGAGATACTCATTATAATGAATATGATAATGGTAACCAAGGGAACTATGACTCAAACCCAAATAGGGGTTACAATAGAGGTAACAATAACTACAGAGGTGATAATAACCGAGGTAGATCTCAAAACAAAAGACATAAACCACATTTTCAGGCAAACTCTGTACAACAAGAGTCCCATGAAGCCTATAAACAGAGTAAAGATAATAATGATGCTAGTAATATGGCATGTGCCGCTTTTGATTTTGGGAGAGCATCTCAGTGCCCCCAATGCAAAACGTTATTTGAGCCAACCACAGTGTCTACTTTAAGCTGTGGCCATCCTCTTCCTGCTCTTCCGGCATCAGTCGCGCATGATGGAAGAGGTTCTCTTGTCTTACATAAGGGTTTAGTGAATAACAATCCAGTCTCTGTGCTATTTGATTCTGGATGCACCACAATTGGTGTTAGGCAGTCACTCGTAGATCCTTCCCGTGCCACTGGACAAGTAGTCAAATGTGTAACATTTGGCGGCACATTAGAGAAATACTCTACTGCTATCATTAGGATTGCTACTCCTTTCTTTACGGGAGATGTACACGCATGTCTTCTTCCGAATCCGATCGCTGACCTCATCATTGGTCGCATTCATGGAGTCAAGGAATGCACTCCGCAACAAATTTCCACGTGGGAAAGGCAAAACATGCAGATTGCTAACGCTTTAGTCACTAGAGCTCAGGCTCTTAATGTGCCTCAAACTTCATCTATTGAAGATAATGAAGTGCATAACCAAGATAATCCCTTGGTAATTTCTCGTGACTCGTTTATAAAACAGCAAGAAGATGATCCCACTCTGAAGAAATTCTTCATTCTTGCAACTAAAGGTGATCCGAATAAGGACACAAGTCGTAAATCGTGGATTACAAAGAAGAATGGCGTACTTGTACGTATGGTTCAAGACTCCATTACGTCAAGTCATTCTCAAATCCTGGTTCCCAAGAATTTGAGAGTTAAAATTTTGCAGCACGCTCACGACTCTCAGTGTGCTGGACACATGGGTTTTTCCCGTACTAAGTCAAGAGTCCTTGCGGCTTTCTTTTGGCCATTGGTAAACAAGGACATACGTATTTATTGTCGATCTTGTAAAGTATGTCAGGAAGTTAAATCCAAAGGTCCACGGCATGCTGCACCCATTCAGGCGGCGGACATTCCTATTCGGCCGTTTCAAAAAATGGCCATAGACATTATTGGTCCATTTAAGATCAAGTCTGCCAGAGGACATCAGTTTATCTTGACGTGTGTTGATATGTGCACACGTTGGCCAGAGGCTATTCCTCTGAAGAGCATTACTACTGCTGATATTGCAGATGCTCTTTGGCTTATATTTTCTCGTCTGGGGTTCCCGGAGAGATATTGTCAGACCATGGCACCCAACTAATATCAGATACCATGTCTCAAGTAATGTCTACCCTGCAGATAGATAGATCTTTAAGTAGTATCTACCATCCAATGTCTAATGGTATGGTCGAACGCCTTAATAGAACACTTAAAAACTTACTGGGGAAGATAACTGAGGATCATCCTCAAGACTGGGACAGAGTTTTACCTGCGGCCCTCTTCGCTTACAGAGAGGTACCCAATGAACATACGGGATTTTCTCCCTTTGAACTCGTCTTTGGCGCGCGTCCGCGTGGCCCTATGTCGTTGCTTCACGATCTCATAACATCTGACAATATTGACGATGACACAAAGTCATCCTACGAATATGTCATCGCGTTGAGACAAAAAAATTATCGAAGCATGCAAATTAGCAACTTCTTCTTCTGAATTTGCGAAACAGAAGGCAAGGCAATTTGCCAATAAGAAGAGATGCTTACGACAACTTTGTCCTGGTGACAAAGCATTTGTATTACTACCTTGTAGGGAAAACAGATTACTTATTTCTTGGAAAGGTCCGTACGATATAATATCGAAAATTTCCGATGTCGACTATATTGTCGATATTGATGGGAAGCATAAAACCTTCCACATCAATATGCTTACTGAATTCCATGAACGTCCGGATTATTTGCAACCCATTTTCCAAGCAACGGACAATTCTCCAGTACAACATGGTCATTACTCATCACTGTCCGTGATACAGGATGAGGAAACAAGTTTTTCAGATGTAAATCTTCCTCTTCCAATGATCCCACTTCATTCCAGTGAATCATGGAAGAACGTTACTGTCTCTCCTGATTTGTCTCTAGGAGAACAGCGACAAGTTTCAACTATGTTGCAAACATTTCAGGATGTACTCACTGACATCCCTGGACAAACGAATGTCATTCAACATGACATTGTTCTAACTGACCATACTCCTATTAGGGTTAGACCTTATCCTATACCTATACATTTTCAAGCACAGGTCGAGAAAGAGTTGGATGAGATGATAGATTTGAAAATAATCGAACCATCCACCTCTGCATATTCTTCGCCGATGGTTATTGTGCGTAAAAAAGACAATAACATACGTCTTTGCGTTGACTATCGAAAATTGAATCAAGTAACGAAGTTCGATGCCGAACCTATGCCTTTACTGGAAGAGCTACTTACTCGACTCTCCAAATCTCATTTTTTCACTAAACTTGATTTGTCTAAAGGATATTGGCAAGTTCCTTTATCTGAACGCGCCAAACCTCTCACGGCTTTTTCAACACCTAGAGGTTTGTTCCAATGGAATTTTATGCCTTTCGGTCTTATGAACGCACCAGCTACGTTCGTACGCATGATGCGCCGAATCCTATCTTATCGGTCAGATGTCATTGCATATCTAGACGACATCTGTCTTTTCAGCGATACTTGGGAAGATCACTATTCAGGGTTAGATGAATTGCTGTCTACTTTGCGTGAGCACAACCTGACAGCGAAACCCTCTAAAGCCTATATTGGTTTTAGCGAAATTTCTTTCCTAGGCCACCGAGTTGGTCATGGTTTCCTAAAGACAGAGGACCATAATACTAGTAAGATACTTAACATCTCATTCCCTAAGACTAAAAAACAGGTGAGAAGTCTGTTAGGTCTTATTCAATTTTATGGCAGATTCATTCAGAATCTATCCTCTATCATGGCACCTCTCTCAACACTTCTAAAGAAAGGTTCGCCTAATGTGGTCCACTGGTCTCAGGAATGCCAATGCTCTCTGGATAAGATTAAAACATTGTTTTCAACACCACCTATTTTAGTGCTACCCACTAAAGATAAGACATTCGTTCTTCGTAGTGACGCTTCATCCACTGGGATTGGAGCGGCACTAATGCAAGAGTACTCTGGAACTCTGCATCCTGTAATGTATATTTCCAGAAAACTTAATGCGGCAGAAAGGAATTATTCGGTTTTAGACCGTGAGCTATTAGCTATGGTTTGGTCGATCCTCAAACTACAGAGATTCCTTCTAGGCGCACATTTCATAGTAGAAACCGACCAAAAAGATCTTACTGCTATACAGAGTAAGAATTTGAAGAGCTCGAGGTCTACTCGATATGCAATTGCTCTTCAACCTTTTCATTTCTCTGTGCGAGCTATTCGTGGATCAGATAATGTGATGGCAGACATTCTGTCAAGATGCCCACATGATTCCACATAACTATTAGGGCTTAGACTTCTTGATATGTCTAGTTCTATAGTAGTTCCTTTTCTATATCATGATAGATACACATTTGTAATTTAATAATATAATGATTGTATCACTACATAGCGGTTCATGGATGTTTATTCACCGCTGTGCTTTGATGATTTTTTTCTTCATAAATCATAAATTTAAGATATCTAATACGAAATGATGATATGAATTTTTTAGGCATTGTGTAATTGCCAGAATTGTATTATACTTTGATGACACCTTCCTGGAAAAATATACTTGTAGAGAAATAATTTCTCTCAGTTTATGAGACACATTCTCACCAGTCGCTCCATAAGTCGACTTAGCCTCATATTAGGCGTTATAGGTATTCCTGATATTTTCATATGCGCATTATTCATGCGTTGTGAGCCTATTGTACGTTGCTCCTAGATGTATTTCAAAAAAAAAAAAAAGTTCCTTTTTTTTTTTCCCGGGAGGTGTGGTAAGACTGTTACGTGCAGTCTTTGATATCTTCCAATATTATACATAGGTAATTTTTTTGTGCTTAAGGGAAAGTCATTATTGAGTTACTTCCCTTGAAAGTTGTGCCATCTCTTCGATCAAACTCCGCGGATAAATCCATTTTACTGCGATTTATTTGTTGTTTGGGTAATAATAGATTGTTCTTGCTTCAGAATATCTATGGCCTGAATTTATGTGTATTGTTTGTCTGAGTAGGACGAGTCTGTCTTATATCTGTATATCTTTACATATCTAAGTCGAACTATATGTTCTGTTGTCTCTAGAGAGGTCAAAGGCTATTCGGCGGATGTGTCGCTAGAGTGTGGTGTGATTTGGCTTCGTCCTGATAGGGACTGTGTGTGTTTTCCTATGTCGGCCTGTCGCCGGGAAAAAGTGATCTCAGTATTTGTGGGGAAAGTGATAGTCGTCTAAACCTATCGTGTATGCTTTACCCCAGTGTTTATTCATATTGCCAAGGAATGGCAGTTTCATATTTCCTCTACCAAGGTAATCAAAGACACTCTTATGAACTCTCGATCGAAGCCACCATTTTCGATAGTTACGATTTGAATGTCTAAGAGAATATATTTGACTCGATGAAAACGACTTCGATTCCTAGCAGCACTATATTCTGTAGAATGCAGTCAATTGTTCATGATCAAATCTACAGAGCAATGCAATGTTTTATGAATGACTAACTTTAGGACAGATTCATTATCTGCATCCAAACGTGAGTGACAGTTCACGAGTGAAGCCATCTTGGAACCAAAACATGTAGCGACTTTCAAGAAGAGAAAGGGGATGCCCGTATTATCGCTTGTTTAGTCCAGAGATCACTGCTACACATGAGAACCCGTTATTAGCGGTTCAATATTATTATATGAAAAAAATATGTGCTGAACATTATGTGGGAGAATCGTCGCTAAACGAGATTAGGTTTAGAAGCCATCTGAAATATTGTTTATAAGCTGACGTGCTCAGTCAGTGAAGTCAGATGATTTATATGTATGGGCGATGCTGAGGGCTTGGCTACTGACAGTCCATTATAATATTAATCTACATGAGTGCCCATGTAACATAACATTGCAAGACCATTTATCCACTGTACTATGATGTATTATGCCAACCTGTGATTTGTCACTATCTGTGCTGTCGAGTGTGTACGTCCAATTAAACTTTAGAAAAGGTACACAGTCGTTGGTGTCGATGACTTCCAGTCATACATGAGTGTGAGAAAAGAACATTTGTCAACAACACGAACCCTTATCATCATTCGCACATTGTACACTCAATCCATGTCTACACACCACTGCGTAGGTCAAGTTGACATTCCATACACTACAGTGGAGCAAACAACACCATAGAGATCTTATCAACTGATGATGATGATGATGTCTGCTTCCATCCACTTATATCTATCTTTTGGTGGATATCATTAACGGGAATAAAAATCCAACATTATCAACCTTATCAGAAACAATGGCAAAGAAAACCTATCTGCTGTTGCCCTAAGACGCCACTAGGCGTAATGGCCACTGACTGCTTTGACGGTCGGTGGCTAAGGACGGAAGAAGAAGAAGTATTTATGTTTATATGTTATTTGTTGTGTGTTAAGTTAGTTTGTATTCTGCGGGCCTGGATGGGAGGTGACTAGAACAAGAAATACCAAGTGACATCGGTCTTGCTCTAGCGTTCGATAGGGAGCAAATTTCTTAATTGAAATTTGCATGCAACATTGTTTGCAAATATTTGTTAGCTGTGACGATACTGTCTTTCTTGTTGTTTTGTAATATTTCTATGTTCTTTAGTTTTGTTTGATTTGTTTGTATAATTGTAGGTCTCATCTTTCCTTTCATTTCAGTTCTTTACACCCTTATGTTTATACACTGTGGCGTTATTTGTATTGTTTATTCATTGCAGTTATCATTATTATTTACTTCAGTTTTCTATTTAATTTAATTTGACTCCTGCAATTGTTTTCATATTGTCTTTTCTTGTTTGTCCTTGTTAATGTCTTTGGTTGACAGATAATATATAAGGTATATTTGAATATATTTATATTATAGTACAGACCAGTACTTATGATCATTGATTACATTAAGTAAGTGTACAAGACCTTTGTAAGATTTGTCTCCCACAGTGATTGGGATAGAAAATATTATTTTCCACAGGTACTCAAGTGATCATTGATTACATTAAGGAATTATACAAGACCTTTCTAAGGCTTGTCTCCCACAGTGTTTGGGATATACAGATATTGTATTCCACAGGTACACAAGTTATCATTGGTTATATTATAAACAAAATAACCATACAAGGTTTTCACTAAGACTAAGTCTATAGTATAGACTTGTCTCCCATGAAAGTGAAATAAGGTAATTTATTTACTTTTTTCAGGTTTCTGATTTAATAAGACAAGATGTCTACATTAGATTACTTTATTGCACAAGGGAAATCCCTTGATAAGACTGGGAAAGAGTTAGAAGAATGGAAAACTGCTCAATTTGCTATTGCATTAAAATCAGAAGAGAAAAAACAAAAAGATGAGAATAAATGGAAAGCAGAAGTTGAACAAAAGAAGATAGATGCTGAGAATTTCAGATTGCAGATGCAAGCTGAGGAGAAAAAAGCTGCTGCTGAGGAGAAAAAAGCTGCTGCTGAGGAGAGAAAACTTCAAATAGAAGAAAAAAAATTAGAAGCTGCTGCTGAGGAGAGAAAAGCTGCGGCTGAAGAGAGAAAAGCTCTGGCTGAAGAGAAAAGATTAGAAAGAGAAGCTGATGCTGCTGCGGAACAAAAGAAATTACAGATGCAGGTGGAGGAAAGGAGATTTGTGGCAGAACAGAACAATTTAGAAGCTGCTGCTGCTGCAGAACAGAAAAAATTAGACGCTGTTGCTGCTGCAGAACAGAAAAAATTAGAAGCTGAAGAGAGAAAAGCGATAAGAGAACATGAATTTGAGTTAGAGAAATTAAGATTGACAAGTATGACTAATGTTAATCAGGCATCTGGTGGTAATGGTAAACCCTTTAATTATAAGCTCAAGGTGCCAGCGTTCAACTCTGCCAGTGATGATATAACATTTTGGCTTTCTAGATTTGAACGTGCTTGTCGAGCTCATAATGTTGACAAATCACAGTATGTGAATCAGTTGTCTGAAAATCTAAAAGGGGAGTCTCTGACTAAGTTATGTTTGGTTGAAGAGGCCGACAAGGATAATTATGATGCTATTAGGGCAGCTTTGATAAAGAGATACCAGCTGTCAGAGGAAGGTTATCGTCTTTTGTTTAAAGCAATGAGACCTGAGGTAGGTGTAGAATTCTCAGAATTCATTTCAAAAGCACGACTTACACTATCACGATGGATTGAATTATCCAAAATAGAGAAAACATTTGATGGTCTTACGGATTTATTACTAAGAGACAAGATCATGTCTTCGGTAAATAAACCATTCCTAGAGTTCTTACATGAGCGTAAACCTGGTACATTAAAGCAAATGGAAGAATATTGTGACCAGTATGCCACGGCACACCCTGACATGATTCTTAGTAACACTAACATTAAAGAGGGTATGCCAGTTGCTTCAGCAACAGAATATAATCATAATTACTCACACAAATTCCAAGGAGGTCAAAATAAATTTGATAAAAAGGTTAATTGGAATAAGTATCAAAACCAAGGTAACCACTCAAATCAGGGTTCTTTTCGAAGAACTGGAATCGGGCTGACAGTCCTCGATACGCGAGGGGTGCCCATAATTATAGAAATTTCCGAAAAGGGAGTAACCATAGGAACTACCCAAGTTCTTCATGGAAACAACAAAACCAACATTACAGGGATACTCATTATAATGAGCATGATGATTATGATCATGAATATTGTGATTCAAACCCAAATAGGGGTTATAACAGAGGGAATAATAATTACAGAGGCAACAATAACCGAGGTAGATCACAACACAAAAGACATGGTAAATCTCATTACCAGGCTAACTCTGCACAACAAGAGTTTCACGAAGCCGGTAATCAAACCAATGATAAGAAAGATTCTAATAGTGTGGGATGTTCTGCTTTCGATTTTGACAGAGCATTTCAGTGTTCCCAATGCAAAACATTATTCGAGCCAACCACAGTTTCGACTTTAAGCTGTGGTCATCCTCTTCCTGCTCTTCCTGCGTCAGTCGCGCATGATGGAAGAGGTGCTCTTGTCTTGAATAGAGGTCTAGTAGATGGTACTCCGGTCTCAATTCTTTTCGATTCCGGGTGCACAACCATTGGAGTGAGGCAGTCACTTATAGATCCTTCTTGAGCCACTGGCAAGATAATCAAATGCATAACATTTGGTGGCACATTGGAGAAGTACTCCACTGCCATTATCAACATCTCTACTCCCTTCTTTACAGGAGATGTGCACGCATGTCTGCTGCCGAATCCGATCGCTGATCTTATCGTCGGTCGCATTCATGGTGCGAAAGAATGCACTCCGCAACAAATTGCCGAGTGGGAAAGTGATAATATGCATACTGCAAATGCTGTAGTCACTAGAGCTCAAGCTCTAAACATGCCGCAATCTTCGCCTTCTGGAGATAATGATGACCAGAACCAAGGTGATCTCTTGGAGATTTCGCATGTTTCCTTTATAAAACAGCAGGAAGATGATCCTACTCTGAAGAAATTCTTTACTCTGGCAACAAAAGGTGATCCGAATAAGGATACAAATCGTAAATCTTGGATTACGATGAGGAATGGCGTACTTGTACGTATGGTACAAGACTCCGCTAAATCCATTCATTCTCAAATTCTTGTGCCCAAAAATATGAGAGTTAAAATCTTACAGCACGCTCATGATTCTCAGTGTGCTGGACATATGGGTTTTTCCCGTACTAAATCTAGAGTTCTTGCATCTTTCTTTTGGCCTGCTGTGAATAAGGACATACGAATCTATTGCCGATCTTGTAAAGTATGTCAAGAGGTTAAATCCAAAGGTCCACGCCATGCTGCACCTATTCAGGCTGCAGACATTCCCATTCGACCATTTCAAAAAATGGCGATAGACATCATTGGTCCATTTAAGATAAAGTCTGCTAGAGGACACCAATTTATTTTGACGTGTGTGGATATGTGCACACGTTGGCCAGAGGCTGTTCCTC
Source organism: Oreohelix idahoensis (assembly GCA_024509875.1). Lineage (NCBI taxonomy): Eukaryota > Metazoa > Mollusca > Gastropoda > Stylommatophora > Oreohelicidae > Oreohelix > Oreohelix idahoensis. The sequence goes on from JAMPIV010009727.1 coordinate 722,704, forward strand.
TAAAGAGCTTAACTACTGCTGATATTGCTTATGCTCTTTGGTTAATATTTTCTCGTCTGGGATTTCCAGCAGAAATATTATCGGACCATGGTAGCCAACTTATATCGGATACCATGTCTCAAGTGATGTCGACTCTAAAGATAGAGAGATCTCTGAGTAGTATTTATCATCCTATGTCCAATGGGATGGTGGAACGTCTGAATAGAACTCTGAAAAACCTACTAGGTAAGATAACTGAGGATCATCCTCAGGATTGGGACAGGGTTTTACCCGCGGCTCTCTTTGCATATAGAGAGGTCGAAAACGAACATACAGGATTTTCTCCTTTTGAACTTGTCTTCGGCGCGAAACCGCGAGGTCCTATGTCCTTACTTCATGATCTCATAACTGCTGATAATATTGTCGATGACACAAAATCCTCTTATGAATATGTCATTGCACTTAGACACAAGATTATTGAAGCATGCAAATTGGCAACTGCTTCTTCTGAATTTGCGAAACAGAAGGCAAGGCAATTTGCCAATAAGACCAGACGCTTGCGACAACTCTGTCCAGGTGACTGTAACTGTCTTTTTTCTCTTGTTGATGTGATCACTGGCCCAAGACAGTATACATGTGGTTAGATGTGTAGTGCGAGCGTATGATGAATTGAGTGTGGGTGCGAATGAAGACGCGAATGTGTTTAGGCTCGTATAGATGTAGATCCTGCAACCCATACTCTCACATGCAGTAATCAAGGATGCTTTGACACTGCAGGCATGTTTCAAGACATTTATTGACGGGAACACACATAGTATCAACAGGAACAGTCAGTGTAACAAGGTCATGCTGACCTGACATCGATAGGTATACATTTGGCATTCAAAAAGGTAAACATCAGAATAGACGTGCATGGTCAATAGCAAAGTTCTTCAATAATGACAGTTCGTAGCGTCGCCCTTGGCGTCTCTGACTAAACGCGTCAGATGCCTTAGTTACTATGACACATAGGTGCAACTTGGCACTACCGCCAATTGCACATATCAGGCTGTAGTATAATAGCCGAAAGCACAGGCCTCGTTCTGACGTCGGCCGTGTACTTCTGTTAAATAGGTTATCATCAACCCTGCAGTAATACTTATTGTAGATAGAAGTTCCGCCAATCTGCGGCTCCCACAATATATCTTCGTCACTGGATTTCTGGACAATATAAGACTAACAGTCTTGGATGGCTACCTCGAGCACAAATATATATAAGTTCTGAAATGGCGGATCAGTGAGCTGCTGTTCACCCTAGGTAATCCTTTACATGTTCTGCCACCGAAAAGCGTAATAATGCATAAAGGTCGGTATTACCTGGTAAATGAATCCTCAGAACTACACAAGGAATTCTGTCGTCATCCCGACGCACAGAGATTCACTGGGGAAAACTGCCATAGCAGTTACTTCGAAGATTCTCCCCGAAAAACAATGGACTCTTGGTCCCTTCAGAAAAACAGGACCTCCCCGCTTCCCGGAAGTATATCTCACTCCCGCTTAAAAAACCTTCCCATAGGCCTACGCCGAACTGTCAACCTCTGACCCTACAGGTCAAACACAATGAATGAATAAACAAGGGAAGACAACCCCTAATCAACCTGACATCGCAGGTAAAGACACAATTATACTTATGATACAAACATAAGCAAATAACTTGACAGATGACTCCGTCGAAAATGACAGCAACATTACTACCACCCCCCTGTAAAAAAAAAAAATGCAATTTTTTTTTTTTTTAATATGCTCATGAGCAAGATAGCACCAGTATCACTTCTGTGCTCATGCAAACAATGAACCTAATATCAGGTACAATAGAAGAGGGTACAAATCATCTCCCAACATAGGAGAAAATATTTCCTTTAAGCCAAACAAACTAAGGGATACCATTCAAGAAACCTAAGTTGCTGGCAATACCAATCATATATCAAACATTACTAAATAATATAATCATAGCAATATACAAATGTCAATGCTATTTTAGCAACATATCACTGATGGATGGACAAAATGAAATTTGTTAAATTATCTAAACATCATCCAAATACATTTGTATTACAACATATTATGATATTAAGGACAGACCTAAGTCTGAAAATATATCAGGAAAAACTAGGACACAAGATTTAACTGGAATCATGTGGGCATCTAGACAATATGTCCGCCATCACATTATCCGAACCACGGATAGCTCGCACCGTGAAATGGAAAGACTGAAGAGCAATAGCATAACGAGTAGATCTCGAGCTCTTCAAATCCTTACTTTGCATAGCCGTAAGAGCTTTTTGGTCGGTTTCCATAAAGAAATGCGCGCCCAGAAGGAACCTTTGTAGCTTAAGAATGGACCAAACCATAGCCAACAATTCACGGTCCAAAACCGAGTAATTCCTTTCTGCCGCATTCAGCTTCCTAGAAATATACATTACAGGATGCAGAGTTCCTGAATATTCCTGCATTAGTGCCGCTCCAATGCCAGTGGAAGAGGCATCACTACGAAGGACAAAAGTCTTATCAATCGTCGGTAGTCTTAAGATAGGATGAGATGAGAACAAATTCTTAACCTGATCCAATGAAGATTGGCATTCTTGGGACCAACGCACCATATTAGGAGAACCTTTTTTCAATAACGTTGAAAGTGGTGCCATAATGGAGGACAGATTCCCAATGAATCTTCCATAGAATTGTATCAATCCCAAGAGACTACGCACTTGCTTTTTTGTCTTCGGAACCGAGATATTTAATATCTTTGAAATGTTTTGGTCCTCTGTCTTCAACAGACCATGACCAACTCGATGACCTAGGAAGGAAATTTCACTAAACCCAACAAAAGCTTTAGAGGGTTTAGCAGTCAAACTATGCTCACGTAGAGTAGATAGCAATTCCTTCAGACCCACATAGTATTCTTCCCAAGTATCGCTGAAAAGACAGATGTCGTCTAAATATGCAATGACATCTGCACGATCTGATAGAATTCGTCGCATCATGCGTACGAAAGTCGCTGGGGCGTTCATAAGCCCGAAAGGCATAAAATTCCATTGAAACAGACCCCTAGGTGTCGAAAAAGCAGTGAGAGGTTTGGCGTGTTCCGTCAGTGGGACTTGCCAATAACCTTTCGACAAGTCTAGTTTAGTAAAGAATTTAGCTTTAGAAAGTCTAATAAGTAGATCATCTAATAACGGCATAGGTTCAGCATCGAACTTCGTAACTTGATTTAATTTGCGATAATCAACGCAAAGACGTATGTTATTGTCTTTCTTTCGAACAATAACTATCGACGAAGAATAAGCTGAAGTGGATGGTTCAATTATTTGTAGTTGAATCATTTCATCCAATTCTTTCTCGACTTGTGCTTGAAAATGAATAGGTATTGGGTATGGTCTTACTCTGATCGGATTACGATCAGTAAGTATGATGTCATGTTCTATGACATCTGTGTGTCCAGGAATGTCGGTAAGGACATCCTGATATGATTGTAACGTAGAGGATACTTGACGTTGTTCCTCAAAAGACAAGTTGGAAGAGACTGTAACGTCTCTCCACGATTCCGTTGAAGTAAGTGGAATCGCTGGAAGAGGTAAGTTCACGTCAGAAAAAATAGTTTCCTCATCCTGTATAACGGACAGGGATGAGATGTGACCATGTTGAACTGGAGAGTCGTCCGTCGCCTGGAAAATAGGCTGTAAATAGTCTGGACGTTCAATAAACTCTGTTAGCATATTTATATGGAAGGTTTTATGCCTTCCATCCACATCGACAATATAGTCGACATCAGAAATTTTCGAGACTATAGTGTATGGACCCTTCCAAGAAATGAGAAGTCTATTCTCTCTTGAGGGCAGTAAGACATATGCTTTGTCTCCAGGACAAAGTTGACGTAGGCGTCTTTTCTTATTAGCAAATCGCCTAGCTTTTTCTTTCGCAAATTCGGAAGATGAAGTTGCTAACCTGCACGATTCGATAATCTTTTCTCTAAGAGCTATAACATATTCATATGACGATTGTGTATCATCGTCAATATTATCGGAAGTTATCAAATCGTGTAACAAGGACATTGGCCCGCGCGGTTGCGCGCCAAAGACAAGTTCGAAAGGAGAAAACCCTGTATGCTCGTTGGGAACCTCTCTATAGGCAAAGAGGACTGCAGGTAAAACCCTGTCCCAATCTTCAGGATGATCCTCCGTTATCTTGCCAAGTAAGTTCTTTAGTGTCCTGTTAAGACGTTCTACCAATCCATTGGACATTGGATGATAAATACTACTGAGAGACCTTTTAATGTCTAGCGTAGCCATTACCTGAGACATAACGTCCGAAATTAACTGAGTGCCGTGATCCGACAGTATTTCTCCGGGGAATCCCAGACGAGAAAATACGAGCCAAAGAGCATCAGCGATATCGACAGTTGATATGCTCTTCAGAGGAATAGCCTCTGGCCAACGCGTGCACATGTCCACGCAAGTGAGGATAAATTGGTGTCCTCTGGCTGACTTAATTTTGAACGGACCAATGATGTCTATAGCCATTTTCTGAAACGGCCGAATCGGAATATCTGCAGCCTGAATAGGAGCAGCATGTCTCGGACCTCTAGACTTGACCTCTTGACAAATTTTGCAAGATCGGCAATAAATTCGGATGTCTTTATTCACGAATGGCCAAAAGAATGACGCAAGGACTCTAGTTTTAGTTCTGGAAAAACCCATGTGTCCAGCACACTGAGAATCGTGTGCATGCCGAAGAATTAAGGCTCTCATACACTTAGGCACAAGAATTTGCGAATGCATAGACTTGTCCGAGTGTTGTACCATTCGTACCAATATACCATTCTTCATAGTGATATACGATTTGTGATTCGTATTTTGATTGGGATCCCCTTTCTTTGCAAGAAGGAAGTATTTCTTCAAAGAAGGATCCTCTTCTTGACGTTTAACAAACGAGTCATGGGAAATCACCAAGTGCTCGTCTTGGCTATCAACTTCATTACTATTATCAGATGAAGTTGGGGGATTAAGAGCTTGAGCTCTTGTCACCACTGCATTGACCGTTTGAATGTTTCTTTCTTCCCAACTAGAAATTTGTTGCGGGGTGCATTCCTTAACCCCATGAATACGACCGATTATAAGATCCGCAATAGGATTAGGAAGAAGACATGCATGGACATCTCCTGTGAAGAAAGGAGTGTCAATCCTAATAATAGCAGTAGGATAGCTTTCCATAGTACCACCAAATGTAACACATTTGATTGTTTTTCCAGTGGCACAGCAAGGATCTATCAGAGACTCCTTAACCCCGACGGTAGTACATCCCGAATCGAAAAGTACTGAGACTAGCCTATCATTTATTAGACCTTTATGTAAGATGAGAGATCCTCTCCCATCATGCGCAACTGTAGCAGGTAGAGCAGGAAGAGGGTGCCCACAACTTAGCGTAGATACAGTTGATGAGTCAAACAATGTTAAGCATTGGGGGCATTCAGTTGCTCTCCCAAAATCGAAAGCACAACCAGTGATAGCCCTAGAATTACCACTATCATTTACTGTATTACAGGCTCCATCAAACTCTTGTTGCGCAGAGTTTGCCTGTTGGTAAGGTCTTTTTTTGTTAAACCTAGGTCTACCTCGATTATCATTTCCCCTGTAATTATTTCGACTATCATTTCCCCTGTAATTGTTATTATATTGCCTATTGTAATCATCATTCCGGTTTGAATCCCGGTTTCTAAATTCACCATCGTCATAATCTTGACGTCGAGAATGATTACCTCGAAAATTTGAATAGTTATTATTTGGATAGCCTTTACGAAAGTGTCTCAAATTATTACCACTAAAATTACGAGAACTACCATCTTGTCTCCACTGCATAGACGAAGAACCATCATGTGTTGGATTACTCCGCTTCTGAGTGTAATTTTGATTACTTCCCCTATTCCAATTTTGTTGAGCACCCTGAAATTTTTTTCTGAAATTAGGGCCATATGGTGTTGCCGAAGCAGCTGGCAACCCTTCTTTCACTTTAGAATTGCTAACTGTAGCATGGGGATGTGCTGTGGCATACTGACAACAGTATTCCTCCATTTCTTTTAAGTTTTTAGGCTTACGCTCATGAAGGAATGCAAGAAAAGAATCATTAACAGATGACAAAACCTTATCTCGCAATAATAAGTCCATTAGACCTTCATATGTTTTCTCAATCTGAGACAACTCAACCCATCGTGTAAATGTACGACGTATCTTTGTAACAAAATCAGAGAAATCTACTCCATTTTCTGGCAACATTGTCCTAAAACGAAGACGATAGTCTTCTTGTTTTAATTGGTATTTTTTTTTAGCAATGCTGCCCTGACAACATCATAATTAGTCCTCTCATGTTCGTCTATTGTCATAAGAGTAGTCACTGTGTCACCTGTAAAAAATGGCATCAGTTGTTCAACATATTTTTCCTTTTTTATGTTATGCGTATCGCACAAAAATTGGAATCTATCTAGATAATCTGCTACGTCATCCTTTAAAGGATTGAAATGAGGCAATTTAATCCTACTAACAAACTCCTTTGTCGTACTCGAAGTTGTTTGCTGAGCACCCGTACTCGCCAATTTCAATTTCTCTAACTCCAAAATTGCGAGTTTTTCATCAAGTTCCATCTTCTGTTTTCTTTCCTCATGTTCCATTTTTCTAATTTCAGCCTCAGCAGCAGCTTGAAGTTTTTTTTTCCTCTGCAGCAGCTTGAAGTTTTTTTTCCTCTGCAGCAGCTTGAAGTTTTTTTTTCCTCTGCAGCAGCTTGAGCTTGAATTTTTTTGTCTTCCATTTCCATCTGGAATTTTCTTTCATCAGCTGCAGCTTGAGCTTTCCTCTCCTCAGCAGCAGCTTGAGCTTTTCTCTCCTCAGCCTCTCTTTGATACCTTCTTTCTTCAAGTTCTAATCTTCTATTCTCAGCTTCTAGCTTCTTTAGTTCAGCTTCTGCTTTCAATTTAATTTCCTCTTTTTGTTTCTTTTCTTCTGACTTTAATGCAATGGCGAATTGAGCAGATGAATATTCTTCCAATTCTTTACCAGACTTACCAAGGGTCAACCCTTGCTGGATGAAGAAATCCAATGTAGACATTCTGTCTAATGAGATCAGAAACCTGAAAAAAAATTAAATAAATTACCTTATCCCACTTCAATGGGAGACAAGTCTGAAATGATAGACTTGTATACTCACTTCACTTTATTTTACTGTCTTAGTCTTAGACAAAGACTTTGTATGTTCCTCTTGTTTATAATGTACCCAAAAAATCACTTGAGTACCTGTGGGAGAAAAAAAAATTCCCTTATATCCCACTCACACTATGGGCACAAGTCTTTTTTATAAAGAACTTGTATAAATATCTTATATAATATTATTTAACAAACTCTATATGAAGAGTCTACCTTATCAATAATATCAAAACATGACCAAGTATGTGTATGTAGACTGTGCATGACAGTAATGTAGTACAACCAAAAAAAAAAATACAAAGACAAAAATACAAAACAATACAAATGGCAACACTGTTTTAACCAAAAATGTGTAGAGAAATACACAAGAAAGGAGAGACCTACAGAATACAAACAAAACAAATCGACAATCAAAACTGAAAAACAGACAAAATATTACAAAAACAACGTTAAGTACAATTACATCACAGCTAACATCAATAGCGACCAATTGTCACTAGCAAATTTCCAAATTAAGAAAATTTGCACCTACAGACCGCTTACAGTAAGCCTCGATCAAGTGGCACATTTACCGTAAGACCCACCAACCGAAAAAACCCGCAGAAAAATACACCAAAAACAGTAGAAGTGACATAAACATATAGCAATCAATTTCAATGTGTTGCAGAACAAGTTCAGTCACAGCTGAAACTAAAATAAATTTCTTGCTCCTTGCGAACACAGAAACGAAATGTCAAACGCGCACTGAACGTCAAATCCACTGTAACATAAAGTGGTATTCACGAACCAAAGTTACTATGACCTTCTCAAATTAGGGCTTGCACATTGAATGTTTACAATTTCACGTACTGTTTACAGACACTTGACCTCCAACAATGTAGCTTGAATGCTCTGACCTAGAAAAGTCTGTTGTTGAATGAAACGTGTCACAACCCGCAGTACTGTTTACAATAGGAACCCGCCTTCTATGCAGTTATGGTCCACGTAGCAAATGCCTAGTAGTTCACTTCAGTACTTGTCTTGTTATGCTTTATGTAGCATTATAATATAAATGCTCGTACTGTTTATTTGTGTCAACCGTTGATGACCTATATCTGTCCTGTTGTAGCCAAAACTTGCAAGTGTAGAATTAGCGTTGTGTGTTACGGCTGTCCCGTGTGTAGCTTAGACCCACAGATCAGAAGTGTAATGTGTACTTGTCCTTCTTGTAACTTTCTCGACAAAACTGGAGACATCATACATGTAACAGCCAACCAGGAATGTAAATTTCTGGATCCATAAATGTCAACAATAATGTCAAATGCTCGCTCTGTTCTTTTTAAACCCACAGGTCTGGTCCATCAGAAATGTAAGTTTCTAGGCCACATTGGCGACAAGAAATGTATCATAAGAGCCCACGTAACTGGTCCACCAGAAATGTAACTGTCTTTTTTCTCTTGTTGATGTGATCACTGGCCCAAGACAGTATACATGTTGTTAGATGTGTAGTGCGAGCGTATGATTTGAGTGTGGGTGCGAATGAAGACGCGAATGTGTTTAGGCTCGTATAGATGTAGATCCTGCAACCCATACTCTCACATGCAGTAATCAAGGATGCTTTGACACTGCAGGCATGTTTCAAGACATTTATTGACGGGAACACACATAGTATCAACAGGAACAGTCAGTGTAACAAGGTCATGCTGACCTGACATCGATAGGTATAAATTTGGCATTCAAAAAGGTAAACATCAGAATAGACGTGCATGGTCAATAGCAAAGTTCTTCAATAATGACAGTTCGTAGCGTCGCCCTTGGCGTCTCTGACTAAACGCGTCAGATGCCTTAGTTACTATGACACATAGGTGCAACTTGGCACTCCCCGCCAATTGCACATATCAGGCTGTAGTATAATAGCCGAAAGCACAGGCCTCGTTCTGACGTCGGCCGTGTACTTCTGTTAAATAGGTTATCATCAACCCTGCAGTAATACTTATTGTAGATAGAAGTTCCGCCAATCTGCGGCTCCCACAATATATCTTCGTCACTGGATTTCTGGACAATATAAGACTAACAGTCTTGGATGGCTACCTCGAGCACAAATATATATAAGTTCTGAAATGGCGGATCAGTGAGCTGCTGTTCACCCTAGGTAATCCTTTACATGTTCTGCCACCGGAAAGCGTAATAATGCATAAAGGTCGGTATTACCTGGTAAATGAATCCTCAGAACTACACAAGGAATTCTGTCGTCATCCCGACGCACAGAGATTCACTGGGGAAAACTGCCATAGCAGTTACTTCGAAGATTCTCCCCGAAAAACAATGGACTCTTGGTCCCTTCAGAAAAACAGGACCTCCCCGCTTCCCGGAAGTATATCTCACTCCCGCTTAAAAAACCTTCCCATAGGCCTACGCCGAACTGTCAACCTCTGACCCTACAGGTCAAACACAATGAATGAATAAACAAGGGAAGACAACCCCTAATCAACCTGACATCGCAGGTAAAGACACAATTATACTTATGATACAAACATAAGCAAATAACTTGACAGATGACTCCGTCGAAAATGACAGCAACATTATTGAAGCATGCAAATTGGCAACTGCTTCTTCTGAATTTGCGAAACAGAAGGCAAGGCAATTTGCCAATAAGACCAGACGCTTGCGACAACTCTGTCCAGGTGACAAAGTATTGGTCCTGCTACCTTGTAGAGAAAACAGACTCCTTATTTCTTGGAAAGGTCCGTACGATATAATATCAAAAGTTTCCGATGTTGACTATATCGTCGATATTGACGGGAAGCGTAAAACCTTCCACATCAACATGCTCACGGAATTCCATGAACGTCCGGATTATTTACAACCTGTTTTCCAGGCAACGGACGATTTTCCAGTCCAACACGGACATTACTCATCACTGTCAGTAATACAGGATGAGGAAACGAGTTTCTCGGATGTAAATCTACCTTTTCCAATTATTCCTCTTCACTCTAATGAATCATGGAAAGATGTTGCGATTTCTCCTGAATTATCTCCAGGAGAACAGAAACAAGTTTCTACTATGTTAGAACAATTTCAGGATGTCCTTACTGACATTCCTGGTCAAACTGATGTCATTCAACATGACATTATTCTTACTGACCATAATCCTATAAGAGTCAGACCGTATCCTATCCCGATACATTTTCAAGCACAGGTAGAAAAAGAGTTGGATGAAATGATAGAGTTAAAAATTATTGAACCATCCACATCAGCATATTCTTCACCGATGGTTATCATGCGAAAAAAAGACAACAACATACGTCTTTGCGTTGATTATCGCAAATTGAACCAAGTGACTAAATTTGATGCTGAACCTATGCCTTTACTAGAAGAGCTACTTACGAGACTATCGAATTCCCATTTCTTTACTAAACTCGATTTGTCTAAGGGATATTGGCAAGTTCCATTATCCGAACACGCCAAAACCGTTTACTGCTTTTTCGACGCCTAGGGGTCTATTCCAATGGAATTTTATGCCTTTCGGCCTTATGAACGCCCCTGCAACATTCGTACGCATGATGCGTCGAATCCTATCTCATCGCTCAGATGTCATTGCATATCTTGATGACATCTGTCTTTTCAGTGATACTTGGAACGATCACTATAACGGGATAAATGAACTATTGTCTATCTTACGCGAGCATAACCTGACAGCGAAACCATCGAAAGCGTGTATTGGTTTTAGCGAAATCTCTTTCTTAGGTCACCGCGTTGGTCATGGGTTCCTAAAAACAGAGGACCATAATACAAGTAAGATACTTAACATTTCTATTCCTAAGACTAAAAAGCAAGTGCGAAGTCTCTTAGGTTTAATACAATTTTATGGACGTTTCATTCCGAATCTGTCCTCCATTATGTCACCTCTTTCTTCCTTGCTAAAGAATGGGTCTCCTAATGTAGTCCATTGGACTCAAGAATGTCAATCCTCTTTGGATAAGGTTAAAACTATGTTTTCTACTTCACCTATCCTAGTATTGCCTTCTAAGGATAAGACATTTATTCTTCGTAGTGACGCTTCATCCACAGGGATTGGAGCAGCACTAATGCAAGAGTACTCTGGAACTCTGCATCCTGTGATGTATATTTCTCGAAAATTAAATGCCGCAGAGAAGAATTACTCGGTCCTAGACCGTGAATTATTGGCTATGGTTTGGTCAATACTTAAACTGCAAAGATTTCTTCTTGGCGCGCATTTCATTGTGGAAACTGACCAGAAAGCTCTTACGGCTATTCAGAGTAAAAATCTGAAGAGCGCGAGATCAACGCGATACGCGATTGCTCTGCAGCCGTTTCATTTTTCGGTGCGAGCTATCCGTGGGTCAGAAAATGTGATGGCAGATATTTTGTCTAGATGCCCACATGATTCATAACTGTTAAATTATATGCCTAACTTTGCTACAGTGGTTTCTATGTTGAAATGTGTACACATATGGAATATATCATATATTGATTGTAACACTACTTAGCGGTTCATTGATGTTTATTCACCGCTGATCTTTCAATGTTTTTTCGTCTTTGATGATCATGATGTTAAGGTATCTAAGATGAAATTTATGTATAAACTGATGTAGAAAGTGTGGCATTGCCAGTATTGTAGTATGCGTTGGTGACACCTCTCTGGAAATATTTATACTTAGAGAAATACTTTCTCTAAGATCATGAAATATATTCTCAATGCTTATCATCTGCGCATTGTTATTGGTGCGTTGTGAGCCTATTGTATGTTGCTCCTAGATGTTTTTTCAAAAAAAAAAATGTACCATTTTTTTTCCCGAGGGGTGTGGTAATCTGTTGCGTGCATATTTTGACGCAAATATTACAAAAATACGATATGGCTATTTAATATGGAAAATATATATTTGCATTCATTTGTGTATGAAAATGCTTCCTCTGGTAAAGCTAGATAATTCATGATTGATTTACACTTTTGATTATATGAGTGATCTTCCTTGATATTGACTCGGCGCATGGATATTGTATTCATGTCCGTTCTTATTTGTTCGGGCCAGAAAATAGATTAATTTTGCTTGTTATGTTTATGGCCTGAATTCATGTGTACTACTTGTCTAGTGAAAGAAGATTCAGTCGTATATTGTATACCTTTGTATGTTCAGGTCGGACTATATTATTTCTACCGGAATCTAGCGCAGGTTTTCGTAGTCCTACTGGGTTGTGAAGAGTTCCGATAATGTCGCTAAGATGGCTGAGTGCTTTTTCCAATGCTGGCACTGTTTAAGGTTTAACAGTGATTCATAGATGTTTTTCCAGGAGAAGTTTATGTCTCTGCAAGAGTCTATTTGTCAGAGATCCTCCTCATATGTGTGATTCGGACTCCAGGTATGCCAGACCCTAATTTTGATGATCTCGAGTCGATTAGACCTAGATGGAACATTGTGCTTCGTATCGCTATGGTTGTGTTTTGTATCGACGAAGATGACAGGCTTTCCTACAGCAGTTATGTCTACGTGAATTAACTTGATTACTGTAGAGCTGTATGGAAAACTTTATGAAATTATTTATATGCTCATTCTAAATTAACTTTGGCTTATATCTACTTTCCTACGAGTGAGTGAGCGACAACTCAGGAAGGCGGCCATGTTATATTTCTGTCATCATATTTTTGATTACTGTCAAGAGAACAGATTATGTATCCTACTATCGGGCAGTGGTATCGAGATCTTGTTATGAGGTGAAAACCCACTATCGTGGTTTATGAGTGTTATACAAACATTGGACATATCTCAGCTTAAGAACTTAGCCATGCAATGAAGGTTGGGCCAATGACTTTTGTATGTTTACCGATCCTCATTGACGCGTTCAGTCAGTAGAGGATACGGCGATTAGGTACCAGAACAGTGAATGCTACCTTAGGTTGAATGTTATTTCACTACTACATGAATGTATCATCCACGATTCAAATAACCAATGAATGTATGTCAACATGTGTCCATGACTGTATCCGTGCTGTCCAGTTTGCGTGCCTTCATTAAACTATTGAAATGTCAGAGGCAGTTCAAGTCGTCATTGCATTACATGAGAGTGTGTGAGAGTTATTACCAAGAGGTCTGTTACACCGAACTACTGCACCATTCGCGTTACTTGACACTCCCACTCAAGGTCTACATGACAGGTTCATTCAACATTGTCAATACACAACAACACGTTTATTCTACAGTAGTGGCCAGACTTAGCATATCCTTGACACTCTACAGGCAATGGTAGCGAGGAAGAACCTAGTTACATCACCTGATAAAGCTGGATCTAGTATGGCTGAAATCTCTCCCCCCCCCCTCCCCTTTCCGCGGCAGTTTCTGCTAAACGTTAATCTTTACCTGTCTATTATGTTCTACAAATCTCAATACGCTGTCACTGACCTTCGCTTTCTTGATATTTCCTGAAATAATTCCCCCTTGTTGTTAAATTGTCCAGACCTAGAACTTCTAACCATCACAGTCAATCGGTTTTGGTCCCCGTGGAGCATAGCATCAATATTTCAACTCACAAATGGAGCACTGTAGCACTGTAACACTGTTCTTAAAAAACTAGTCAAATCTTCCTGTGCTGTGCCATCTGTTTAATGTTTTTTTAATTTCTTCTTTACAACTTTGATCTATGCCTCCACTTTTATCTATGCCTCCACTATTATCTATTCCTCCACTTTGATCTATGCCTCCCCTTTTATCTATGCCTCCACTTTGATCTATGCCTCCACTTTGATCTATGCCTCCACATCTCTTCTCTATGGTTTTGATCTCCCTCTGTGTCTCTTGCCCTGGGGATTAAGACCAAGGACCTTCCATGTCAAACTTTCACTTGGTGTATCTGAATGTGATCCCTAACATCAGCGTTCTCTCCTTGCACTTTGCTTCAGTTGGTGTATCTAAATGTGGTCCCTAATATCAGCGTTTTCTCCTCGCACTTTGCTTCAGTTGGTGTATCTGAATGTGGTCCCTAACATCAGCGTTCTCTCCTCGCACTTTGCTTCAGTTGAAAAGGTCAAGTAAGGAAGTAAGTATTTACTGTATCATTGATGACGTCAAACCTAGTTGGGAGCTTAAGTTTTGAGCTAAGTGTGCAGCATTAGCTGTTGGGAGCCTGCGTCTTGTAGGATTTATGTAATAATTTGTCAATCCATTTGACTCTTGGTCTTCCTAGCGCCATGAAACGGATCTTCTAATGTTCGTGATGCGTGATGGTCATTTATCGGACTCCATTCTCATAAGATGGCCACACCACTTTATTGTCTGTCACCCACTAATTAGTACGTCTGGTATTTTTAACCAATGTTGAGTCTGTTGAGGCAAGCCCTCTGGATCTACAATACAGAATGGTAAAGAGTGAAAACTCAAATTGCTGGGGATCGGAAGAAGCAGAAGAATTGTCTGTCCCTCTATATGCGTTATGCAGTTTCTACAATTTCCCTTATGCCATCATGTCTCATTATGTATGTCCGTGTAACATTATAGACTCTAATTAACCATCTCTTCTCTCACGACGTGATTTTTCTCTCCTGTGCTTTGGTCAGTGTCGCATAGAGATTTATGATCAATAAATTTTCTATATTCTTTTCTTTTTCTACCCGTGTCCTCTACTTTATTATCGCTCTTTTATCTTTTTCCTGTTTTTCTCATTCGTTCGTTTGCGACAAAATATAACTTTCCCATTCTGACTTTTACCGTTTCTTTCTCATACTAGTAACGCGCTTTATTGCGTAATATGTCAGTCCCTGGATGTGAACAAAATAGTGTGAGAATTCGTCTAGTCAGGCATAGAGAGCAGACATGTGTCTACATTTTCATCTGACACGAGTTTTTCTTCAGCTAGATTCTCGGCGTGAGGTGTGGAAACTGCCAATCTGCATCGCTCAGAAATGAGACATGTCGTAGTAGGTGTGAAGACGCGTTTTGGCAGTTATGGCCAGCGTCTAAGTATGTAAAGAATTAAGAGGAGAGTTGGAGACGGTGGTTTTTGAAAATAGCGCGCATCCTTTGTCTGTTTAAGATATAAACCAGAGTTTTAGACTTCATTCACGCAGTGCTCCGCAGTCAAGACTAGAACGATCTAGCATTCGATTCCTAAAGATCTCTTTTGATAGAAGCATCATTTAGTTGGTCGATTGCCACCTAGCTTTCGATTCTTAAAATCTCTGTTAATAGAAGCATCATTTAGTTGGTCGAAGTGGATTTAGTTCTTAGTAGTGTGTATTGAGGTAAATATATTATATATCTAGTAGTATTGAGTGATTCAGTGATAACCGATTATTTCATTTCACTAGCTAGCAGAAGTAATTAAATTTATGAGTCTGTTATATTCTCTAGCTGACGTGTTTCAGTGGATAGCAAAATAAATTATAATTTCTAGCTTAAACTCATGCAGCTATAATAAATTTAATTAAATTGCTAGTAATTTGACCTCTACACCTCACGGTAGAAGGGGAACGACTAAGTAAGTAAGTAAGCTAGTAATTTTTCGAGAATATTTTAAACTAACTTATACCTGCACTGATTCATCATTGAGTATTGACGAAATACGTATGTATTTCTAATTCATGATGACTGATTTTGGAAATATAACTTATTTCACGGGATTTTTAAACGATAAGACAAGCTCTACGCTTGCAGTTTATAATGTAAGTTATAACCGAGGAATAGTATGTATAAGTATTTTATATGTTGTTTTCTCTTTATTCAGTGAAACTGGGGTAGCCAACTTTACCAACGGTTTTAGTACAGAGAAATGTATGTGAAGAACAAAAACATTTTTTTCTTAAAGACTTGGGTGTATAAAGTAAAACCTGTCTGGCATTGCGTTGGCATCCAGAACGACAGAGTACCCAGTATATGAACTTTAAGATTAAATGAAGTAACGGGCCCATCGAGCCAGATTTAATTCTTCCTGAGAAAAACCTCAAGTATATTTCAGCCCCTGGTGGCAAGTAAAATATTACTATCAGTACCATTCCGACGGAGTTCTGACTAGTGGTGGTGTGACCAAATAAAGTCCTATACTGAGATAAGGCACAGACCTGACATTCCTCGTTACCAGAAACTTAAGCAATTGACACTTTGCTCGGTGTTAACGTTCGTGCCTGGGCAATTTTAATGTGACAGAAACAGATATCCCAAATAAGAGTAACCAAAGAAACGTTCCCTGAAGTAGTGAATTCAACCTATCTTTGTGGAGCTGGGGTTCCCTTGGCCAAGACTACCCTGGAGATTCTGTATGTGCATGTCCTAAAAATTGTTTTTCCAGAAGCTTCTACCAAAGCTGTAAGTACAAATGCAAGCTAGTGAACATGGCTGACTGAATAGAGTTAATGCAGGACTGAGTGATTCCTTTATTGTTATATTTTGGCACCCATTTTGCTGTCTTAAATTTCTTTATGCAAGTTTTTTGTTGCTAACCATATTTTCCTTAGGATAGACCAGAGTATCAAAGTCTGTTCATACCTTTAAAGGGAAATCTTAGACTATAGCATATGTATCCGTGACTCTTTGGGGCTATCACTTTTTCTTCTAACACGACTGTGGGCTATACATCGAGGGAAAAGATCATACCAATGGGTCTATCATTCTTGTAACAATTCATTGACTTATGACTATTTGTATATGTGTGATGTAATTTTATGTGTTGTGATGGAATTTTATTATGATAATTAAAATTCACTTAAACTTATTCCAGTGTGTCGGTCAGTTCGTTCCCAATTATCTATATTTCCATTGTCATAGTTTCACGTCTGTGTGTCTATTGTAGTTACTTAGGTCTCTGTATGTGAGGGATATATATATATATATTACTATATATTATACTAGACGGTCTGACAAATCTTAATCTGTTGTAGATGATAGGCTGACTGAGAGAAATCATCTCGAGGGTCAGAGACCGACTCTAATATATTTCCTCCATCTCACTCGTGAAATCTATTTCTACTTTATCATCTCCCACTGAGCTATCACTCGTTTCTATTGCTATTCAAAAGGGACCAAACCAAGTCTTAATTCACCTATCACAAATCTACGACAGTCAGTGACCACGTTTGACACTGCTATCAAAAGATTCGCTGTCATTTAGTTTTCATCCTGATGTTCAGACATATTAATATTGTTAAATATGTAATATTTTAGTATGTCAGATATGTTAAAGTAGAGATACATTGTTACTGTACATGCCATGTTGTCAGACAGAAAACTGCCTGTGTCATGCATGCATGTAATGTGCAAACTTCACTTATCTCCCCTGTTATGTCTGACCTAGTACGGCTGTTTCTGGGAGAAACGTCACAGCTCACTTCACTAAGCCTGCATTAAGGCACCCATTTAATGGAAGATTTAAATAGAACTTTCAAACGAGTACCTCCCATATTTTATGCAGGTATCACAATGTAAATTAAGCCTTGCCGAACTCCTTCATTGGATATCACACACTGAACTGTGTAGAGAGATACTCGCACTTTTCTTTTGTTGATACAACCAGAGAAGTTTCCTAGACAGCGGCATTGATTTTGTCTGGATTGTCTGCCCTAGTAAATTGAATTACTTGTTTTTCTTTTCCTTATGTCGTCTTCCTAAGGAGCATCAGCGCAATACAGCTGGAGTCGTCTCCCACCTATGAAACTAGTGCCAAAGCATCAAGATACAGTCTTACAGTGCTGAAGTCGGTAACAACATAGTAGAGCTGGCCTCACGCACACTTCTCACCATATACGAGTATGCTAGATAGCAACGGATATATTCTTCCTAACTGACATGTGTGCTAGATTGCAGTGGATATAGTCCGTCTCTACGGCATGTGTGCGGATTGCAGTGGATATAATCCTCCATTAAGACGTATGTGCTAGATTGCAGTGTAAATAATCTTCCTCTATGACGTGTGTGATAGATTGCAATGGATATAATCTTTCTCTTTGACAATTGTTTTATATTGCAATAGATATTTTCTTGTTCTTTGACATGTGTGATAGATTGCAATGGACATAATCTTATTATTATTATTATTATTATTATTATTATTAATCTTCCCCTATGACGAGTGTGAAAGATTGAAATGGATATAATCTTCCTCTATGACGTGTGTGATAGATTCAATCAATCAATACCGTTTAGCTCCCCGAGGAGCATAGGCCTTTAACAAACACATGCCAAATCTTCCTGTCACGTGCCATCCGCTCAAGATCTTTCCATGTTTTCCTCATCATTTTCACCTCTGTATCCAGTTCTCTTCTCCATGTATTTTTGGTCTACCTCTGCCTCTCTTTCCCTGTGGATTCCAGAACAAGGACTGCCTTGTAATGCTATCAACAGGTTTCATCAATGTGTGTCCTATCCATCGCCAGCGTCTTCTTTTCAACTCTTCTTCCACTGGCACTTGTCTGTTTCTTGTCACCAATTCCATATTTGTGACTTTGTCATACCATTTCAGTCCTTCTATTCTACGCAAGCACCCGTTTATAAAAGTCTGTAGCTTTTTGGTTGTTGTTTTTGTTTTTCTCCATGTCTCAGAGCCATACAATAGGACTGACTTGACATTTGAGTTGAAGATTCTAATTTTCGTGTTGGACTTGATTTCTATTGTTCTCCATATGTTTCCCAAGGCACTGAAAGCTCCTATTGCTTTTTTAATTCTTATTTTGAAATCAAATTATACAAATCACTTGTATTATCTATTCTCTTGTATGGGTGTGAGGGCTGGACACTCACTGCAGATACGGAGCGAAGGATTCAGGCTTTCGAGCATAAATGTTATAGAAGAATTTTGCGCATTTGCTATAAAGAGCACAAAACAAATGTCTATGTTAGAGAGAAGATAAACACCTATGCAGGCCATCAAGAACCACTTTTGTCAATAGTGAAACGTCGAAAGCTTGCCTGGTTTGGGCATGTAACTCGTCATGACTCCCTTTCGAAAACGATCCTCCAGGGAACAGTCGAAGGTAAACGGAGAAGAGGAAGGCAAAGAAAATCCTGGGCTGATAACATCAAAGAATGGGCAGGACACGGCTTCTCCACACTTGTACGCATTGCTGAGAATAGAGAGCAGTGGAGGACCCTGTCTGCTGATGCTTCCACCATGGCACCCCTACGACCCATGACGGGTTATGGGTTGAGATGATGATGATGATGATTTTGAAATCGATGCCTGTCCCTCCAACTTTGTCTCTATTACTGCCAATATATGTGTACGATTCTACATCCTTTAGTAGTGTTTCTTCAAGTTCAACTTTGGTATCATTTCTTGCATTTATTCTCATAATAGTTGTCTTTTCCCTGTGTATTTTCAAGTCCACTTTTTGTGACCTCTCATCGAGAAATTTCATTTTTTCTTGCATCTGATTATGGTTATAGGACGGAAGAGCTAAGCCATCTGCAAAATCCAGATCATCAAGCTGTTTAGTCAGATTCCACTGGATTCCATTTCTGTTGTGTGATGTCGATGTTTCATAACACAATCTATTGCTAGTAAGAAAAAAAATGTAGACAAGAGGCATCCCTGTCTCACTCCCGTTCTAATCCTAAACGGTTCTGTATGTTGTCCTTCATGAAGAACTCTACATGTCATGTCTTCATAGGTCTTCTTTATTAAGTTAATAATCTGCATGGGAACTCCTTAATGCCTCATCAATTTCCAAAGTGATTCTCTGTCTACACTGTCAAATGCTTTTTCATAGTTCAGGAATCCGATGTAAAGCGGCGAATTCCATTCCAGACTTTGTTCAACTATTATTCTCAATGTGGTTATCTGGTCTGTACAGGATCTATGTTGTCGAAAACCTGCTTGTTCATCTCTCAGTTGCTTGTCTATGGACTCTTTTAATCTCTCAAGGATGATTCTGTTTAATACTTTTCCTAGCTCTGATAGTAACATTATTCCTCTATAATTTGTGCACTCTTGTAAATTTCCCTTCCTAGGCAACTTGACCAGATAACCTTCCTTCCATTCTGCTGGTATTTCTTCTCTCTCCCAGACTTTGCCAAAGAGTTTGTATAATATCTCTGTAGAGGTATCAATATCTGTTTTGATGGCCTCTGCTGGAATGCCATCTGGACCAGTTGCTTTTCCATCTTTCAGACGCGTTATGGCTTTCTTTATTTCTTCTCTACTTAGTTGTTCACAGCTGATTTGTAGCTCCTCTTCTGCTGGCTGGATATCTGGGGGGATTAGTTGGAGCTGGTCTATTGAGAAGTTCCTCAAAATGCTCTGTCCATCTCTTCATTTGTTCTTGTATATTACTAAGCAATTTTCCATTCTTATCTTTTATGAGGCCATTTGCTTGCTTATATTTCCCTGTTAGCTTCTTTGTGTTGTTGTACATGTCCCTCATATTTCCTTTGGCTGCAGCTTCCTCTGCTTCCCTTGCCAAATCTTCAATATGCTTCCTCTTGTCTCTTTTGATGTTTCTTCTTACTTCTTTGTTTGCTTCTATGTACACTTCATGAGCCTTGGCTTTGGAGCTTCTGGTTTTGCTTCTGTTTAAATCTGCTTTCTTGTTTTTCCCTGTCTTCTATCTTGCTAATGGTTTCTGTTGTTATCCAAGCTGTGTGCTGATGTTCTCTTTTTCTCAGTACTTCTTCACATGTCTTGTTTTTTACTTGTTGCCAGTGGTCTTCCGTATCTGCTTCATCTTCCAGCTGTTGGAGTACTTGGTATTTGTTGCATACTGTGATTGAAAATGTTTCTCTTATTTCCTGATTTCTTAGATATCCCACATTATACTGTTGTCTATAGTTATATACTGTTGTAAATTTAGTGAGTTTTAATTTTATTTTAGCCAACAGAAGATGGTGGTCTGATACAATATCTGCTCCTGTACATACTTTTACATCATGCAATGATGACCTAAACTTCTTACTTATGCATATGTGTGTCATGAAATATTCTAATCCACATATATAAATTATTAGGTAAATATGAAGCCTAACAAATAAAATTAATAAAGAGAAGAGCAATGGTAAAATGACAGTGCTGTCACAAGGAATGTACTCGAAATCCCCCTTGTTTTCTGCGTCGTCTGCAAATTGTAACGCTTTCACGTTGATATAAAAGCTTACTGTATTATTACCCGCTTTCTTCAATGAAACGTGTGCTGTATTTCTTGGAAAAACATTAAGAGGCAGACTGCGTAATGACCTAAATTTTAAATTCCATTCATGTCTTTTTCTACATTACGTTACCAAAACGAACGAACAGATGGACAAAAGGATAGCGAGAAGGGAGAGGCAGAAAGCCGAACATTAAACACGCTTCGCGCGATACGCAAATGCTGCCATCACGCGTGTAAGTCTACATGCACTAATTTTTTTTCAGACGGACAGTGATAAAATACACTACCCTTTCCCAGAGTTAGGTTTATAAATCATAACAGACTCTTATTAGAAAAGATAACAATAGATGGGTTTACGTTTGAACACATAACAGTACCCAGACAGCACATCTTCGAAACAGGAGGTAGAAGAAATTGCATATTTTGAACGCAGCCACGTAGCTCCTTTAAATTAGTATTTTTGGGTTCCTTAGGCTTGCTGACAAATAATATGTAAAACGTTACGCAAATAGTCCAGGAATTAATAAATTATACCCAAAATAAAATATTGGGGGTGCCTGACAGCATAAAATCATTTCTGCTCATAAGATTTTTTTTTTTTTAACGTGTTTGAAAAAAATTTACGTTACAGAAATAGCCTACCATGTAAACTCCAAATTGATTGGAGCGCAACAAATGAAAGCCTAACCACGATTGGTCGGGCTATAAATACTATCTTGGTTGTTAGGGGAGACGGGAAAAGATAACATTTTTTCAAACACTTATCGAAACGTGGCTCATTGGCCAGTCTCGCTGATATACACACTTGGGAGCGTTAGTTCGAGACCACTTGTTTAAATGATCCTGATAAAGCATCAGTGCGTTGAAGCCAGCTAAAATCTTGCTCAATAAAAGCCTGGAAGATAAGCAGATGGAAATTTGTGCCAGTTTGTGCCAGAATTCATTGCTAATCAACGTATCTGTGTTATTCGTATGAATTGTGGTAAGCTTGAACCATTTAATATCTTTTAATGAAAATTGAATGTGAATTGTTGATTTATGCCTGTATATATATGTGTAGTTCAGTGGCAAACGTGAGGTAAAGCCTAAAATGCTCCAGCCTGAACAGAGGGTGTCGGAGAGAAGTAAAACGGCATGGAATGGCCAAACAGTACACTGACACCTGGATGATTGACTAGAAAGAAATAATGCTGGAAGTGCAGAGGCGTAGTAACCATTAGGAAGGGTAATACTGGAATAAAGTATTTCAGATGAAGCTGACTGTTGGCCTAACGCTCTGAACGCAATGTTTGTGATGTATTGTGATCAGTGTAAAAAGAAAATATAAATTAGTTATGAAGTAGAAGGTACATCCTTCTTGATTTCAGGGACAGTGGTCTTGATGGTACTGAGCAGCACCTAGTCAGAGCTTTGCTGAATCCAGTGTCGGACAGCATACTCCTTGGTCCTTTTAGCTATCAGTGAGGTGTCTCCAGAGCCCAGAGGAGAATTCGAGCAGAGGAGTCCTTTCCTGCCGCCATCACGCCAGATAAGCTAACTTGGCCAGCTGAGCTCAACATTATGTCCCCTCATCTTGAACTGACTTTTTTAAAATTAACATTAAGAGGGGAATTTACTTGTCTTAAAATCAGGAACTGTGAACATCTCAAATACTGGTCCCTAAAGACAAACTATTGAAGTCATGATGACAAATACCAACAGAGCTTGAACAAAACAAAACCAGTATTACCTCATTTTACTACTACACAACTGACACACATAGAACATTTGTAATAATATATGTCACTACAATATTCATATTAAATACATTCTGTACATAACTTGTAATTTAAATTGATTGTGATTCCTGGTTCCCTTGTAGTTGAATCAGGACACATATTCATTCATGCCAGTAATGAATACATATTGTTATTCGAAAGTTTATCAGTGACTCTTTTAAGACAATGTGATCAATCTGATTCTCATTTCTATGGTCAGGTGATATCCATGTTTCGTTACGTATTCTCTTATGTGGAAATATGCTTCCTCCTATAGCTAGTTGATTTGAAGCACAGAAGTTTGCTAATATTTCCCCATTCTCGTTCATCATACCTAATCCATGCTTTCCCATGATTTCTTCAAAGCCAGTGTTGTCTGTTCCTATTTTTGCATTTAGGTCTCCCATCAAAATTGTGATGTCCTTTCTTTTTTTATTGTCCAAGACATTTTGTAGTCTGGTGTAAAAGTTTTCTTTCTCAGATTCTTCTTTATCATTTGTTGGTGCATAACATTGGATGATGTTTATATTTACTTTCTTTTTGGCTGATTTAAACCTTGTTGTTATAATTCGGGGTCCCATTGCTTCCCATTCTATAAGTGCCTTCTGTGCTTCCCTAGACAGCATAAGAGCCACCCCTTTGACGTCTGTAGTTAACATTTCTACACATTTGACGTCTGTAGTTAACCTTTGTACACACTTTGATATATGTAGTTAACATTTGTACACACTTTGACGTCTGTAGTTAACTTTTCTACACACTTTGACGTCTGTAGTTAACCTTTCTACACACTTTGACGTCTGTAGTTAACATTTATACACACTTTGACGTCTGTAGTTAACCTTTCTACACACTTTGACGTCTGTAGTTAACACTTCTACACATTTTGACGTCTGTAGTAACATTTCTACACACTTTGACGTCTGTAGTATCATTTCAGCATACTTTGACGTCTGTAGTATCATTTCTGCATCCTTTGACGTCTGTAGTTATCATTTCTACACATTTTGACGTCTGTAGTTAACATTTCTACACACTTTGACGTCTGTAGTTAACATTTATACACATTGTGACGTCTGTAATTATCATGTCTACAGACTTTGACGTCTGTAGTTAAAACTTATACTACACATTTGACGTCTGTAGTCATCATTTGTACACACTTTAACGTCTGTTGTCAACATGTCTACACACTTTGACGTCTGAAGTTAACAATTCTACACACCCTGACGACTCTAATTTTCTATTTTTACACTATGACTGACATCTGTATTTGTCTGTGTCCTGTACTGTCAATCACGCATTTGTCTGTACCCAGTACTGTCAATCACGCATTTGGCTGTACCCTGTACTGTCAATCACACATGTATTTGTCTGTCCCCTGTACTGTCAATCACACATGTATTTGTCTGCCCCCTGTACTGTCAATCACACATGTATTTGTCTGCCCCCAGTACTGTCAATCACGCATGTATTCGTCGGCATCCTATGAAACAAAAAATACATATGCATTGTTTGGTTTATTACTTTCTGAACATATTTAAACACTTAATGCCTAACGTTTACGACAACTGCATGTCAAGTTATAGGTAATGTTAAACATAGCTGTACAAAACATTAGAGTTGAATGCATTTTTGTGGTGTTTTTTTCTCGTCTGTTTGTTTTTTGTTTCTTTTGTTTTTTGTGTGTCTGTTTGTTTCTTGTTTGTTTGTTAGTTTTTTGTGTGTGTCTGTTTGTTTCTTATTTGTTAGTTTTCTTGTCTGTTTGTTTCTTGTTTCTTTGTTTGTTTTTTGTCTGTTTTTTCTTGTTTGTTTGTTTGCTTGTATTTGTGTGTGTCTGTGTTTTGTCTGTTTGTTTGTTTTTTGTGTCTGTTTGTTTGTTTTGTATGTGTCTGTTTGTTTCTTATTTGTTTGTTTGTTTTTTCTGTGTCTGTTTGTTTCTTTTCTTTTTTTTGTCCTTTTGTTTCTTTTATTCTTTGGTTTTTTTGTCTGCTTGTTCATTTTTTTTTTAATTTGTCTGCTTGTTTCTGGTTTTTATATTTGTCTGTTTGTTTGTTCCTTGTGTGTTTGTTTTTTGTGTGTCTGTTTTTTTTTTGTTTTTTTTTGGGTTGTCTCTTTGTTTCAATTTGTTTGTTTTTTTGTGTCTGTTTATTTCTTGTGTTTTTTGGGGGGACTGTTCGTTTCTTGTTTGTTTGTTTGTTTCTTGTTTGTTTCTTGTTGGTTTGTTTTTGTGTCTGTTTGTTTTTTGTTTGTTTGTTTTGTGTCTGTTTGTTTCTTGTTTGTTCTGAACATAAATTCGGCAACATGGAGGATGAAGCTGCCATCGCACCAGGTGGCGTTGATCCCTCCCTACGGCGCCACCTCATACTGGGCGACAAGGAGCTCTCACAACAAGCAGAAGAGATTAAAACACGCCGAAGAAACACCAGTACCAAAAAAAAAAAAAAATCCGAGGGCTATCACCTCAGGGGCGCATTTCCATAGTCATTTGTGACAAAAGGTGTCTATTACTACTGCTACTACATCCCCCATCATATCTGGGTTTTGCCACTTTACCGAAATATTAACATTAAAAAAAAACCATCGATATATTCTCTCATAATCTCTAGATCTAATTTCTCAACAGAGCTCAAGACAAGAAAACGTCTGCCAACAACATCAAAAGCAACAACGGCAGTAGTCGTATAACCGAAGGACAGCTGGATTGCTAAAAAGCAGTTGCTGGGTCCAGTAAACACAAACAGACACGATGAAATAAAAACATAAAGACCATTTACATTTGAAACACAATGCCACGTCTCATTTGTCGCATCAAATGTATGCGCATGTGCGATATTCTCCTGTTGTTGACTGTTTTTGGCAATTTGTTTTATGTTGTCTACTACAGCTCGATCATAACGCAATCAGATGTAACAGATCGGGGTAAGTATATCCTACATTAAGAGTTTTCTCATGAACTAAGTGAAACGTAACGAACTATGACACTTTCCCACACAATTATCGGAAAAAAGCGCGCATTCTGCTGTGAAATATAAATTCAACACTCCTTGACAGAAGGCGAGGCCCTTTCAATTTTTTTATGGCGCAATATTCACATTACTCATTTGTCGTCGCAAAAACGTACCGCCTATACGTATAAATATGTATCTCTTATCTTAGATTTATACATAACAGCACTTAACGAATAGAGTTCATAAAAATATGTAGTCATTGTAGACTATACAATGTATTATACATTTCTTTAGAAAAGAAATCAAAACACTAATAGTGTTAAGAGGTTGATAGAAATGTATTAAAAGGAAAAAAAAAGGGGGGGGGGGGGGCGAGGAAGGGAGGGCATTTACGTCAGAGAAGTTCAAAAATGCCCAAATAAATATTGATATGTCGGTGAATTTGGAGATTGGGGAATGAAATTTTTTTTTTGGAATTTCTGTTGTATACGCACTAAAGCAAGATTTTAAAAGGTATCGAAATATTTACAAAAAAGTGTTGTGAATAAACAGCATTGTTGACTTCTCACTACGTCATGCTAGGTTTGACTACACGGATCTAATGACGATGACATGGAACGGACTGAAATAACCTCAGGAGAAGTAAAACTGTCATCGTGACATAATTCGGTGCCGTCACTTTTGGCGGGTTACCTCCTGGTGCACTAGATATTCCATTGCTTGCACGTGAAGCTAGTACATCATTGTCTATACAAATATGCTAATTAGACAGTCTGCAACGTTAATAACATTAACACCACGGGAAACAAGTGAAGTAGCCTTCATTACCTGAACACTCAGACCGGAAGATTGGACACTTTGACGACAATGGAAAAGTTCGATGACATCGAAAATAGAGGAAGACAGCCGTAGTAACTGTGACGTCATTAAATAAAAGGTTACGTGTAATTTGCATGGCTGTCTGAGGTCATAACGACAAAGTACGAGGACCCTGCCCCCTTAGGTATATTGTAGGAGACGACTAACATTAGGTTGCATATGTGGGAGGGAACTTCGTCCTGTAAAGCACATTGCTACATTAACGACCACTTTAAGAGTCTAAAAACGCTATAGTGCAAGTTTGCTTCTAACGGAAGAACGGACGCCATCTTGATCTCGTCAGTGTAAAGAAATACACATTATTATAGTTTTACATTTCTGCACTGAAGGATTACAATTCTGCAACTGTTAGTAAATTAGAAAATTCTAAACTTCATTAATAAGATTTAATGTTAACATTGCATTCAGTAATACAAGAGAGAGAGAGAGAGAGAGAGAGAGAGAGAGAGAGAGAGAGAGAGAGAGACACACACAGAGACACACACACACACGCGCACGCACGCACGCACACACACATGCATACATACACATTCAGAAAATAGAGAGACAAAGAAGGGAAGAGAGACAGCGATAATGAGGGGGAGGGGAGGAAGAAATAAAGTAATTACATATTTAAACTTAAAGTGAAAGATATAACATTTAAAAGTAAATATTCATGATAACATGATATTAGCTAAGACAGAGATTTGACAGTTAGGTGTTATTTCAAGATGTCATAACTCTGACATGTGAATGCATATATCTTTTGAATGTGGCACAGTTTTTAGTTTTGACATACCTCGGTAATAGATTGCACGATAACACACATGCTGCCACCTGCAGCGAGGGGACGAGCTACAATGGTTACTCCATGCTTCACACAGAGCGACAAGAAAAACAAAAATGATATAGACTTAGAAAACAAGGAGTATTGGAAGTACCATACTGGAAACCTCAAGTGGTTGAGATCAAAGTCGGGCACTTACAATTGGATGCCCATGTAAGTTCTAAGGGGTGTCTGAATAAAGAAAGAATTGGCTTACTTTACCCAAGGCATGGCGTACTAACATGAGGGTTGCATGAGGTTGGTAACGTCGTCATATAAAGAAGTGTCACATAAACCACAACGACAAGTTCGTGTAAATGTTTTGTTAATGTTAATGGAAATGTTAATGTTAATTTGAATCGACCTGACTGCACTCAGAGCAAACCCATAGGTAAATGTTTTGTTAATGTTAATGGTAATTTGAATCGACCTGACTGCACTCAGAGCAAACCCATAGGTAAATGTTTTGTTAATGTTAATTTGAATCGACCTGACTGCACTCAGAGCAAACCCATAGGTAAATGTTTTGTTAATGTTAATGTTAATTTGAATCGACCTGACTGCACTCAGAGCAAACCCATAGGTAAATGTTTTGTTAATGTTAATGGTAATTTGAATCGACCTGACTGCACTCAGAGCAAACCCATAGGTAAATGTTTTGTTAATGTTAATGTTAATTTGAATCGACCTGACTGCACTCAGAGCAAACCCATAGGTAAATGTTTTGTTAATGTTAATGGTAATTTGAATCGACCTGACTGCACTCAGTGCAAACCCATAGGTAAATGTTTTGTTAATGTTAATAGTAATTTGAATCGACCTGACTGCACTCAGAGCAAACCCATAGGTAAATGTTTTGTTAATGTTAATGGTAATTTGAATCGACCTGACTGCACTCAGTGCAAACCCATAGGTAAATGTTTTGTTAATGTTAATGGTAATTTGAATCGACCTGACTGCACTCAGAGCAAACCCATAGGTAAATGTTTTGTTAATGTTAATAGTAATCTGAATCGACCTGACTGCACACAGAGCAAACCCATAGGTAAATGTTTTGTTAATGTTAATGGTAATTTGAATCGACCTGACTGTACTCAGCGCAAACCCATAGGTAAATGTTTTGTTAATGTTAATGGTAATTTGAATCAACCTGACTGCACTCAGAGCAAACCCATAGGTAAATGTTTTGTTAATGTTAATGGTAATTTGAATCAACCTGACTGCACTCAGAGCAAACCCATAGGTAAATGTTTCGTTAATGTTAATGGTAATTTGAATCAACCTGACTGCAATCAGAGCAAACCCATAGTTAAATGTTTCGTTAATGTTAATGGTAATTTAAATCGACCTGACTGCACTCAGAGCAAACCCAAAGGTAAATGTTTTGTTAATGTTAATGGTAATTTGAATCAACCTGATTGCACTCAGAGCAAACCAATAGTTAAATGTTTCGTTAATGTTAATGGTAATTTGAATCGACGTGACTGCACTCAGAGCAAACCCATAGGTAAATGTTTTGTTAATGTTAATGGTAATTTGAATCAACCTGATTGCACTCAGAGCAAACCAATAGTTAAATGTTTCGTTAATGTTAATGGTAATTTGAATCGACGTGACTGCACTCAGAGCAAACCCATAGGTAAATGTTTTGTTAATGTTAATGGTAATTTGAATCAACCTGACTGCACTCAGAGCAAACCCATAGTTAAATATTCGTTAATGTTAATGGTAATTTGAATCGACCTGACTGCACTCAGAGCAAACCCATAGTTAAATGTTTCGTTAATGTTAATGGTAATTTGAATCGACTTGACTGCACTCAGAGCAAACCCATAGGTAAATGTTTCGTTAATATTAATGGTAATTTGAATGAACCTAACAGCAATCAGAGCAAACCCATAGTTAAATGTTTCGTTAATGTTAATTTGAATCGACCTGACTGCACTCAGAGCAAACCCACAGTTAAATGTTTCGTTAATATTAATGGTAATTTGAATCGACCTGACTGTGACGATATTCTCGATACAATAGCTAAATTAGATAATATTCTAGTGCATAAAGTCAAAAATAAGATAGAAAATAAAAATTGAATCCAGCGTAGTATTCTCCTACGCCCGCCCGCATGTCGATTCTGATAAACCTAATAGCCGAATGAAAGATACTGTCTTTTCGAAAAATTCGTCCTTGAGATTAAATGTAACACTTTTGCAAGGTTAAGTCGAATTGCCAAGACGAGAGTGAAAGAATAAAAGAATAAAAGAGGGGAGGGATGGAAAGACAGAACCTAGAGAACGCCGTATCGCGTTGATTTCACAAAAGCCAACTCGAGCAACATAGCCTTTGGCACTTTTCAAATTACGATACAAAACTAAAAAAATGTTCGTCAATTGGTCATGTAAACAACCTTAGCTCTTATAAGGAATGACGTAATTCTAACGTACTACGGAAGATTCTCGTATTTAGGTTGAAAATAGTTAGAAAAAGAATGGAACAGGTGGTAGTTTCTAGTTTTGAAGACTAACATAGAAAAAATATGGAATTATGAACCATTATACATAGGGCCATAAAAAATATATCTTCGGATGCCTTATGATGTCCTGAGCAATAATATGGTGTCAGTTACCCACTAGTACAACAAATAACCAAAATAATGGCAATAATATTATGTATGATAAGACGGACTGACGAGAAAAAAGATCACGCCTGCTTAATTTTTTTCATAACATATTTTGAAAAAAAAAAGCTTTGGGTAAATAGGACTAAAAGGTACCAAGATTTTGATTGGCTGTAGTTTAAAGGAAGGCGAGAGGGGATTGGTTAACCTAACACTAAAAATATACTTGTAGTAGTAAACGTAGCATTTTGGGAATTGTTTTTTTAAAGTTCGATTTAAAATTCATAGTCGTCTGCTTCTATTGGCCAGCTTAGTAAATATTGAGGACGCCATTTCTTTAAAAAATCTTGCCACCAGACGATGAGAGCAGAAGTGTAATTCTAAATACAAATATTATAAACTTCTAGACAGGGCAGTGATAACTTGGGCCAGATCTGCCAGTCATCGTTGTTTGTGTGTAATATTCATTGAAATTGTGGTAAGATTGAATTTATTAACCATTTCATTTAAAATAAAGTTTGAATGTGAGATACTAACATACGACTGTAAGTAAGTGAGTCGATGGCAGACTTAGGCAAAGCCTAGAGATTGATCCATCATATGATAGCCTATCAGAGAGGTGTAGAACTACAAAATTATATATGATTGTCATCAAGGAGCATAACACCTCTCATATTGTATGGAAAAAGATTACTGTTGGAATTGCAGAGGAGTTGTCACCATTAGGGGAGAGGAATACTGGTATACATTGTCACTTCAAAATATAATGGTACAATAGGTTGTCATAAAGAGCTGACCCTATGCGTTTGTTTGTACTGTACCTGTAATTAACTGTGGAATATTATTGTATACTTATTATAAAGAAAGATGCACAACCTTCTTATTTCAGGGGTTTTGTGGCCCTGACAGTCACATAAAACCAGGCTCGTGGGAACTGATTGATTCCTGACTTTGTTGCATAATTCGAGCACGTACTGGAGGCCATTACCTTTTATGAAGTGAACCAGATGGTCCATCGAGCCTAGGACAAGATGTACCAGGGTTCTCCTTCGAAGTTAAGTGCCCGTTTGGCACCAAGAGTCTCAACCTCTATGAACCGCAGTTATTAGACATAAAAATTGACATTATCAAATAAAAGAATTCCACCTGTGATACATGAAAAGAAAATGAACGATAGGGAGTGATGATAACCAACAACCTACCATTTTACATATACCAGTATTATCCTATTTAGAAAACTACACCTACACACTATTATAATATTAATACTTGTATTATGGACAGAAGATCCATTGTATAAATTGAATATTGTAAATAATTCCATTGATTTCACTTTTGATTGTCAATCCTGATTCAAACAAAATAGAGTCAGGATAATAAATTGAAAAAATTATTAACGTTACACAAAATTCAATCACTGACTTACTTAAGATAGTCTTTTAAAGTGTAGTGTGTATGTGATTGTTGTAGTACTGTTGTGTTGTGTGGATAATAAAATACTTGTGTATATGTTTAGTTGGTTAAGGCAACATTACACTACTTATACATAACCCTAGACACCAAACGTAGTCATCATCATCATACATTCTAGTCAAAGAATAAGTCTGAGTGAGATCATAAAGGTGGTAGCAGAAAGGTACCCGGTAACTTACCATAATATTTATTATATTCAGGGACCTTCACAGCTGACCTCATTCAGTACACTAAGAGTACATAACAACAACATTTCTTAACATCAAATCCACCATATATATTGGGTAGCTCGATTCCGGGATTTTAAAATTCTTATAAAATATATTAGGGTCTCAGGTCCCGGAAATTTTAATTACCTGTCAAATAAAATTAAAAGTATTCTTTTGTGGAATTTAAATAGTGGTTGAGCTATCGGTGCCTGTGGTTGTTCTTAGTCATATTAGAAATTCTTAGTTATATTAGAAATTTGTCTAATTAGAAATTTTAAAAGGTTGCATAGTACAGAATGGCTGATCTGGCAAAGTTTCGATCTGCTGCTGTGCAGACGGCTAGAGAGATGGGCATGGATGGACCAGAGCTGGTCCAGTATGTAACCTCAGAGGTTGATAAATTTATTGCCAGAGAAGATAAAAGATTAGAGAAAGAAGCAGAAAGAAAGTTAGAGGCTGAGAAAGAAATTAAGAGGTTGCAGATTGAGGCTGACAAAGAGGCTAGGGCATTGGAGGCGGAAAGGGAGGCGGAGAGTAAAAGGCTCCAATTTGAAGAGAAGAAATTGGAAGCAGAGGAAAAAGACAAGACAGAAAAGAGATTAGCGATTGGCTGCTGAAAGAGAAGCAAGAGAAGATTAGCTGCAGAAAAGAAGAAACTGGCTGCTGAAGAGGGAAGCAGAAAGAAGATAGAGATTGCAGAGGGAGCACGAGTTACGACTAAGGGAGTTGGAATTACAAGGCCATGCTCCTGAAAATGGTGCCAGCCCCTTTACCTCCGATGCCACTGCTAGTCAGGGAGCCTCAACCTCAGCTATGGGTTTTCATTTAGACCATTTTGTTGAGAAAGACGATGACATAGAAAGTTTTCTGGGTAGATTTGAACTGTTGGCTACCACGTATGGTTTAGAGAGAGAAAGGTGGAGCCTAAAGTTATCCCAGGGGCTTAGGGGAACAGCTTATGAAGTTTTTGCCAAAATGAGCAGGGATGATCAAGACAATTATGACATGTTAAAGCAGGCTCTTTTGTTAAGGTATGAAAAGAATGGAGAATTTTACAGGAAAAAAGTTTAGAAATGCCAAGCTACTGTCGGGTGAGACCTATCACCAGTTCTCTGCACGTTTAGAGACCTACTTGGAGAAATGGACTGCTCTGGGGAAAACCCAAGATCTTAAAGAAATGATCCTTATTGAGCAATTGAGAGAGTCCATGGCTCCAGACTTGAGAAAGTTTCTCATGGAACAAGGTGCAGAGAGGCTGGGTGAGTTACTCAATGTCGCTGGAGGTATCAGGCAGCCCAAGCAGAGGTAGCGGGCACAAAAAAGAAACAGGTAGACAATTATAAGGCTCCTCAAAACTTTAACAGATTTGACAACAAAGATCAGGGAAACAAAGGTAAGCAACATTTTGATAGGCCACGAAATGATTATAGAAATAAAAACCCACAATTCAATGACAGAAAATATGAGGAAAGAAAACCTTTTCATAAAGGTAGATTATATTGTAAATGGTGTAAGATGGACAACCATAACACCGAAAAGTGTACTAGGAAACCTCCTTCCTTCGCTGCAATGAAAAACGGGGAGAAAGGGAGCCAAGGCCAACCCTACTAAACAGCAGGAACCGTATCATCCCCCAGTGTGTGAAGAAGTAATATGTAATGGAGTCACCATAAGGTGCTTGTATGATACTGGATTGGATTATGATTCCGTTGTGAGTTCTCACCTGGTGCAAGCAGATCAATACACCACAGAAACAGTGGAGATCCAAGCTGCAACCAAGGACGTAGCGACCATGACACTTCCCATCGCCAGGATAAATGTAAAAAACGCGATATGTGGAAGGAATCATCAAAGCAGCAGTGATAAATGAACCAATCTACCCTCTGATATTGGGGTGTAGATATGTCTTCTTGGGGAATCCCAAGAGACCTGTGATCATGGCAACAGTGCAGACCAGATCACAGTCTAAAAAGGAGGAGGAAAACCCAATAAATACCCATCCAGATGAGATGAGGAAGGCGCAGGCTGAGGATAAGACCCTCAAGCCTTGTTTTAAGAAATTGCCCAAATGTCATACACCTCCAGGCAAGGGAGACTTCTATATGAAAAACAAATTGATATATAGGAAGGCTGGAAATGGATCCAATGGTCACGGACAGCTGGTCCTTCCCACGTCATATAGGAAGAAAGTGTTGGAACTAGGGCATGCGATTCCCTTCAGTGGTCATATGGGGATCAGCGCAACAGGACAGCGTATAGCTTGTCATTATTTCTGGCCAGGGATAACTGAAGATATAAAGAGATATGTAAAATCCTGTCCAGAATGCCAACGGGTAGCTCCAAACATTGGACTGCTCCAGCAATTCTAGGGGAAATGCCCATAGTGGGCAAACACCTTTTGAGAGAGTTGCCGTGGACATTGTGGGACCTCTCACTCGGACCAAAGAGTCGAGGAACAGTTATATTCTGACTCTAGTGGACACTTGTTCAATGTGGGGAGAGGCGGTAGCCCTGTCGTCAATCGATTCGAAGCATGTGGCAGAGGCATTACTCACAATCTTCACAAGGTTAGGCTTTCCCAACCAAATCTTGACTGATAATGGCTCACAGTTCAAGGGGAAACTAACGGAAGAAGTTTTCAGGATCTTTCAAGCCAAACACTTTCATTGTAGCCCGTACCATCCACAAGGAAATGGCCAAGTGGAAAGATTTAACGGGACACTCATTGCGATCCTGAGAAAGTTGGCACATGAAAAACCAGATACATGAGACCAGTACCTTCACTCCGCCCTGTTTGCTTATCGAGAGGTACCCCATAGTTCAACCGGTATGACACCGGCAACCCTGTTATTTGAGAGACCAATAAAAGGTCCATTAGAAGCCTTGTTAAGGACGTGGACTGATGATAAGGCAGAAGAAAATATTACCTCATCATATCAATATGTGAACGAGCTGACCACTCGTCTTAAAACTGGCTGGAAACTTGCTAATGATAATTTGAGACAAGCCAGGAAAAAAACATGCTGCCTATTATAATAAGAAGGCGAAGGATAGAGATTTAGCTGTGGGAGAGAAGGTCCTCCTTCTATTACCAGGCAGTAGTAATAAGTTGCAGATTGGATGGCAAGGTCCATATACAGTTCTAGAGAAGGTGTCTAGAACAAATTATAAGATAGATAAAAAGGGGAAAGAGAAAATCTATCATGTGAATCTCCTGAAAAAATATCTGGAAAGAGAAAATCAGGACGAGACACACTTACTAACCTTGTCCATCGCAACGGGAATGAAAAACGAACCACTCACCTCTCATGAATATCCGCTCCATCCCTGTGAGACAGCCGCACAGGTAAAAATCAGTAAACACTTAACGAAAAATCAGAGGGAGAGAGTTCAAAAGGTTTTGGATGATCATGCAGATGTGTTAACGGACAAACCGGGGCATACAAATTTATTGGAATATGATATGAAACTTGTAGACCCAACACCAATCTGTATGAGAGCCTATACGATCCCGTTTGCAAAGGAGACAGCTTTGAGGGAAGAGATAGAGTATTTGTTGAAAGAAAGAATTATTTCACACAGTGAGTCCCCGTACAGTTCTAGTGTGGTTCTGTTGAGAAAACCCTCTGGGGAACACAGACTGTGTATAGATTACAGGAAACTGAATGCTGTCACAGAAGGTCAGGTGGATCCATTACCTGATACAAATCAGCTGTTTGCTAGGCTGAACAAAGCTAAATATTTCTCTAAGGTGGATCTGAGTAAAGGCTATTATCAGATTCCAGTAAAACCTGAAGTTAGACCGTATTTAGCCTTTAGCACCTCGGATGGACATTATGAATTCAACATGTTGCCTTTTGGGTTGAAAAATGCTCCGAGTGTGTTTTCTAGAATGATGCGAAAGTTGTTGGATCCCCCAAATAATCCATGTATCACGAATTTCATGGATGATATTCTCATTGCTACAGAAACATTTGAGGAACACATTAACTCTCTGAATATGTTGTTGGATAGACTCAGGGAGGCAAACGTGACGGCTAGACCGACCAAATGTTGTATTGGATGTAAAGAGTTGGAATTCTTGGGACACACAGTATCTCAGGGAAGCATGACCCCTGACCCCAAGAACTTGGAGAAATTGAAGAAAGCTCCGAGGCCACAGACAAAAAAAGATGTGAGATCTTTTGTCTCGTTGTGTTGTTTTTACCAGAAATATACTAAAAATTTTAACTCGATATGTGCACCACTGACGGATTTAACGCGCAAAGGCAATCCTGATAGAATTACTTGGTCCGCGC
The DNA here is from genome assembly GCA_024509875.1 of Oreohelix idahoensis. Classification (NCBI taxonomy): domain Eukaryota; kingdom Metazoa; phylum Mollusca; class Gastropoda; order Stylommatophora; family Oreohelicidae; genus Oreohelix; species Oreohelix idahoensis. The sequence goes on from JAMPIV010009727.1 coordinate 758,957, forward strand.
AGTGTGAATCGGACAACCAAGAGTTAAAAGAAAAACTCACAAGCAAGCCAATATTGAAATTGCTCGACTTGAGTCAATAGTTTGTTGTGAGGACGGACGCGAGTAACGTCGGATTAGGGGCAGCCTTATTACAAAGATCCAATTCACTTGATGGGGAATTAACCCCAGTTGCTTATGCTAGCCGTAAGCTGAACACAGCGGAACAAAAATATTCAACTAGTGAAAAGGAATGTCTGGCTTTGATATGGGCGATAAAAAAGTTCCAAATCTATCTCTATGGTAGATCATTTAGGATTCAAACAGATCATAAACCACTTGTATTTCTGTTGCAAGCAAGACATGAAAATGCTAGATTATTACGTTGGTCTTTGCTCTTGCAGCCATACCAATTTATCATAGAATATATCTCCGGGTCGGAAAACGTAGGTGCAGACTTTTTAAGTAGACACCCATACGACGAAAATCAGAGTAGTCACCAGGCATAATGATTTAAATTTATCTATGTGTATTTCGAATTATGAACTGACATCATGTAGTCTGTTCTAAAAGTGGGGAGATATGTGACGATATTCTCGATACAATAGCTAAATTAGATAATATTCTAGAGCATAAAGTCAAAAATAGGATAGAAAATAAAAATTGAGTCCAGCGTAGTATTCGCCTACGCCCGCCCGCATGTCGATTTTGATAAACCTAATAGCAGAATGAAAGATACTGTCTTTTCGAAAAATTCGTCCTTGAGAATAAATGTAACACTTTTGCAAGGTCAAGTCGGATTGCCAAGACGAGAGTGAAAGAATAAAAGAATAAAAGAGTGGAGGGATGGAAAGACAGAACCTAGAGAACGCCGTATCGCGTCGATTTCACAAAAGCCAACTCGAGCAACATAGCCTTGGGCAATTTTCAAATTACGATACCAAAAAAAAAAAAGTTCGTCAAAAAAAACCTTAGCTCTTATAAGGGAAATAATTCTAACGTACTAGAAGATTCTCGTATTTAGGTTAAAAAAATAGTTAGAAAAAGAATGGAACAGGTGGTAGTTTCTAAAAATAACAAAAAAAAAATATGGAATTATGAACCAAAATACATAGGGCCATAAAAATTATATATTCGGATGCCTTATGATGTCCTGAGCAATAATATGGTGTCAGTTACCCATTAGTACAAAAAATAACCAAAATAATGGCAATAATATTATGTATGATAAGACGGACTGACGAGAAAAAAGATCACGCCTGCTTAATTTTTTTCATGACATATTTTGAAAAAAGCTTTGAGTAAATAGGACTAAAATGTACCAAGATTTTGATTGGCTGTAGTTTAAAGGAAGGCGAGAGGGGATTGGCTAACCTAACACTAAAAATATACTTGTAGTAGTAACCGTAGTATTTTGGGAATTGTTTTTTTAAAGTTCGATTTAAAATTCATAGTCGTCTGCTTCTATTGGCCAGCTTAGTTGATATTGAGGAAAAATTGTTAGGCTAGGACGCCATTTCTTTAAAAAATCTTGCCGCGAGACGATGAGATCAGAAGTGTAATTCTAAAAACAAATATTATAAACTTCTGGACAGGGCAGTGATAACTTGGGCCAGATCTGCCAGTCATCGTTACTTGTGTGTAATATTCATTGAAATTGTGGTAAGATTGAATTTATTAACCATTTTATTTAAAATAAAGTTTGAATGTGAGATACTAACATACGACTGTAAGTAAGTGAGTCGATGGCAGACTTAGGCAAAGCCTAGAGATTGATCCATCATATGATAGCCTATCAGAGAGGTGTAGAACTACAAAATTATATATGATTGTCATCAAGGAGCATAACACCTATCCTATTGTATGGAAAAAGATTACTGTTGGAATTGCAGAGGCGTTGTAACCATTAGGGGAGAGGAATACTGGTATACATTGTCACTTCAAAATATAATGGTACAATAGGTTGTCATAAAGAGCTGACCCTAAGCGTTTGTTTGTACTGTACCTGTAATTCACTGTGGAATATTATTGTATACTTATTATAAAGAAGGATGCATAACCTTCTTATTTCAGGGGTTTTGTGGCCCTGACAGTCACATAAAACCAGGCTCGTGAAAACTGATTGATTTTTGACTTTGTTGCATAATTCGGGCACGTACTGGAGGCCATTGCCTTTTATGAAGTGAACCAGAGGGTCCATCGAGCCTAGGACAAGACTTACCAGGGTTCTCCTTCGAAGTTAAGTGCCCGTTCGGCACCGAGAGTCTCAACCTCTATGAACCTCAGTTATTAGAAATAAAAACTGACATTATCAAATAAAAGAATTCCACCTGTGATACATGAAAAGACAATGAACGATAGGGAGTGATGATAACCAACAACCTACCATTTTACATATACCAGTATTATCCTATTTAGAAAACTACACCTACACACTTTTATTATATTAATACTTGTATTATGGACAGAAGATCCATTGTATAAATTGAATATTGTAAATAATTTCATTGATTTCACTTTTGATTGTCAATCCTGATTCAAACAAAATAGAGTCAGGATAATAAATTGAAAAAAATTATTAATGTTACACAAAATTCAACCACTGACTTACTTAAGATAGTCTTTTAAAGTGTAGTGTGTATGTGATTGTTGTAGTATTGTTGTGTTGTGTGGGATAATAAAATACCTGTTTATATGTTTAGTTGGTTAATGCAACATTACACTACTTATTCATAACCCTAGACACCAAACGTAGTCATCATCATCATACATTCTAGTCAAAGAATAAGTCTGAGTGAGATCATAAAGGTGGTAGCAGAAAGGTACCCTGTAACTTAACATAATATTTATTATATTCAGGGACCTTCACAGCTGACCTCATTCAGTACACTAAGAGTACATAACAACAACATTTCATAACATCAAATCCACCACATATATTGGGTAGCTCGATTCCGGGATTTTTAAATTCTTATAAAGTATATTAGGGTCTCAGGTCCCGGGAATTTTAATTACCTGTCAAATAAAACTAAAAGTATTCTTTTGTGGAATTTAAATAGTGGTTGAGCTATCGGTGCCTGTTGTTGTTCTTAGTCATATTAGAAATTCTTAGTTATAATTAGATACTTGTCTAATTAGAAATTTTAAAGGTTGCATAGTACAGAATGGCTGATCTGGCAAAGTTTCGATCTGCTGCTGTGCAGACTGCTAAAGAAATGAATATGGATGGACCAGAGCTGGTCCAGTACGTAACCTCAGAGGTTGATAAATTTATTGCCAGAGAAGATAAAAGATTAGAGAAAGAAGCAGAAAGAAAGTTAGAGGCTGAGAAAGAAATTAAGAGGTTGCAGATTGAGGCTGACAAAGAGGCTAGGGCATTGGAGGCGGATAGGGAGGCGGAGATTAAAAGGCTCCAATTTGAAGAGAAGAAATTGGAAGCAGAGGAAAGAAGACAAGCTACAGAAAGAGAAGAAAAGCGATTGGCTGCTGAAAGAGAAGCAGAAGAAAAAAGATTAGCTGCAGAAAGAGAAGAAAAGAGACTGGCTGCAGAGAGGGAAGCAGAAAGGAGGAGAAGAGATTACAGAGGGAGCACGAGTTACGACTAAGGGAGTTGGAATTACAAGGCCATGCTCCTGAAAATGGTGCCAGCCCCTTTACCTCCGATGCCACTGCTAGTCAGGGAGCCTCAACCTCAGCTATGGGTTTTCATTTAGACCATTTTGTTGAGAAAGACGATGTCATAGAAAGTTTTCTGGGTAGATTTGAACTGTTGGCTACCACGTATGGTTTAGAGAGAGAAAGGTGGAGCCTAAAGTTATCCCAGGGGCTTAGGGGAACAGCTTATGAAGTTTTTGCCAAAATGAGCAGGGATGATCAAGACAATTATGACATGTTAAAGCAGACTCTTTTGTTAAGGTATGAAAAGAATGGAGAATTTTACAGGAAAAAATTTAGGAATGCAAGACTACTGTCGGGTGAGACCTATCACCAGTTCTCTGCACGTTTAGAGACCTACTTGGAGAAATGGACTGCTCTGGGGAAAACCCAAGATCTTAAAGAAATGATCCTTATTGAGCAATTGAGAGAGTCCATGGCTCCAGACTTGAGAAAGTTTCTCATGGAACAAGGTGCAGAGAGGCTGGGTGAGTTACTCAATGTCGCGGAGAGGTATCAGGCCGCCCAAGCAGAGGTAGCGGGCACAAAAAAGAAACAGGTAGACAATTATAAGGCTCCTCAAAACTTTAACAGATTTGACAACAAATATCAGGGAAACAAAGGTAAGCAACATTTTGATAGGCCACGAAATGATTATAGAAATAAAAACCCACAATTCAATGACAGAAAATATGAGGAAAGAAAACCTTTTCATAAAGGTAGATTATATTGTAAATGGTGTAAGATGGACAACCATAACACCGAAAAGTGTACTAGGAAACATCCTTCCTTCGCTGCAATGAAAACGGGGAGAAAGGGAGCCAAGGCCAACCCTACTAAACAGCAGGAACCGTATCATCCCCCAGTGTGTGAAGAAGTAATATGTAATGGAGTCACCATAAGGTGCTTGTATGATACTGGATTGGATTATGATTCCGTTGTGAGTTCTCACCTGGTGCAAGCAGATCAATACACCACAGAAACAGTGGAGATCCAAGCTGCAACCAAGGACGTAGCGACCATGACACTTCCCATCGCCAGGATAAATGTAAAAACGCGATATGTATAAGGAATCATCAAAGCAGCAGTGATAAATGAACCAATCTACCCTCTGATATTGGGGTGTAGATGTGTCTTCTTGGGGAATCCCAAGAGACCTGTGATCATGGCAACAGTGCAGACCAGATCACAGTCTAAAAAGGAGGAGGAAAACCCAATAAATACCCATCCAGATGAGATGAGGAAGGCGCAGGCTGAGGATAAGACCCTCAAGCCTTGTTTTAAGAAATTGCCCAAATGTCATACACCTCCAGGCAAGGGAGACTTCTATATGAAAAACAAATTGATATATAGGAAGGCTGGAAATGGATCCAATGGTCACGGACAGCTGGTCCTTCCCACGTCATATAGGAAGAAAGTGTTGGAACTAGGGCATGCGATTCCCTTCAGTGGTCATATGGGGATCAGCGCAACAGGACAGCGTATAGCTTGTCATTATTTCTGGCCAGGGATAACTGAAGATATAAAGAGATATGTAAAATCCTGTCCAGAATGCCAACGGGTAGCTCCAAAGCATTGGACTGCTCCAGCAATTCTAGGGGAAATGCCCATAGTGGGAACACCTTTTGAGAGAGTTGCCGTGGACATTGTGGGACCTCTCACTCGGACCAAGAGGAGGAACAGTTATATTCTGACTCTAGTGGACACTTGTTCAATGTGGGGAGAGGCGGTAGCCCTGTCGTCAATCGATTCGAAGCATGTGGCAGAGGCATTACTCACAATCTTCACAAGGTTAGGCTTTCCCAACCAAATCTTGACTGATAATGGCTCACAGTTCAAGGGGAAACTAACGGAAGAAGTTTTCAGGATCTTTCAAGCCAAACACTTTCATTGTAGCCCGTACCATCCACAAGGAAATGGCCAAGTGGAAAGATTTAACGGGACACTCATTGCGATCCTGAGAAAGTTGGCACATGAAAAACCAGATACATGAGACCAGTACCTTCACTCCGCCCTGTTTGCTTATCGAGAGGTACCCCATAGTTCAACCGGTATGACACCGGCAACCCTGTTATTTGAGAGACCAATAAAAGGTCCATTAGAAGCCTTGTTAAGGACGTGGACTTGATGATAAGGCAGAAGAAAATATTACCTCATCATATCAATATGTAAACGAGCTGACCACTCGTCTTAAAACTGGCTGGAAACTTGCTAATGATAATTTGAGACAAGCCAGGAAAAAACATGCTGCCTATTATAATAAGAAGGCGAAGGATAGAGATTTAGCTGTGGGAGAGAAGGTCCTCCTTCTATTACCAGGCAGTAGTAATAAGTTACAGATTGGATGGCAAGGTCCATATACAGTTCTAGAGAAGGTGTCTAGAACAAATTATAAGATAGATAAAAAGGGGAAAGAGAAAATCTATCATGTGAATCTCCTGAAAAAATATCTGGAAAGAGAAAATCAGGACGAGACACACTTACTAACCTTGTCCATCGCAACGGGAATGAAAAACGAACCACTCACCTCTCATGAATATCCGCTACATCCCTGTGAGACAGCCGCACAGGTAAAAATCAGTAAACACTTAACGAAAAATCAGAGGGAGAGAGTTCAAAAGGTTTTGGATGATCATGCAGATGTGTTAACGGACAAACCGGGGCATACAAATTTATTGGAATATGATATGAAACTTGTAGACCCAACACCAATCTGTATGAGAGCCTATACGATCCCGTTTGCAAAGGAGACAGCTTTGAAGGAAGAGATAGAGTATTTGTTGAAAGAAGGAATTATTTCACACAGTGAGTCCCCGTACAGTTCTAGTGTGGTTCTGTTGAGAAAACCCTCTGGGGAACACAGACTGTGTATAGATTACAGGAAACTGAATGCTGTCACAGAAGGTCAGGTGGATCCATTACCTGATACAAATCAGCTGTTTGCTAGGCTGAACAAAGCTAAATATTTCTCTAAGGTGGATCTGAGCAAAGGCTATTATCAGATTCCAGTAAAACCTGAGGTTAGACCGTATTTAGCCTTTAGCACCTCGGATGGACATTATGAATTCAACATGTTGCCTTTTGGGTTGAAAAATGCTCCGAGTGTGTTTTCTAGAATGATGCGAAAGTTGTTGGATCCCCTGAATAATCCATGTATCACGAATTTCATGGATGATATTCTCATTGCTACAGAAACATTTGAGGAACACATTAACTCTCTGAATATGTTGTTGGATAGACTCAGGGAGGCAAACTTGACGGCTAGACCGACCAAATGTTGTATTGGATGTAAAGAGTTGGAATTCTTGGGACACACAGTATCTCAGGGAAGCATGACCCCTGACCCCAAGAACTTGGAGAAATTGAAGAAAGCTCCGAGGCCACAGACAAAAAAAGATGTGAGATCTTTTGTCTCGTTGTGTGGTTTTTACCAGAAATATATTAAAAATTTTAACTCGATATGTGCACCACTGACGGATTTAACGCGCAAAGGAAATCCTGATAGAATTACTTGGTCCGCGCAGTGTGAATCGGCCTACCAAGAGTTAAAAGAAAAACTCACAAGCAAGCCTATATTGAAATTGCCCGACTTGAGTCAAGAGTTTGTTGTGAGGACGGACGCGAGTAACGTCGGATTAGGGGCAGCCCTATTACAAAGATCCAATTCACTTGATGGGGAATTAACCCCAGTTGCTTATGCTAGCCGTAAGCTAAACACAGCGGAACAAAAATACTCAACTAGTGAAAAGGAATGTCTGGCTTTGATATGGGCGATAAAAAAGTTCCAAATCTATCTCTATGGTAGATCATTTAGTATTCAAAAAGATCATAAACCACTTGTATTTCTGTCGCAAGCAAGACATGAAAATGCTAGATTATTACGTTGGTCTTTGCTCTTACAGCCATACCAATTTATCATAGAATATATCCCCGGGTCGGAAAACGTAGGTGCAGACTTTTTAAGTAGACACCCATACGACGAAAATCAGAGTAGTCACCAGGCATAATGATTTAAATTTATCTATGTGTATTTCGAATTATGAACTGACATCATGTAGTCTGTTCTAAAAGTGGGGAGATATGTGACGATATTCTCAATACAATAGCTAAATTAGATAATATTCTAGTGCATAAAGTCAAAAATAAGATAGAAAATAAAAATTGAGTCCAGCGTAGTATTCTCCTACGCCCGCCCGCATGTCGATTTTGATAAACCTAATAGCCGAATGAAAGATACTGTCTTTTCGAAAAAAATTCGTCCTTGAGATTAAATGTAACACTTTTGCAAGGTCAAGTCGAATTGCCAAGACGAGAGTGAAAGAATAAAAGAATAAAAGAGGGGAGGGATGGAAAGACAGAACCTAGAGAACGCCGTCTCGCGTTGATTTCACAAAAGCCAACTCGAGCAACATAGCCTTGGGCAATTTTCAAATTACGATACAAAACTGAAAAATGTTCGTACGATAAACAACCTTAAAACAAAAAAATATGGAATTATGAACCAAAATACATAGGGCCATAAAAATTATATATTCGGATGCCTTATGATGTCCTGAGCAATAATATGGTGTCAGTTACCCACTAGTACAAAAAATAACCAAAATAATGGCAATAATATTATGTATGATAAGACGGACTGACGAGAAAAAGATCACGCCTGCTTAATTTTTTCATGACATATTTTGAAGAAAAAAAAACTTTGGGTAAATAGGACTAAAAGGTACCAAGATTTTGATTGGCTGTAGTTTAAAGGAAGGCGAGAGGGGATTGGCTAACCTAACACTAAAAATATACTTGTAGTAGTAACCGTAGTATTTTGGGAATTGTTTTTTTTTTAAAGTTCGATTTAAAATTCATAGTCGTCTGCTTCTATTGGCCAGCTTAGTTGATATTGAGGAAAAATTGTTAGGCTAGGACGCCATTTCTTTAAAAAATCTTGCCGCGAGACGATGAGATCAGAAGTGTAATTCTAAAAACAAATATTATAAACTTCTGGACAGGGCAGTGATAACTTGGGCCAGATCTGCCAGTCATCGTTACTTGTGTGTAATATTCATTGAAATTGTGGTAAGATTGAATTTATTAACCATTTTATTTAAAATAAAGTTTGAATGTGAGATACTAACATACGACTGTAAGTAAGTGAGTCGATGGCAGACTTAGGCAAAGCCTAGAGATTGATCCATCATATGATAGCCTATCAGAGAGGTGTAGAACTACAAAATTATATATGATTGTCATCAAGGAGCATAACACCTATCCTATTGTATGGAAAAAGATTACTGTTGGAATTGCAGAGGCGTTGTAACCATTAGGGGAGAGGAATACTGGTATACATTGTCACTTCAAAATATAATGGTACAATAGGTTGTCATAAAGAGCTGACCCTATGCGTTTGTTTGTACTGTACCTGTAATTAACTGTGGAATATTATTGTATACTTATTATAAAGAAGGATGCATAACCTTCTTATTTCAGGGGTTTTGTGGCCCTGACAGTCACATAAAACCAGGCTCGTGAGAACTGATTGATTCCTGACTTTGTTGCATAATTCGGGCACGTACTGGAGGCCATTGCCTTTTATGAAGTGAACCAGATGGTCCATCGAGCCTAGGACAAGACTTACCAGGGTTCTCCTTCGAAGTTAAGTGCCCGTTCGGCACCGAGAGTCTCAACCTCTATGAACCTCAGTTATTAGAAGAAAAAAACTGACATCAAATAAAAGAATTCCACCTGTGATACATGAAAAGAAAATGAACGATAGGGAGTGATGATAACCAACAACCTACCATTTTACATATACCAGTATTATCCTATTTAGAAAACTACACCTACACACTTTTATTATATTAATACTTGTATTATGGACAGAAGATCCATTGTATAAATTGAATATTGTAAATAATTTCATTGATTTCACTTTTGATTGTCAATCCTGATTCAAACAAAATAGAGTCAGGATAATAAATTGAAAAAAATTATTAACGTTACACAAAATTCAACCACTGACTTACTTAAGATAGTCTTTTAAAGTGTAGTGTGTATGTGATTGTTGTAGTACTGTTGTGTTGTGTTGGATAATAAAATACTTGTTTATATGTTTAGTTGGTTAATGCAACATTACACTACTTATACATAACCCTAGACACCAAACGTAGTCATCATCATCATCATACATTCTAGTCAAAGAATAAGTCTGAGTGAGATCATAAAGGTGGTAGCAGAAAGGTACCCTGTAACTTAACATAATATTTATTATATTCAGGGACCTTCACAGCTGACCTCATTCAGTACACTAAGAGTACATAACAACAACATTTCTTAACATCAAATCCACCACATATATTGGGTAGCTCGATTCCGGGATTTTTAAATTCTTATAAAGTATATTAGGGTCTCAGGTCCCGGGAATTTTAATTACCTGTCAAATAAAACTAAAAGTATTCTTTTGTGGAATTTAAATAGTGGTTGAGCTATCGGTGCCTGTTGTTGTTCTTAGTCATATTAGAAATTCTTAGTTATAATTAGATACTTGTCTAATTAGAAATTTTAAAAGGTTGCATAGTACAGAATGGCTGATCTGGCAAAGTTTCGATCTGCTGCTGTGCAGACTGCTAAAGAAATGAATATGGATGGACCAGAGCTGGTCCAGTACGTAACCTCAGAGGTTGATAAATTTATTGCCAGAGAAGATAAAAGATTAGAGAAAGAAGCAGAAAGAAAGTTAGAGGCTGAGAAAGAAATTAAGAGGTTGCAGATTGAGGCTGACAAAGAGGCTAGGGCATTGGAGGCGGATAGGGAGGCGGAGATTAAAAGGCTCCAATTTGAAGAGAAGAAATTGGAAGCAGAGGAAAGAAGACAAGCTACAGAAAGAGAAGAAAAGCGATTGGCTGCTGAAAGAGAAGCAGAAGAAAAAAGATTAGCTGCAGAAAGAGAAGAAAAGAGACTGGCTGCAGAGAGGGAAGCAGAAAGGAGGAGAAGAGATTACAGAGGGAGCACGAGTTACGACTAAGGGAGTTGGAATTACAAGGCCATGCTCCTGAAAATGGTGCCAGCCCCTTTACCTCCGATGCCACTGCTAGTCAGGGAGCCTCAACCTCAGCTATGGGTTTTCATTTAGACCATTTTGATGAGAAAGACGATGACATAGAAAGTTTTCTGGGTAGATTTGAACTGTTGGCTACCACGTATGGTTTAGAGAGAGAAAGGTGGAGCCTAAAGTTATCCCAGGGGCTTAGGGGAACAGCTTATGAAGTTTTTGCCAAAATGAGCAGGGATGGTCAAGACAATTTTGACATGTTAAAGCAGGCTCTTTTGTTAAGGTATGAAAAGAATGGAGAATTTTACAGGAAAAAAATTTAGGAATGCAAGGCTACTGCCGGGTGAGACCTATCACCAGTTCTCTGCACGTTTAGAGACCTACTTGGAGAAATGGACTGCTCTGGGAAATACCCAAGATCTTAAAGAAATGATCCTTATTGAGCAATTGAGAGAGTCCATGGCTCCAGACTTGAGAAAGTTTCTCATGGAACAAGGTGCAGAGAGGCTGGGTGAGTTACTTAAGGTCGCTGAGAGGTATCAGGCAGCCCAAGCAGAGGTAGCGTGCACAAAAAAGAAACAGGTAGACAATAATAAGGCTCCTCAAAACTTTAACAGATTTGACAACAAAGATCAGGGAAACAAAGGTAAGCAGCATTTTGATAGGCCACGAAATGATTATAGAAATAAATACCCACAATTCAATGACAGAAAATATGAGGAAAGAAAACCTTTTCATAAAGGTAGATTATATTGTAAATGGTGTAAGATGGACAACCATAACACCGAAAAGTGTACTAGGAAACCTCCTTCCTTCGCTGCAATGAAAACGGGGAGAAAGGGAGCCAAGGCCAACCCTACTAAACAGCAGGAACCGTATCATCCCCCAGTGTGTGAAGAAGTAATATGTAATGGAGTCACCATAAGGTGCTTGTATGATACTGGATTGGATTATGATTCCGTTGTGAGTTCTCACCTGGTGCAAGCAGATCAATACACCACAGAAACAGTGGAGATCCAAGCTGCAACCAAGGACGTAGCGACCATGACACTTCCCATCGCCAGGATAAATGTAAAAAACGCGATATGTGGAAGGAATCATCAAAGCAGCAGTGATAAATGAACCAATCTACCCTCTGATATTGGGGTGTAGATATGTCTTCTTGGGGAATCCCAAGAGACCTGTGATCATGGCAACAGTGCAGACCAGATCACAGTCCAAAAAGGAGGAGGAAAACCCAATAAATACCCATCCAGATGAGATGAGGAAGGCGCAGGCTGAGGATAAGACCCTCAAGCCTTGTTTTAAGAAATTGCCCAAATGTCATACACCTCCAGGCAAGGGAGACTTCTATATGAAAAACAAATTGATATATAGGAAGGCTGGAACTGGATCCAATGGTCACGGACAGCTGGTCCTTCCCACGTCATATAGGAAGAAAGTGTTGGAACTAGGGCATGCGATTCCCTTCAGTGGTCATATGGGGATCAGCGCAACAGGACAGCGTATAGCTTGTCATTATTTCTGGCCAGGGATAACTGAAGATATAAAGAGATATGTAAAATCCTGTCCAGAATGCCAACGGGTAGCTCCAAAGCATTGGACTGCTCCAGCAATTCTAGGGGAAATGCCCATAGTGGGAACACCTTTTGAGAGAGTTGCCGTGGACATTGTGGGACCTCTCACTCGGACCAAGAGGAGGAACAGTTATATTCTGACTCTAGTGGACACTTGTTCAATGTGGGGAGAGGCGGTAGCCCTGTCGTCAATCGATTCGAAGCATGTGGCAGAGGCATTACTCACAATCTTCACAAGGTTAGGCTTTCCCAACCAAATCTTGACTGATAATGGCTCACAGTTCAAGGGGAAACTAACGGAAGAAGTTTTCAGGATCTTTCAAGCCAAACACTTTCATTGTAGCCCGTACCATCCACAAGGAAATGGCCAAGTGGAAAGATTTAACGGGACACTCATTGCGATCCTGAGAAAGTTGGCACATGAAAAACCAGATACATGGGATCAGTACCTTCACGCCGCTCTGTTTGCTTATTGGGAGGTACCCCATAGTTCAACCGGTATGGCACCGGCAACCCTGTTATTTGGGAGGCCAATAAAAAGGTTTATTAGAAGCCTTGTTAAGGACGTGGACAGATGATAAGGCAGAAGAAAATATTACCTCATCATATCAATATGTGAACGAGCTGACCACTCGTCTTAAAACTGGCTGGAAACTTGCTAATGATAATTTGAGACAAGCCAGGAAAAAACATGCTGCCTATTATAATAAGAAGGCGAAGGATAGAGATTTAGCTGTGGGAGAGAAGGTCCTCCTTCTATTACCAGGCAGTAGTAATAAGTTGCAGATTGGATGGCAAGGTCCATATACAGTTCTAGAGAAGGTGTCTAGAACAAATTATAAGATAGATAAAAAGGGGAAAGAGAAAATCTATCATGTGAATCTCCTGAAAAAATATCTGGAAAGAGAAAATCAGGACGAGACACACTTACTAACCTTGTCCATCGCAACGGGAATGAAAAACGAACCACTCACCTCTCATATATCGCGCTACATCCCTGTGAGACAGCCGCACAGGTAAAAATCAGTAAAACACTTAACGAAAAATCAGAGGGAGAGAGTTCAAAAGGTTTTGGATGATCATGCAGATGTGTTAACGGACAAACCGGGGCATACGAATTTATTGGAATATGATATGAAACTTGTAGACCCAACACCAATCTGTATGAGAGCCTATACGATCCCGTTTGCAAAGGAGACAGCTTTGAAGGAAGAGATAGAGTATTTGTTGAAAGAAGGAATTATTTCACACAGTGAGTCCCCGTACAGTTCTAGTGTGGTTCTGTTGAGAAAACCCTCTGGGGAACACAGACTGTGTATAGATTACAGGAAACTGAATGCTGTCACAGAAGGTCAGGTGGATCCATTACCTGATACAAATCAGCTGTTTGCTAGGCTGAACAAAGCTAAATATTTCTCTAAGGTGGATCTGAGCAAAGGCTATTATCAGATTCCAGTAAAACCTGAGGTTAGACCGTATTTAGCCTTTAGCACCTCGGATGGACATTATGAATTCAACATGTTGCCTTTTGGGTTGAAAAATGCTCCGAGTGTGTTTTCTAGAATGATGCGAAAGTTGTTGGATCCCCTGAATAATCCATGTATCACGAATTTCATGGATGATATTCTCATTGCTACAGAAACATTTGAGGAACACATTAACTCTCTGAATATGTTGTTGGATAGACTCAGGGAGGCAAACTTGACGGCTAGACCGACCAAATGTTGTATTGGATGTAAAGAGTTGGAATTCTTGGGACACACAGTATCTCAGGGAAGCATGACCCCTGACCCCAAGAACTTGGAGAAATTGAAGAAAGCTCCGAGGCCACAGACAAAAAAAGATGTGAGATCTTTTGTCTCGTTGTGTGGTTTTTTACCAGAAATATATTAAAAATTTTAACTCGATATGTGCACCACTGACGGATTTAACGCGCAAAGGAAATCCTGATAGAATTACTTGGTCCGCGCAGTGTGAATCGGCCTACCAAGAGTTAAAAGAAAAACTCACAAGCAAGCCTATATTGAAATTGCCCGACTTGAGTCAAGAGTTTGTTGTGAGGACGGACGCGAGTAACGTCGGATTAGGGGCAGCCCTATTACAAAGATCCAATTCACTTGATGGGGAATTAACCCCAGTTGCTTATGCTAGCCGTAAGCTGAACACAGCGGAACAAAAATATTCAACTAGTGAAAAGGAATGTCTGGCTTTGATATGGGCGATAAAAAAGTTCCAAATCTATCTCTATGGTAGATCATTTAGGATTCAAACAGATCATAAACCACTTGTATTTCTGTCGCAAGCAAGACATGAAAATGCTAGATTATTACGTTGGTCTTTGCTCTTACAGCCATACCAATTTATCATAGAATATATCCCCGGGTCGGAAAACGTAGGTGCAGACTTTTTAAGTAGACACCCATACGACGAAAATCAGAGTAGTCACCAGGCATAATGATTTAAATTTATCTATGTGTATTTCGAATTATGAACTGACATCATGTAGTCTGTTCTAAAGTGGGGAGATATGTGACGATATTCTCAATACAATAGCTAAATTAGATAATATTCTAGTGCATAAAGTCAAAAATAAGATAGAAAATAAAAATTGAGTCCAGCGTAGTATTCTCCTACGCCCGCCCGCATGTCGATTTTGATAAACCTAATAGCCGAATGAAAGATACTGTCTTTTCGAAAAATTCGTCCTTGAGATTAAATGTAACACTTTTGCAAGGTCAAGTCGAATTGCCAAGACGAGAGTGAAAGAATAAAAGAATAAAAGAGGGGAGGGATGGAAAGACAGAACCTAGAGAACGCCGTCTCGCGTTGATTTCACAAAAGCCAACTCGAGCAACATAGCCTTGGGCACTTTTCAAATTACGATACAAAACTAAAAAAATGTTCGTCAATTGGTCATGTAAACAACCTTAGCTCTTATAAGGAACTCAGTTTCATAATCCGATATACCAACAATTATAAGCGCCGTAACGTTCAGAAAACAATGCAAAACTATACAAAACTAAAAATTGCCTAGAAAAAACAAAAGTCATGGTCACGTCCTGTTAACCAACTAACTTAAACAACCTTAGCTCTTATAAGGAATGACGTAATTCTAACGTACTACGGAAGATTCTCGTAAAAAATAGTTAGAAAAAGAATGGAACATGGAACAGGTGGTAGTTTCTAGTTTTGAAGACTAACAAGAAAAAATATGGAATTATGAACCATAATACATAGAGCAATGTCCTGAGCAATAATATGGTGTCAGTTACCCACTAGTACAAAAAATAACCAAAAATAATGGCAATAATATTATGTATGATAAGACGGACTGACGAGAAAAAAGATCACGCCTGCTTCATTTTTCATGACATATTTTGAGAAAAAAAGCTTTGCGTAAATAGGACTAAAAGTTACCAAGATTTTGATTGACTGTAGTTTAAAGGAAGGCGAGAGGGGATTGGTTAACCTAACACTAAAAATATACTTGTAGTAGTAAACGTAGTATTTTGGGAATTGTTTTTTTTTAAAGTTCGATTTAAAATTCATAGTCGTCTGCTTCTATTGGCCAGCTTAGTTGATATAATAAAAAAATTTTAGGCTAGGACGCCATTTCTTTAAAAAATCTTGCCACGAGACGATGAGAGCAGAAGTGTAATTCTAAATACAAATATTATAAACTTCTGGACAGGGCAGTGATAAACTTGGGCCAGATCTGCCAGTCATCGTTGTTTGTGTGTAATATTCATTGAAATTGTGGTAAGATTGAATTTATTAACCATTTTATTTAAAATAAAGTTTGAATGTGAGATACTAACATACGACTGTAAGTAAGTGAGTCGATGGCAGACTTAGGCAAAGCCTAGAGATTGATCCATCATATGATAGCCTATCAGAGAGGTGTAGAACTACAAAATTATATATGATTGTCATCAAGGAGCATAACACCTATCCTATTGTATGGAAAAAGATTACTGTTGGAATTGCAGAGGCGTTGTAACCATTAGGGGAGAGGAATACTGGTATACATTGTCACTTCAAAATATAATGGTACAATAGGTTGTCATAAAGAGCTGACCCTATGCGTTTGTTTGTACTGTACCTGTAATTAACTGTGGAATATTATTGTATACTTATTATAAAGAAGGATGCATAACCTTCTTATTTCAGGGGTTTTGTGGCCCTGACAGTCACATAAAACCAGGCTCGTGGGAACTGATTGATTCCTGACTTTGTTGCATAATTCGGGCACGTACTGGAGGCCATTGCCTTTTATGAAGTGAACCAGATGGTCCATCGAGCCTAGGACAAGACTTACCAGGGTTCTCCTTCGAAGTTAAGTGCCCGTTTGGCACCGAGAGTCTCAACCTCTATGAACCGCAGTTATTAGACATAAAAATTGACATTATCAAATAAAAGAATTCCACCTGTGATACATGAAAAGAAAATGAACGATAGGGAGTGATGATAACCAACAACCTACCATTTTACATATACCAGTATTATCCTATTTAGAAAACTACACCTACACACTTTTATTATATTAATACTTGTATTATGGACAGAAGATCCATTGTATAAATTGAATATTGTAAATAATTCCATTGATTTCACTTTTGATTGTCAATCCTGATTCAAACAAAATAGAGTCAGGATAATAAATTGAAAAAAAAAATTATTAACGTTACACAAAATTCAACCACTGACTTACTTAAGATAGTCTTTTAAAGTGTAGTGTGTATGTGATTGTTGTAGTACTGTTGTGTTGTGTGGATAATAAAATACTTGTGTATATGTTTAGTTGGTTAATGCAACATTACACTACTTATACATAACCCTAGACACCAAACGTAGTCATCATCATCATACATTCTAGTCAAAGAATAAGTCTGAGTGAGATCATAAAGGTGGTAGCAGAAAGGTACCCTGTAACTTAACATAATATTTATTATATTCAGGGACCTTCACAGCTGACCTCATTCAGTACACTAAGAGTACATAACAACAACATTTCTTAACATCAAATACACCACACTGACTGCACTCAGAGCAAACCCATAGGTAAATGTTTTGTTAATGTTAATGGTAATTTGAATCGACCTGACTGCACTCAGAGCAAACCCATAGGTAAATGTTTTGTTAATGTTAATGGTAATTTGAATCGACCTGACTGCACTCAGAGCAAACCCATAGGTAAATGTTTTGTTAATGTTAATGGTAATTTGAATCGACCTGACTGCACTCAGAGCAAACCCATAGGTAAATGTTTCGTTAATGTTAATGGTAATTTGAATCGACCTAACTGCATACAGAGCAAACCCATAGGTAAATGTTTTGTTAATGTTAATGGTAATTTGCATCGACCTGACTGCACTCAGAGCAAACCCATAGGTAAATGTTTTGTTAATGTTAATGGTAATTTGAATCGACCTGACTGCACTCAGAGCAAACCCATAGGTAAATGTTTTGTTAATGTTAATGGTAATTTGAATCGACCTGACTGCACTCAGAGCAAACCCATAGGTAAATGTTTCGTTAATGTTAATGGTAATTTGAACCGACCTGACTGCACTCAGAGCAAACCCATAGGTACATGTTTTTTAATGTTTATGGTAATCTGAATCGACTCGACTGCACTCAGAGCAAACCGATAGGTAAATGTTTCGTTAAAGTTTATGGTAATTTGAATCAACCTGACTGCACTCAGAGCAAACCCATAGGTATATGTTCTGTTAATGTTAATGGTAATCTGAATCGACCTGACCGCACTCAGAGCAAACCCATAGGTAAATGTTTCGTTAATGTTAATGGTAATTTGAATCGACTTGACTGCACTCAGAGAAAACCTATAGGTAAATGTTTTGTTAATGTTAATGGTAATTTGAATCGACCTGACTGCACTCAGAGCAAACCCAAAGGTAAATGTTTCGTTAATGTTAATGGTAATTTGAATCGACCTGACTGCACTCAGAGCAAACCCATAGGTAAATGTTTCGTTAATGTTAATGGTAATTTGAATCAACCTGACTGCTCTCAGAGCAACCCAATAGGTAAATGTTTTGTTAATGTTAATGGTAATTTCAATCGACCGGACTGCACTCAGAGCAAACCGATAGGTAAATGTTTCGTTAATGTTAGTAGTAATTTGAATCGACCAGACTGCACTCAGAGCAAACCCATAGGTAAATGTTTTGTTAATGTTAATGGTAATTTGAATCGACCTGACTGCACTCAGAGCAAACCCATAGGTAAATGTTTTGTTAATGTTTATGGTAATTTGAATCGACCTGACTGCACTCAGAGCAAACCCATAGGTAAATGTTTCGTTAATGTTAATGGTAATTTGAATCAACCTGACTGCACTCAGAGCAAACCCATGAGTACATGTTTTTTAATGTTTATGGTAATCTGAATCAACTTGACTGCACTCAGTGCAAACCCATAGGTAAATGTTTTGTTAATGTTAATTTGAATCAACCTGACTGCACTCAGGGAAAATCAGTAGGTAAATGTTTTGTTAATGTTAATGATAATCTGATTTGACCTCACTGCACTCAGGACAAACCCATACTTAAATGTTTTGTTAATGTTAATGGTAATCTTAATCAACCTCACTGCACTCAGGGCAAACCCATAAGTAAATGTTTTGTTAATTTTTATAATAATCTGAATCGACCTCACTGCACTCAGGACAAACCCATAGGTAAATGTTTTGTTAATGTTAATGGTAATTTGAATCGACCTGACTGCACTCAGAGCAAACCCATAGGTAAATGTTTTGTTAATGTTAATGGTAATTTGAATCGACCTGACTGCACTCAGAGCAAACCCATAGGTAAATGTTTTGTTAATGTTAATGGTAATTTGAATCGACCTGACTGCACTCAGAGAAAACCCATAGGTAAATGTTTCGTTAATGGTAATAGTAATTTGAATCGACCTAACTGCACTCAGAGCAAACCCATAGGTAAATGTTTTGTTAATGTTAATGGTAATTTGAATCGACCTGACTGCACTCAGAGAAAACCCATAGGTAAATGTTTTGTTAATGTTAATGATAATCTGAATTGACCTCACTGCACTCAGAGAAAACCCATAAGTAAATGTTTTGTTAATGTTTATAATAATTTGAATCGACCTGACTGCACTCAGGATAAACCCATAGGTAAATGTTTTGTTAATTTTTAATCAGATTCGACCTGACTGTACTCAGAGCAAACCCATAGGTAAATGTTTTGTTAATGTTAATTTTAATCTGAATCGACCTCACTACACTCAGGACAAACCCATAGGTAAATGTTTTGTTAATGTTATTGGTAATCTGAATCGACATGACTGCACTCAGGGCAATCCCATTATTATCAAAATCCATAAATCTCGCCGTTTGTACGTCGGTCCAATCTAAGGGATGCAACTGTGGTTGAAAGTTAGACATTTATTGTATTGTTTCCCATATATGTACTCTCCCGAAAATAGTAACACTCAACGAAGAAAGGTCGGTGTAGAACCCAGTTTCATTCCAGAAACGCATTTAACTCATCATTTTGTTAAAAATAACCTTAAAATGTATGTTTTAGATTGTTTCTTCGACACAAAATTTTAATTTAAAGTATTGCGACGTCGTCAATTCCCAGTGATTTTAGCATTTGCAATGACGATCAATAAGGCGCAAGGACAATCTTTTGAACACGTAGGAGTTATCCTTCCTGAACTGGTTTTCGGACTCGGCCAGCTCTATGTCGCCCTCACCCGAGGAACAAATCATGAAAACTTGAAAGTTTTTGTTAAAAACACTTTTAATCGGGGAACATTCTTTGAAAGAAATAAACGAACTTTCACAAAAAAATGTTGTCATCAAAGAACTTTTATACTGAATTAAAAAATATTTTTAAAATATATTATAGTTTTTTTATTTACTTCCTTCATTATTGACGGGTTATTGCTAGTAGATAAATGTTTTGTTAATGTTAATGGTAATCTCAATCAATCTCACTGCACTCAGTGCAAACCCATTGATAAATCTTTTGTTAATGTTAATGGTAATCTGAATCGACTTGACTGCATTCAAGGTAAACCCATAGGTAAATGTTTTGTTAATGTTAATGGTAATCTGAATTGACATCACTGCACTCAGGGAAAACCCATAGGTAAATGTTTTGTGCCTGCGGGAGCGGCGACAGTGGTGCTTCACTGTTCCACATGGATTGTACAGCAAAATGATGATGATTAAAAACTGGACGCAGAAAACACCCCAGATGCACCGGGGGGGGGGGGGGGGGGGTTAGTTCTGAAGTATTACAAGTCCGACTACGACTACATTTTCTTACTAGTCTCATATGGCAATCAATTCGGAGTAGCAGTTCGGATATTTTGACCGACTCCTACCCCACAACCCTGGTTATAATCGAAATGGCCCACATCGGGTGAAGTTGAAAATGTATCACATTTCTGAAAGAAACAAAAAAACACGCATACGCTTGAGAAAGGGATACATTTTTAACCTTAAAAGATTTGACTGATTATGATGTCGTGTTCATAGTAGTAATGATAATGATGTATTTTATGGCGATGGTGGTGGTGATGATGATGGCACATTATAATAACAATGTTCTTTAACACACAACTGAGGACGCCCATAGTTGAAACTTTGATGACAACATTAACACAAAGGAAAAAAACCTACCGTATCTGATGCGTGATGCCATATGATGATGGATGGTATCCGCATGTCTGGTTTTGTGTGGTGTGCAGATGTGTTCAGTCAAAACAATGTTCATACAAAAATAACAGGGCAATCCACATAGGACGTCAGTAAACTCACGACGTATAAAGTCAATGATTCTTGTAACAGCCGTTGACGTTTTTCTTCATTATTTATTGTGGACGCCACAGTGACAAAATGGTTACGCGAATATGTAGGCACATCAAACAGTCATTATCACAGCAACATTCAATACAGCAATAGACGGTAGACAGCATTACAATGATGAGTCAGATGCATGTTATATTTCAAAGTGCTGTAAATGTAGTCAGGTGAAAAACTCCATCCCTTTCTATAACAGCCAGGAGATAACCAGATGTATGAGATCAGTTCACTCTCCTTAGTTTGACTTCAGCAAGACAGACACGTCTGCCGAAGTATAAATAATGTCCTCAAAAATATCCTCTAGATAATAAAGGTTTTCCAAACCTAGTTCATTTAACAAAGTAGCAAGTAATGGTCCTTGGTACATGCATCAACCGATGCAGTACAATGCAGCGACATGTGAGCTGGGAAAAAACATCTCGTGACGACGACTTTCGCAGACAGGCTATGAATCGAAATCGCTCACGACCCAAAATCGATAGAGTTAATGAAAAAAGTCAATTTACCTTGCTTTCAAGAAATACAGAAATATCACGCCTCCCGGCATGTGCAAATACACTAGAGGTATTATCCCGAATAAACGAAATATCCATAAGAGGACTACACATCCCTGACAGAATCTTCATTATTTATTGTGGACGCCTCATTATTTATTGTGGACGCCACAGTGACAAAATGGTTACGCGAATATGTAGGCACATCAAACAGTCATTATCACAGCAACATTCAATACAGCAATAGACGGTAGACAGCATTACAATGATGAGTCAGATGCATGTTATATTTCAAAGTGCTGTAAATGTAGTCAGGTGAAAAACTCCATCCCTTTCTATAACAGCCAGGAGATAACCAGATGTATGAGATCAGTTCACTCTCCTTAGTTTGACTTCAGCAAGACAGACACGTCTGCCGAAGTATAAATAATGTCCTCAAAAATATCCTCTAGATAATAAAGGTTTTCCAAACCTAGTTCATTTAACAAAGTAGCAAGTAATGGTCCTTGGTACATGCATCAACCGATGCAGTACAATGCAGCGACATGTGAGCTGGGAAAAAACATCTCGTGACGACGACTTTCGCAGACAGGCTATGAATCGAAATCGCTCACGACCCAAAATCGATAGAGTTAATGAAAAAAGTCAATTTACCTTGCTTTCAAGAAATACAGAAATATCACGCCTCCCGACATGTGCAAATACACTAGAGGTATTATCCCGAATAAACGAAATATCCATAAGAGGACTACACATCCCTGACAGAACAAAAAATAGCGGAGATCCCCTCTTCAACGAGGCATCTCTTTCGCCATTCCAAATCGCTCACTCCACTCGTGGTGGGCGGAAACCGATCGACCAAGAAGCAAGACAAGTCATGCGCAGTCCAGCGCAAAATGACCACAGCTCAAACTTAACTGCATTCGATACCAACGCGAGAAGACAAATGCTTACCGAGAAAAGTGACTATAAATTTCAAGCAGTTGTTGCCCTTGCGTTATAAAATAGATATTGTAATAAAATGATGTTGCGAGAATTTATCACGCAACAGTATCTTGTCAAAATTGCAACGAATAAAACGACCAGCACAACGAAATGAGCAGGTGTTGATCAGCAGTGGCTCTGGTAACGGTTACAGTAACAACTGGAGACAAGGACCTTACTGTGACAGCTACAGGTGTCTTCTAGGTAGTGTTATCATAGTCATCTGTACTATCCTCCACCCTTTATTGTTATTATCACTCTCCTCTCCACCAGCCAAAAGTTACCTGTCGGAGAAGTGTGCAAGCATGAACTAGAGCTGGGGCTCCACATGAAGGATGGTTGCTGACCGAGCATAGGGGAGACAAGACGCCACCAGGCGTGATGGTCACTGATCGCTTCATCAGTCAGCAGCCAAGAACCAAAGTGGAGACAAGACGCCACCAGGCGTGATGGTCACTGATCGCTTCATCAGTCAGCAGCCAAGAACCAAAGTGGAGATAGTTTGTGGCTGTCCTACAAGACGCCACTAGGCGTGATGGTCACTGATCGCTTCATCAGTCAGCGGCCAAGAACCAAAGTGGAGACAAGACGCCACCAGACGTGATGGTCACTGATCGCTTCATCAGTCAGCAGCCAAGGACCAAAGTGGAGATAACTGAACCTTGTCAGAAAGATCCACCATTTTTGAGTGAGTGTCACGGCTTACGTGTGACAATGACTGTAGTTAAATAAAGCCACATTGTTCTGTTTCATCTGTCCTATTAAGTTAAACCATAGCGTTTCTTGTCTGCCCTTCAAATGAAACTACACTGTATTTGGTCTGCCATATTCAGTTACAATAAGTATTGTCTCTATACCCTGAAAAGTATGCTCATTCAATGGCAGACTGTTCGAATATTTCATTAGTTTGATTATATGCCATCCATCCAAGCCTGGTTATGTTTGACATCATTGTCTAATGTACTGTATGGGGGTTTGCATTTTATTTATTTATTTTTTTTTTTCATTATTTTTTTTTTACAGACTTAATTTTTATTATGACTGGATACTATAAATGTATGCTGTGTTATTACCTTTATAACGTGGCATGCCTTTAAAGTAATGATTAAAGTAACATGTTGGAATGAGAGAGGGAGGGCCGAATGTTAGACGAGCCTGCGAGCCCAATTCTTCACACTTTGAAATTAATCAAGTTCGTTCTCCAATTAGATAAAAACACATTGAATTTTATCTGTCCTACTAAATTGTCTCATTATATTTTGTCCATGTTTCACTACTGCTCTTTTTGCGTTAGCTGTTTACTTTCATTCAGTATTGTCTGCTATTCCCCAATAATTTCTGCTGTCAATCAGTATTATCCGCTATTCTCCAATATGTTCTGCTGTCCGTCAGTATTTTTCACTATTCTTCACTACTGCCTAATATCTGACACCGTATTTTCTATCCCAGAATCCATCGGTTTTGTCAGACTTTTTTCAGTATTACGTATTATCCCTCTGTATTATCTGGTATCCCTCAGTAGTGCTTGTACAGCTCAAAATTGTCTTCTATACCACCACGGGACTGTCTGCTACATAAACCAAGTGTATCTCCATCTTAACAAAGTTTACCTGTTCAACGAATGTCAAATGGTAACCTTTTCTTGTTTTCTGTTACGTGCAGTTGGTAGTCTGGCATGTGAATGTGACCCAGTGAAGCCCGAGTTTCTGGTAACTCACTACCCAGACTTGAAACGTGGGGGTCGTCTACGGCCTCTGTCCTGCATACCCGATCAAAGACTAGCTGTGGTAATACCTTACAGGTACGTGTGTATATGTGTCTTTAATCTGACAGACCTGATGTTATCGATCATGGTAAGATGTGATCTTAAGAGACGACGATAAAAGTGACTGTAGCTTTGATGATTGGAGCGGATAATACGTATAATGATAATAGCAAGAATTATAGCGATGACAGTAGCGATGATAAGGTGATAGTTGAGGTGATAGACAGTTGTGAGGGTATTGACGATATTAAGCATGATACAAGTGATAGCTTTGATGATAGAAGTGACAGTTGTGTTGAAATTGATAAGGATAGATATAAATGATATCAGACATCATGACATATGTGGTAGTAGCCATGATGATAGATCATCGTCATCACTCTTCAACTGCCAATAAATGAGCATCGCTCACTATACAGATGCATAGTAAAGCTTCAATATAAGCTTTGTTCATGAACACAAATGTTTCTACAAGAATCAGCATATTCTTTTATCATAACTGCTGCATACAATCATATTCAGTGCTGCTAGGTAACATGTCATCCTGACATATTGATATAGATAATCATCATGTAGACGTCTGCCCATCTAAGCCTAGGAAGAAAAAGTTCAGCAAAAGTTCTTTTACCTGGGCATGGGAAATACACTAGCAGAACACATACGCTCTCTCCTGGCGTTATAGAATAAACACTGGGGAACTCATAGACTTAATAATCATATCAGAAATTATCTTCTTCCCCATAACAAATCACAGTGATCAACAAACTGAGGACTCGTCTCCGACATGGCCTTCGCCAGCCTCCATCATCACCGAAGACCCTCTTTTCGTCTCCGCTTGCGCAGAAACTCCCTGACCCCCAATTTCGGTACAAGGAAAAATAGTCCCACTTAGACATACAAAGATATCACGATATAAGACCGAATCGTCTTAAATAGACAAGGAGTAAACATAGACTCGGACCATAAACATTCCTGCATAAACCTAAGCAAGCACAATCTGTTTCTGGCCCAACAAGGAACAGACGAACAAAATCTAGATTCATACGCCAAATTCGATATCCAGGGGAGATAACCCATATAACAAAAGTATCAATCAATCATGAGTGATATACCTTTGACCAGGAAAGCATTTTGATTCTAAAAACAAATACTTTCCCTCAGACAAATAAATATTATAATAACTACATACATTGCCACCAGTAATCTGTTGGTAACAGTTACATTTTTTCGTGTACTAAATTACTTGCATTTCTGCGGTCGGCCCTTTTCTTTTCATTCTATCAAGCAGATATTTTGTACTTTCAAATCATCTTACAATCTCTCAGTGATAAGTCGTCATGTCTATTTGTTTACCCGTTCAACACTGCTTGTGACGACTGGCCTATCTTCTCTTCATTTAATTAATGACACATCATTTTTTTCTTTTTTTCCTTCATCTTCAATGCATGATCATAGCCGGTAATAATACGCGGCAAATTCTCTTCTCGTCGTTTCCATATTCCCCAAGCGTCAGGTACTATTTTTAAAATTAACGAAGTCATTCTAAACCTAACCTCAGTGGCCCGAAACCGGTTAAAAACCCGCCTAGTGGCTCGGCCAATGAATGAGGGTGAATTACTTTTAGACGCAGCTAAAACCAGTCTAAACCCAGTCAAGGGAACTCCTTGCATGACTTTTAACGTTGTGGTTGGAGCGTCTATAGGACGTCAGATCACGTGAGCCAGCGGAAATCACGCGCTAACAGATAGCGCCAAACGATGCAAAATCACTACCATCCAGGGAGCTGAAGGGGGCCAAACCTAATCGCGAAGACCGCTGCAAATTCACGCGTTTGAAGCGCTGTAAAGCCACGCGTCTAAATCGCTGATTAAAGTCCCAACTCTGAGTAGTCTTTGGGGGAGCCTTGCACGACAATCCAATCTCAGACGAAGAATACGGAGTCGAGCACAGTGAAGGCAGATCCAAACCATTAAAGAACATGGTTCGTGACCCACCTGATGTAACGTCATAACGAGACAGGACAACCAACCACGCTTCACTATCAGTCTGGGGCTGAAAAGATAAGTTCCCTGTCTAAAAGGGAGCCCACCATTCAATGTTAGCACTAGCTAGTGGATGACGAGCATTTGAATTGTTAGACTTGTCGCGCATACAGCATACACACAGTTTCACAATCACTACCATAATCTTTTATCAGTTTAATTTATCAAACCTATTTGGTGTTTATAATGTACCCCATGACTTGTTCACTCAACTATATGTTACATATTGTCTGATGTTTATCTTCTTTTAGAAGGGAGGGGGCTCGTAAAAATAATATATATAACAATCCCAGTAATAACTAACTAAGGATAATAGTAATAGATAACATAGAAGAGGGCAACTGTAGCAAGAGACCAAATCTCTCCTGACACACTTTTCCAGACCTGGTTCTAAGTTAGGAGAATTTACACTCTTGTCTCCCTTCAACAACTCCGCCTAGGCCGGTCCCAAGCCCGGCTGAAAAAGGAGGAGGGCGGCCTGCATGGAGGCCGTAAGGAGGCAGCCCCTTCACCATGCAAAAGCACAACAGGCCAATCACCTGTTTGCTTTAAACTTTTGATTACGAGAACTACAAGAGAGAAAACCGGACTGATTCTAAAGGCGACGAACTGGAACGTATTACGGACTACGACTTATGGAACTTGGAACACAAGAAGTATAAATGGGAGAGAAGAGGAGCTGGTGGAAGAGATGAGGAAAGCAAAACTAGAAATCCTGGCTATAACGGAAACAAAGAAAAAAGGACAAGGAGTCATGGATCTCGATGGCAACACGCTGCTCTACAGTGGTGTACCCACATCTGAAAGAGCTAAAGAGGGCGTGGGCGGCATTGTGGCCAAAAACCAGAAAGATAGTATCAAGGGATGGAACTTCGTCTCGGAGCGCATTATGGTTGTAAAACTAAAAGAAGAAGAAACCATAGTCAACCTGGTCACGGTTTATGGGCCAAATGAGGATGAGAGAGCAGAGGTCAAGGAGTAATTCTTCGAGCTGCTTCAAAGGACAGTGGATGACTGCCTACATGAAATTATCATGCTCGGAGATTTCAATGCCAGAGTTGGAAATGACCATGCTAGATGGGGTGGAGTTATCGGAAGATATGGAGAGGATACTCTCAATGACGATGGAAAGCGAATCCTTAGATTCTGCAGTGAGCAGAATCTGATCATTACAAACACAAAGTTCCCCCATAAGCGCATACATGCATACAGTAGATGTGAACCAACAAAGAATGAGAAGTTAGTGATCGACTATGGCACTGTTAGGAGGAGCTCATTCAAATATGTCCGGGATGCTAGAGTCTGGAGGGGGCCAGAGATTGGAAGTAATCACTACATGCTTACAATCAAAAGAACAACTGAAAGAGTTGCTCAGCTAGGAACTGCCCAACATCACGCAAGAAACTAAGTAAACGAACGGGAGAAATGAGCATTAAGACATACAAGCTGAGACAGCCAGAAATTAAGACCAGATATCAGGGGCTTATTGCTGCAGCGGTGAGCAACACAGAACAACAACCTGATGACTTGGAAACCCTCTGGATTAAATTCAAGGACATCATAAAGACAGCTGCTGCAGAAGCAAGTGGTGAAGTCCGACTTGGGAACAAGAGAAAAAAGACACCTTGGTGGACAGAGGAAGTCAAAGAGAAAATAAGAGAGAAGAAAATGGCATGGAAACAATACTTAGGAGCTAAAAACACAACAGGACAAATGGAAAAATAAAGAGAATATGTGACACTCAAAACAGAAGCAAAGAACAAGGTGCTAGCAGCAAAACAGAAGTCATGGGAAGAATTTGGAGAAAACCTAGAACAAGATGCGCAAGAAAACCATAAATTGTTCTATAAGACCATAAAGAACATGAGGAAGGAAAAACAATGCCCTCTAAAATTTATAAAGGACAGGCAAGGCAAATTGCTTACTGCCCCGAAGGAAGTAATGGAAAGATGGAAAGAATATTTCTCAGAACTCCTGGATGGTGAGCATGGTGAAACATCAGAAATGATAACCACTAGCACAGAAGAGAAAACCAATGATGGTGAAGATGACATAAAGATGGAAGAACTGAAGGCAGCACTGGAGAAAATCAAGATGGGCAAAGCAGCAGGGCATAATGGTATAACACCAGAAAAGGTTAAGTACATGGTAGCATCATGCGACCTATTACTCTTAAGAGTCCTACAGACAGCGTGGTGCAACACGATCATACCAAAAAATTGGGAGATTATCATCATAACACCAATTTTCAAAAAGGGGGACAATCGACAATGTGGAAACCATAGAGGCATATCCCTTCTCAGTGTCCCTGGTAAAATCTACTCTAGAGTCCTAGAGCAAAGACTCCGACGCCTAGCTGAGCCACAATTGGATGAGATCCAGTGCGGATTCCGAGCAAACCGAAGTACTCAAGACATAATCTTCACACTCAGACAGCTGAGTGAAAAGGCCCTTGAGTATAAGAGTGAGATCCATCTTTGTTTCATAGATCTGGATAAAGCGTTTGCCACGGTTCCCTGGAGCAAACTTTTGGACTGTTTGGCAAGGAAGAACATTCCAGCACCTCTGATTCATGCTATACAGAGCTTCTACAAGTCTTGCAGAAATTATGTGAGGACAGCAAACCATAAGTCTGAAGAGTTCAGGACCACAACTGGTGTAAGACAAGGTGATATCCTGTCACCTTATCTTTTTATACTCCTAATGGACAATGTCATCAAGGCATGTAAGGAGAGAACAAGAAAGTACTCAGTGGGGTATTGGAAGATGAGACAGGTCTGTATTTCAGAGCTAGCATTTGCTGATGATGTTGCCCTGATTGCTAAATCAGAGGCACATCTCCAATCCAACTTGCAAGTCTGGAAGGAAGAGCTGGAGAAGAGAGGGATGGTCATAAGCAGCTCTAAAACAAAATCCATAGTGATATCACGAGAAGAAAGAAGACATCCGATTAAGCTGGGAGAACAGGTCTTGCCGCAGGTCGACCACTTTAAATACCTCGGAGCTATTATAGACCGAAAGGGAGTCATCAAAGAAGAGTTGGCCACTTCAAAAGCAGCAGCTGGGAGATTTTTTCAGGCCATAAATCGAGAATTCCTCAGCAAGAGAGAAGTTGGTAAGAAAACGAATATGGATGTTTACGGCTCCACCTATGTCCCAGTGTTGACATATGGATGCGAGTCATGGGCAATGACTACAACTCATAAAAGCCAGATCCAAACCTCAGAAATGAGGTATTTGATGAAGGTGGTTGAAGTAACAAGAAGAGACATGGTCCGCAACCAGACGATACGTCAAGACCTAAAGTCCCAATACCTGCAGACCCAAGTAGAACAGTCCCAACTAAGATGGTTTGGCCATGTCTACAGAATGGGAGAAGATCGGCTACCACGACAAGCATGGGAAACAAAGAGCCAGGGATCTAGACCCCCAGGGCGACCCAGAGTCCGCTGGGAGGACAACATTAGACAATCTTTGAAGGACCGAGGACTAGAATGGAACCAGGCCAGGAGGAAGACAGCCGAAAGGATAGTCTGGCGCTCTCTCTTCCAAACCTCTACACCTCACTGTAGAATGGGAACGACTAAGTAAGTAAGTCTCCCTTCATCCTGTGGAGGAACCCAACAGGACTTTTTGAGCCAAATTTTTCTCTGGGTGATCTATGCCAAACTTTAACCTCATTTATATCTATTATTCCTAAACGATTTTAAGTTTCTTGTCCTTCCTACGCTACGCAACACTGCTGGAAATGGAGACGGGTGAGATAATATTAACCGACAATCATGTTGGAAAATGTCGGGTATGCCCGACATAAGGCGACTGATTAGCACTAAAATCGCCCAGCGAATTTGTTTAATGACTGATAAGGCTGATGTGCCTTATTCGACCTGATGGGTAAGTAAAAAATTTTGTTTGTGCAAGCGACGGATAGTTAGATCACTCGACTGCGGGACACATATCTGGACAGACAAGAATGACAGAATCGTTTCATTTACAACTTGTTACAAAGACATTGTTTTATATGAAAGTAATATGAAGTTATTTGTAAACATTGCCGAGAGAGTGATCGGATGTTTTTATTCCATATTTGGGAGACATGACCTCTGCAGTAACGCGCAGAAATTTCCATGAAGAAATAATTTGAATTACCCCACAAAACACGCATGTTTGAAACGATTGGCAGACATTCGGAATGAAGGCCCAACGCCCCTTCCGATTGGAGCCATGCTTAACATCGTAACAAACAAATGCAGGGAGAGATAGGCAATATAACCTGACACTTTAGCCAGGTTAAAGCATTGTGAAAACTCACTTGCGCCAAGAAGACAAAGAGACCTTGCCAGAGTTAAGAAGATTACTAGACCGGACTTTGTTGGAGCATATTGAGGACAGATCCCAGGACATCGCTTCCATTTAAACATAGAAAACCGGAATCTGAGGGACCTGAAAAACAAGTCAAAGGGGGAACTTATTGTTAAAGTAACAACACCCCAGATTAAGTGTAAGAGGCCTCTACAAGTGCATTTATTTCTCTGAGCCAGCAGTCTGTGAGCCTAAAGATTTACTTAAGTTGTACATTTGAAATTCTACATTTTGCATCATTAACATGTGTCACAGATTGCCTCCCCTGCTTTCCAGTAGTGGTCCACCAGTGGCCAAAACGCAAGAGTATCTAAAATGGGTTGTCAAAGGTGTCGACTTTCGCACAAGATTACTCTTGGCAGAGTTGTAGATAGAAGGGTAATGACGCTTCTATCTAAAGCTAGAATTCACAAGATATTTTCAGAGGTCAAGAACAATGCTGCATAAGGCAGGGCAATCGTTAACTTATATCTGATCCGTCGACTTTTGAGAAGAATTAAGCAATGGTTTTAGCCCGTTTAATTCCCTAGCTGGTGTAAATCCAGCGAAGTTCTTCTCTAAGAATTAGCTCTATATTTGTGTTCCAGATTCAGTTTTTTTTTTTTTTTTTTTTTTTTTTTTTTTTTTTTTTTTTTTTTTTTTTGCGTACGCCCGCTAATACTCGAGGCGAAATCTCAGGTTATTATTTTTGTCTAACCTGACATTGATTTTACGTGAGTATCCCTTTATTTCTTGTACAGAGACAGGTGTCCCTCGCCATTCAGGCAAATACTCGCCGATTTCGGAGGTACCCATTGCAGCTGGGTCGGCTCAGGAGCCGCCAATACCTGGTCGACGACACTCCTTCAAATGTACTCGCCAGGTCTCGAGTTAATCCAGTCCATATCCCGGTCGACGAAAAATCCTCAAATGCCGTCGCCCGGGTTTGATCCTGTATCACCCGGTCGCCAGAGCGGTGTTATAACCACTACGCTAGCGCGGCTCCCAGATTCAGTTGAATGCGCAGGTCACGGCATCAATTTGAAGATATTTGCTAGCGTCAGTTACTTGTGCGCAGGTCACGGCATCAATTTGAAGATATGTGGCCGTGTATGTTGTAGGTTATACGGCACTAGTAGTTATATTGATTTTATTTAGTCAGAGTTAATCCTTCATATGTTGTTGTGGTTCAAGTGCTAACTGGCCTTCCGCCAGAGATGGTAATACTTGACCTTTTGTTATTTTTTTCAACCCAGGAATGTTCTTCCCTTTTAAGTTTGGTGATAAGCAAAACAGTTTCAGCATAACAACGTATATCCAAAAGAAATTACTGTAAAGTTCCACAAACAGCAATGTAGAAAAAATTCAATTAGAGTTTATTGATGTCATTAGACAAACACTGTAAATTTCACAATGATGATTGGTTATCCAAGATGAAAAATATGTAATCCAACTGAATAATACATGTATATCCAAATAGAATAATATATGTATATCCAAATAGAATAATATACTGATTTGTCTACTCAAAAACTTGTCTTGGTATCCTCAAAGACGAAGTTCACCTAACGCTATCTGTAAAAAAATCCTCTAGTCTAAAATCATAGTATCATTGGAATCATAAATCCTGAAATCTCTCTGCCTATCGCCCACAACTCTTCTATTTATACTATTTCTTGTTTTTTTCCCGCCTTTTTCCACACGACCCGTCCTTTTTTACACGGTACAATTTTTGCACACGACTTTCTGTTATTTCGAATTTTTCCACATGTGTGATCTTTTCCAACTTAACAATTGGATAAAAAAAAACCAGATCACACAAACATTCAATTCCCACTTTCCGCGCATAAAACCCATTGATTATTATCTGGGACTGACCTACGTTTGCCCTGTCAGAGCAGGAACTGCCAACTGAACTTTGAATGATACTGCGTTTTGTGTAAATACGTCTTATTTGCTTTTGAGGTCTGTCATTCTTATATGTAGCATATTATAGCACGCATAAATGCTTAGCGTGGAAGTAGTAGGGATAATGCTAGCGTGGAAGGCCAAGCGTTTACATACATCCCTGGCCACACAAATGTATCCCAGAGGGAGACATTTGCGTACTATCAACTAACTACCTCGTGCTAGTGACTGTTATAAACGACTAAAATATTAGTAGAGTCTCTCAGAGAAAAAGAAGTTCGTAAAACGAGGGATCCCACTATATTTATAATGCGTAAAACGGGGGATACATAAAATTTGTTAATACACTTTGCCATTGAACAGTATTGATGTACACTACTTCTTAACAATATCAATATGAACAACACTGTGCATTAGTCATTACCATAATGATAACATACTTAATGATAACATTTTAAAAAAAAGGAATATAATCGCATACGATTTTCATCGGTTGTGCAAACAGCACAAATAAAAACAAAACAAAAAAAAATACTTTTGCAATATTTAACAGAAGTGACTAATATTCATTAAGTATTTAACAATCTTAAATGTAGTAGCTGCAACGAACATCAGCCTAACAGCATAGAACTAATGGTCAAACATCAGACCGTGGGACGCAAAAAAATGTAATATACGAGCTCGTATATATATATATATATATATATATATATATATATATATATATATATATATATATATATATATATATATATATATATATATATATATATATATATATATATATATATATATATATATATATATATATATATATATATATATATATATATATATATATATATATATATATATATATAATGACATGGGAATATACATACATGGCAATGTTAATCTATAAATTTTTTTTAAAATATGAACTGGAGCTGTACGCTCTCGTAACTGTCAATATAGAACGAACGTGGTAAATATAATACAATCATATGATACAGGCGACCCCAATCCTGCCACCGCGGTCAGTGATTTACCAGGATGTATATGGATCTTAAACACCAAAAAATCTGGACAAGTTGTGGTGAACTGTCTATGTGTTCGTCGTAAAATAAATATAGCATTATTAATCTGGTTATATGGAGTTACAAAGTATTTATTTAAAAATGTCTCTAATCTCCAACTTATGTAATGGTCGTTACTATGAGGGAGGACAACTATACGATACAAATAACTATCGGGTGTTGGAGTATGAACTATCTCAGTTACATGAACCAAGTACCAAACTGTTTATAGGTTCGTCATCAAATAAAATCTGCCTACAAATACAAGTTCACAATAATGGACAACAATTTGTCAAGAAAATATACTGTAGCGTTCCGCTTACAACGTGACAAATGGTCAGAAAAATACAGGTACATCAATATGTGATGTTTATTTCTCAATACAAGGTATAATGGACAACAATTTGTCAAGAAAATATACTGTAGCGTTCCGCTTACAACGTGACAAATGGTCAGGAAAATACAGGTACATCAATATGTGATGTTTATTTCTCAGTTCAAGGTTTATCAACATGTGAACATATCCGTTACCATGTTAGCGATTTCTCATGGAATAGTCATGGTGTGCATGTAACAATGTAGTATTTCGCCAATCCGCGAACTGTGTTGATTAGCATATAAGTTTTACCCAACTTGCAAAAATACTTGTATATCACCAAGTCAAATTTTAGGTGATAATATATATCTCTCAGTTATTTAGTGGAGTGGGGTGTATATTGGGATAAATGACGGCGTAGGGTTTATCAACATGAGAGGGGAACGAATGTCAGTCATGGGAATGTACTCGGGGGTCTTAGGGGCGTTAGCTGTGTCAGTGGGGGTAACAATGTCCTTATTATCTTTTACCGATGTCCGCTGTGGACATCTCATCTTCTTGTACACATGGTATTTATACACTAAACAGCTTAAAATTCAAAACACCAATTATGCTAGGCAAAATCAATAGTCCTGACACTCTATTGTGTCGGGTCATGACCTCTGGTGTGTCTCACTGGACTCAGGAATGCGAAGAAGTATTTATAGAATTTGATAGACACGTTAACATAGGTAAATTCCTGTTGAATAGTGGGGAATGCTCGGAACGGGGCGTCGATTTAGAAACGCTCCGTCTGTGATGGAGCATGTCGGAGAAGGTGACAGGAGATGGACAGGCGTTTAGATGTGTAGGGAAGAATAAATTTTGACGTCTGATTCGTCATATATCTGTGAGAAAGGGTCGTTGGCTTGAATAATGTGAGTAGCCATATAAGATCATTGAGGTTGTAAACAGCATCATTAAGAAAAATCGCCAAAATACATTCTCGATGCGATTGAACATTATAAAACGGTCTTTCCATAACACAAAAGGAAAGCTGTGAGTTAACACATTCAAAAAAAAAAACTCTCATGTGTCACAAAGGAAAAATATGTGTGCGAATAGTGCTTTTGCTTTTGTCACTAAATTCATCAAGAAGGGAAAAAAAAACAAAAAATAACCTGTTGTAAAGCATAAGTACTATTATAAAGATTTTCAAAGGCAAAAGTGGTGTAATTTGTACAGTGGGCCCTCTTCTAATCATAAAGATTTCGTACCTAACACTTGCAAAAAAAGTTTTGTATAACTAGAGAACTGAGATAATTTAAAGTTCTGTTTAACCTGGATAACATAGTGTTGTAGATCTGCGAATGTTTGAGAAAGTTCTTCAATTTCTTGACATAGCGGTGTAAAAGATGTAGTCCTAATGACAGTCCATGTCGACTAAGAATCTAAATAATTATATAACATTAAAACACGCCATAATAACTTGTTAGTATATGTGGGTGTTGCAGACGTTATAACTGTCAATATCGTCAGTATCATCAGCAGGATCT
This sequence comes from Oreohelix idahoensis, assembly GCA_024509875.1. Classification (NCBI taxonomy): domain Eukaryota; kingdom Metazoa; phylum Mollusca; class Gastropoda; order Stylommatophora; family Oreohelicidae; genus Oreohelix; species Oreohelix idahoensis. Next base: position 794,509 of record JAMPIV010009727.1, read on the forward strand.
TGACTGAGGCTGACATCTTTCTGAAAAAATAAAATTTCCTACCAAAAAAAAAAATGGATACTAGTGACTTTAGATGATGGGGAACGAGGGGTAGTACTATGAAGTGTGAGTACTTGTTGGGTACTGTTTCTGGGGAAGTACCTTTTTTTATTAGAGAAGAGTGATTCTCCAATAAACCAATAATCGTTGAACTGGACGTTACGAATTTTACATGAGGAACTTGGCGATTTCCATCAAGATAACTTTTTTCATCGTCAATCCTTGATCACAAGAGGATGGCGTATTTCGCACTGTCGAGTGGGTGGTGGCTGTAGTTTTCGAGGGTAATGATGAAGTAGTGTTGAAATGGTGCACCTCATGCTGCGTCTTGTGGGGCTGTCTGCGTTTTCTTCGCAATTTCATACGTACTTGTTCTTGAGGTAACCGGACAGATTTTGTTAACGGTGGGGAGTCATCTGTTGTTCCATAATGTGGGCGCTTCGCTGCTGTGCGAAATTCGGTGTTGTCTGGACTGTTCATACTTTCGTGGTCACTCTCGGGATCTGCTGTATCTAGGTCAGATTCGTGTCTCAATGGAGGCGATGGAAGAATAATATCTTCCTCATGTGTGCATGTAGCGCTGTGTGCGTTTTCTTCATTAGCCGGTGCTGTGTGTCGAGTATCATTATCATCAATATACTGATTGTTGTGAATTGCCCTACTTTGAATCACTTGTAGGGGCGTCTCGTCTTCACTATCCGACTGTTCATCAGAGTGGAAGTTGCTTGTTGAGGGTTGTTCATTTCTATAGTATGTTTGTTGCACAATAGGCTGGCAGGAATCTATCGTGGTGTCAGGGTGTTCTGGAGTAACTTGCTCGGCCTGTAACCTGGTATTTCGATATTCTAGTCTTTCGCGTACTTCAGCGAGGGGAATATCGTCTTCACTGTCGGATGTGCTTCTTTATTGTCTCATTCTGTTGACTGCTTCACGAAATTGGTCATTTTCAGTTGTGTGCCTTTCTGCTTCTGAAACATCGTCGTCTGTGCTAGACTCTGACGTAGTGCTGGATGGTTGATGATATAATGTAGCTATTCTTATTGGCCTATTTGTGGTCTCTGTGGGTGGTATAATGGGTCGATGATCATCTTTTTTTATTTGTGTGACATGGGCCTTGGTAAAGATATTTCTTTCTTCGTTCCAGATTTTGTAATTAGTCGGGGTTGTCTTATCTAGAATTTTGAAGCCGTCTAGCCAGCGGGCATCAAATTTGTTATCACGGACATTCTTTCGGTAGTACACTCTGTCGCCTACGTTAAAGCTTTCAAGCTTGACATTCTTGTCGTGTTGTTTCTGTTTCTTTACAAATGCTTTCGCAGTATTCTTATGTGCTATTTGGTGAACCTTGAATTTCTCTCTTAAAATCACTTCTATGGAGTCTTCACCTACATATTTACGTTGCGGCTGTAACATATTATCTAGGGGAAAAGAGGGTTCTCTTCCATAGAGCATATAAAATGACGACATACCAGTAGTGTCGTTTATATTCACTCTAATGGCCTCCAATGCTTGGTTGATGTAAATATCCCAATACTGTGTATTTCCACTGATATACTTCACGAGAACATCATGCATGGTTGAGTGTAGGCGTTCATTTCTGCCATTTAACTGAGGGTGATAATAACTCTTGGTAGTATGGGTAATGTTGAACCTCTGAAGCATTGCTTTGAAGGGATTCCCAACGAACTGTTTGCCGTTATCAGATATGATGCGTCTGGGACAGCCATGTCTTGGTAGGAATTCTTGGATAAAATATTCTGTAACTGTTTCAGATGTGATGTTTTTGAGAGGGTAACATTCCTGCCATGCCGAATACTGGTCTACTATGTGCAAGATATATCGGTTCCCTGACTGTGTGATGGGATATGGTCCCGATATATCGATGCTGACTGTCGCCATTGGGAAATGTTCTGCTTGCATTGCTTGGAGTGGTGCTTGTGATGGTTTCATATTTCGCATTTTACAGATTCTGCATGTGTGAACATATTCAATGACATCTCTGTATAGTGAAGTATAATAGTATCGTCGTCTAATGATATCTAATGTCTTTTCTCTCCCAACGTGACCCTTGTTATCATGAAATTGAGACAAAACCAACGGTACTAGGTGTTTCGGTATGTATTTCTGTAGCTGTCCGTCTTGTTTGGGGTCTATGTGGTACAATACTTCGTCTTGGATCGTGTCGTGAGAAATTCTAATCCACATATATAAATTAAAAAGTAAAGGTACAGCCTAACACATAAATTCAATAAAAGGAAAGAAGAATGGTAAAGAACAGTGCTGTCACAATGACTGTACTCGAGACCCCCTTTTTATGCTTCGTCTGCATATTCTCACGCTTTCACGTTGATAGTAAAGCCTACTACATCAATACACGCTTTCTACAATAACACGTGTACTGCATTTCTAAGAAAAACCTTGAGATACGCAAGCTGATTAATGACCTAAATTAATACTAGCATTAATTACACTACGTTACCATAAACGAAAGGACAGATGGACTTAGGATAGAAAGAAAGGGAGGGCTGAAAGCAGGAACGCATGCAACCCTAACACGCGTCTCGCGATACAAAATTAATGCCATCACGCGTGTAAGGCCACAAGCACTAACTTTTTTCAAATCGACAGTGATAAAAAAACACTACCCATACGAGAGTTAGGTTTAAAAACTTACAAAACGCTTATTAGGAAACATGACATTCTACTGTTTTATGTCTAAAATCCTGACATTAGTCTGACAGTACAGCAGGACAGGTGGCGGTTCTAAACATAAAAAATAAAAAAACAAATACACGACTATCCTAGAAAATACATATTTTGAACGCAGTTACTTAGCTCCCTTAAATTTTTATATTTGGGTTCCTTATGACTTGCTGACAAATAATATGTTAAGTGTTACGCAAATAGTCTAGGAATTAACAAATTATAGCCAAAAGAAATAGTGAGGGTGTCAGACAACACCAAAATCAGAATCGCTCAGTGGCAGATTTTGAAACCACCATTGTACGGGAAATAGGTCCCCATGTTAAATCCTATTTGATTGGAGCACAATAAATGTAAGGCGAAACACGATTAGTCGGACTACAAATACTAATTTTTTGTTGTTAGGGGAAACAGTAGTAGAGGTACTTTTTTGAAAAGCTGTGTAAACATGGCACGATTGGTTAGACCCGCCAATATAGTCAATTAGAAGCGTCAGTACAGCACCACATTTTTCAAATAAACTTACTAAAGCAACAGTGCGTTGAGAGCCAGTGCATATTTTTCTAAATAAAAGCCTGGGACATCGGCAGATCGAAATTGTGCTATATTCATTGCCAGTCAACGTAACTGTGTATTATTTCCATGAATTGTGGTAAGCTTGAAATATTTGATATCTTTTTAATGAAAATTGAATGTAAATTGATAATTTATGTTTGTATATGTGTGTAGTTCAGTAGCGAACATGAGGCAAGGCCTATATAGTGCTCCAACCTGAACAGAAGGTGTCGGAGAAAAGTAAAACTGCATGGAATTGCCAAACAGTAGACTGACACCTATCTTATTGACTAGAAAGAACTAATGCTGGAATTGCAGAGGCGTAGTAACCATTAGGGAGGAGTATACTGGTGTAAATTGTTTCAGATGAAGCTGACAGTTGGCCTACCGCTCTGAACTCAGTGTTTGTTATGTGTTGTGTTCAGTCTGGAAATAGATTATAAATTAGTTCTGAAATAGGAGGTACAACCTTCTTGTTTCAGGGACCGTGGTCCTAAAGTTATTGAGCAGCACCTGGTCGGAGCTTTGCTGAATCTAGAGGCTGACAGCATACTCCTGGGTCCAGATAGTGACCAGTGAGGTGTCTCCAGAACACAGGAAGCTATCGAGCAGAGGAGTCTTTTCCTGCCGCCATCACGAAAGATAAGCTTCTGTGGCCAGAGGAGCTCAACATTATGTGTCCCTCTCAAAAATTGACATTATGGTAAAACAGAGGGACAATACCTTGTTTAAATTGATAGGAACTGGGAACTTTTCCCCATACTATTTCCAAGATAAACAAACACTTGAAGTCATGATAACAAATAACAACATAGCTTGAAAAACAAAACCAGTATTACCTCATAGTACTACTGCACAACTGACACACATAGGATAATACTAATAAAATATGTCACTACAAGGTTCATATTTATAAATTATGTACATATAAATTGTGATTACATTTGATTGTGATTCCTGGTTCACTGTGTAGTTGAATCAGGATATATATTAGTGAAAGTAATTAATACATATATATTTGAAACTTTACCATTGACTCATTTAAGATAGTCTTATAGAGTGTTAAATGTGTGTGAGTGTCACAGTGTTGTCAAGTGTTGTGGAATAAATTAAATTGTTTATCTGTCTGTTGTTGTTGTGACTTACACTTCATCATTTACATAACCCTAGACATTCAACGTAGTCATCACAATATTCCAGAATAATTCTGACTGAGGTATAAATGTGGTAGCAAGTAAGGTTATCTGTAAAACACTACACCTATTAGATACAGATACCTTCACAGCTGATCTCAGTCAGTACACTAAGTCCCCTATAAGTATTTATATTCCCACTTTACCAAAGATCGCAAGCGTTGGAAATCTGTTTGCGTTTTCTTGAGCTTGTGTTGGGTTCTTTTGTGATGGTAGTTGAGAGAAACGGTATGCTAGTGGTAGATGTATCAATGACTAGCTTAGACACGCGAATGGTTTCAATGAAAAGTTGTCAAAAGTTTATTCAATCAAATTCCAACGAGTGGTAGGCAATTGGCCAAATCATGACTATAATCAACTCGTTGGTAAAAGTTATTCAGGTTTATTGACGAATGACAAACGGCAATCAACGACACGATCAAGACAAACGATGAGAGCATCATAATTATAGTTACTGTTGATAATAATACATTCCTGTAGATTTCTTTATCAATCAAGACCTTTTTCTATCCAACTGACTAGGATTCCCAAACAGTTGTCATTTGAGATACATTAAGGTAATGTCCGTTAACCTTGTTCCAAGGACGTCTGTAACAGTAAACGGATTCATGCTCATGGATGACGCTTCCATAATACTTGTTTAAATCCCAGACTTTCTCCTTACAATAATCTATACAGTTTGATATAATCCATAAAAGTCCTACACGAAAATACAATCAGGTTAGCGACTTCAGTTGACTAACCTCTCTTACAAAATATGCCACGACCTTGGCATAGGTATTACAAAATATCCAATATTCAAGATATGATCAAATAGTTATCCTTTACTCGTAGGACTTCCCACTACGAAATATTACAGTGAAGTAAAGATCTCAACTGTTCCATTCTAGGAATCTAATAACATATGGATTCCCGCTAGAATCCAGTGATGATCATCTGTTCCACTTTATTCATAGACGTATTAATATACATGAAGGTTCAAACGAAACTTACGTATTGAACTGCATGTTGGCTTCACCCTGAAGACCCAACAAAATCCTTCATAACAATTCTTCCATCGAATTGTTCAGAATCAAAATAATAACATACGGGCAGAGAGAGAGTCCATCTTGCCCTTACAACAGCTGACGTCATAATCCCTCAACTAGGTTACCCGTGCGCAAAGAGCAACTCATACTCTGCATTGTGCACGTCGGTGCGTGAATAAAACGTACGCACAAATAATATAACTATATCAAGACTGGTGCGTACATTGGCAGGACCGAAGACTACCCCCTTAGGTAAAACGTACGCAACAGCTCGTTTCATGAGTTTTGTTATGTCTGGATCTTTCTTCTGCTCACTTGAAATGTAAAAGCCATCTTGATCACTGTCTGGGTTTGATTGTGATTCAGACCTCTGTGTGTTTTAAGATATGTCATGTTGGTTGGAGCTAACAACATTAATTTGTTTTGTATTATCATCAATTTCCGTCGATGTGGATGGTTCTTCTTTTACTGTAGTGTTCAGCGTTTTACTCTCCTCATATGGAATCCTAGACAACAGAACTACACAAGTGTTCATTGTTCCGGGGATTTACTCTATGATGGTATCGTAGGATTGGAGGTTAATGGACCATGTCTGCAGTTTCTTAGGTTGTTCATGTGTCTTAGAGAGCCAATTGACTAGGGGTTGATGATCCGTCCTGATTATGAGCCTGGTTCCTCGTACATAAAAATCAAATTTCTGTACTGCATAATGGATCGCGTATGCTTCCTTCTCTGTCGTCGACCATCTCTTTTGGGACTTAGATAGAGCATGCGAAAGAAACGCGATAGGTTTCTCATTGGGGATTTCAGGCAAAATTGGTTTTTCGTTTAATGTGATGGGTTGGACCAAACATGCACCAATGGCGTTGTCCGAGGCGTCGGTATATAATACCATGGGTTTGGATGTGTCTGGATGAGCAAGTAAAGGGATTGTAGTCAATGCATCCTTCAGGTACTCGAATGATTTCTGGCATTCAGGAGTCCATTTAAAACGAGCATACTTTTTTGTCAGTTCTATCAGGGGCATAGCCGCACGGGAGAAGTTAATTATGTGGCGTCTGTAGTACCCAATACACCCAATGAAACCTCTCACCTGCCGTACTGTAGTGGGACTCGGCATTTCCCTGATAGCCTTTACTTTATCTTCGTCTGGACGTATTCCCTCAGCATTTATAACAAAACCCAAATATTTTGTTTCTTCTTTGAGAAACTCACATTTGCTTAACTTGAGTTTGATTTGGTGTTTCCTGAGCCTGTCAAATACTAGTTCCACTTTATGAAGATGGTCCTCAATGGTTCCCGCTATATGAATTAATATGTCATCGATATACGCGAGTGCAAAAGGTTGCATCTCCTTCAACACCTCATCCATCAATGACATATAAGTTGCCGGGATTCCCTTGAGGCCAAAAGGCATGACATTCCATGCGTAAATGCCCATGTGTGTAGTAAATGTGGACTTCTGTTTCGCCTCCGGTATCATGGGGATACACCAGAACCCTGACGTAGCGTCTAAGGTGGTAAAGTATCTCGAGTTGCCAAGGGTCGCGAGAATGTCATCAATTCTGGGTAGTGGGTAGGAGATTGTCTTCGTGATTCTGTTCAAAGCGCGGTAATCGCAGCAGAATCTATTCGATCCATCCTTCTTCCCAACTATGACGATAGGTGACGATCATGGTGATATGGAACGTTCAATGATGCCAGCTGATAGCATCTCATTAATGGATCGTTCTACTATCTCTCTGTGTTTGAGTGGGGTGTGGTAAGGTTTTAGGCTAATAGGCTCTTCGGTAGTGGTATTAATATCCATTTGGACTGTTGATGTACGACCCAATTCCAAATCATTTAAAGCAAAGACATCGCGATGTTTTTTCACAAAAGCGGTGAGCCGTTGTTGGTGTTGGGCTGAAGTATGTAAGGTGTCCAACAACTGTGGTAATCTGTCTTCGGTATTTGTTGTTATGTCCTTATGCATACTTGTATTTGATCTTTGTGTTTGACATTTCACTTCTCTTTCATGAAAATGGTCCAGTAATCTCTCTGATTTTTTTCTGGCAATATTTATTGTTGCTCTCTGGTTCTCTCCGGCAATATCTATTGCTGCTCTCTGGTTGTCTACGGCAATATCTATTAATGTTCTCAGATTGTCTCTGGCAATATGTATTGTTGATCTCTGGTTGTCTCCCGCCATATCTATTGTTGCTCTCTGATTCTCTCCGGCAATATATATTGTTGATCTCTGGTTCTCTCTGGCAATATGTATAGTTGATCTCTGGTTCTCTCCGGCAATATGTATTGTTGATCTCTGCTTCTCTCCGGCAATATGTATTGTTGCTCACTGGTTGTCTCCGGCGATATGTATTGTTGATCTCTGGTTTTCTCCGGCAATATCTATTGTTGCTGTCTGATTCTCTCCGGCAATATATATTATTGGTGTCTGTTTTATCTCCATTTGTGCAGTTTTGTCTGGCCTCTTTGTTTATGGGGGGGGGGGGGGGGGGGTTAACTTTTGCAATTATCGCACCTCTCACAATGGATGCTGTTTTTCCTGAGGTATTTACGATCATGATGGGGAAATCTCGGGAGCTTGTAATTTCTGCAATGCCCTCAGTAATGAATATCAGTGGATCATCGTTTATATCTTCATCCAGCAACGGTGCAATTTCTACTGTCTGTCCGGGTCGAATGTAGTCTGATCCCTTTACACGTCCTTTGGTTATTATTAGTGAATTTTGTGGAATGGTTACTGGAGCTGTGAGGCGTACCAACGAAGCTATGTGTAAATCATCCTGGAGGTTGATGTATTCTCCGTTTAGTCTAATCTTGTGTAGATCGTAGTATATCCGGGCCTGGTGTTTGTTCAGGAAATCACGTCCAATAATAAGATTCCGAGACATACCGCGTGTAATAATGAATTTATGGTTTTTTTTTCTGTTCCCCAATCTGGAATGTGATAATCGCAGTACCAAGGGATTTCTTTTCCTGGCCGGTCACCGATGCCATGTAAGTTGTTGTGGGGTGAAATTTCACATATTTCTGAATTTTTCGAAAAAGTTGTTCTCGTATTAGGCTTACCGATGCTCCGGTATCTACCAATGCTCGATAATGCATGCCCTGAATAGAGATGAGACAGGAACTCGGGTCTGGGTGGATGTTAATGTTATTTACTACAGTCTGCTGCCTATTATTGCGGTGAGAATGATGTTCTGTGTTGTGTGACTTCTTATTTGTTGTGTGGGACCTATAGGGTTTATAAGTGTTCCCTTCTGTATAGCTCACGTCAGCGGTCCGATCTAACGTGTACTCGGTCCGTTTTCCGAGGCAGGGAAATATTGTGGTCTACCTCTGGCAAAACCATGTTGGGTTGCGCATGCGCGGTTGTTCTATCCTTGTTGTGGTTGGTTATAACCTCGAGATTGATCATGTTGATACGTTCTATGTCCTTGTCTACCCTTTCCGAATGATCCTTGCTGGTGTGATTGGCATGCACGAGAGACATGCCCATTTTGTCCACATGTGTAACAGACAATCGTATTGACATTTTGGACATTCTGTTGCCTCGGTTGGTGTGCTTGCTGGAACTGACGTTGCTCAGGCTGATGGCGTACAGATCGATGTTGGTGATGGTGCCACTGCTGTCTTGAGTGACCGATTTCCATTGGCTCGTGGTCACTGTTTACTTCATAGCGAGGATCTCTACCTGTGCGTTTATTGAAAAGTTTTCGTACGTTATCCACCGATACTGCCATTTGTATAGCATCAGTGACAGTTTTAGGGTCTTTTCTTATGAGATGGAGCTTTAAGTTATCTGTATAAATCCGTTCACAAAAATGCCTACCACGTGTTTTTCAATGTCCTGTGATGGTACCGTTCCTTCAATAAAAGCTTCTTCAGCCAAATTCAAGAAACGGTCTCCATAAAATTGAACAGGTTCAGATTTTTCTTGATGGATTTTCCTCAAAAGCGACCACGCGTGCTGTTTGTCGGTTATATCACTATACCTTGCAATTAGTTCCTTCTTTAATGATGCATAGGTCTCCTCTGGGTAGAAGAGGGAGCGCCGTCGCAGAAAATCCGTCACAAGAGATTCCGATGACAAGTATGCAATTTTGATCTTTTCCTTGTCACTTGTAGCATTTACCATGGAACTAAACTTGTCTATATTCATTAGCCATCTCCGAAATGTCTTTGAATCGCCGGTGAAGGGAGTTATAACCGAGCGAATTTGGTTATATTTATTATAGTGATCTACATTGGATAGCATGTCTGTTATCTGTTGCAACGTGGTCATTGTGGGTTCGGCATCTACAGGTAAGGGTATGTTAGCAGGATGGACGTTTGCCTGTTGCATTTCCTGTTGCTGTTGCAGCTGCTGTGCATATAACGCATGTTGTTGTTGCTGTGTTGCTGTGGTTGCTGTAGTGTATACAACGCCTGTTGTTGCTGCTGTTGTTCTTGACTTTGATCCATTATAGTGATTATGCCTGTCTGCTTTCACCAAGAAAAAAGGGCCGGTCACGGCGCCAATTTGAAGATATGTGCCAGCGTCAGTTAAATGCGCAGGTCACGGCATCAATTTGAAGATATGTGCTAGCGTCAGTTACTTGTGCGCAGGTCACGGCATCAATTTGAAGATATGTGACCGTGTATGTTGTCGGTTATACGGCACTAGTAGTTATATTGATTTTATTTAGTCAGAGTTAATCCTTCATATGTTGTTGTGGTTCAAGTGCTAACTGGCCTTCCGCCAGAGATGGTAATACTTGACCTTTTGTTATTTTTTCAACCCAGGAATGTTCTTCCCTTTAAGTTTGGTGATAAGCGAAACAGTTTCAGCATAACAACGTATATCCAAAAGAAATTACTGTAAAGTTCCACAAACAGCAATGTAGAAAAATTCAATTAGAGTTTATTGATGTCATTAGACAAACACTGTAAATTTCACAATGATGATTGGTTATCCAAGATGAAAAATATGTAATCCAACTGAATAATATATGTATATCCATATAGAATAATATATGTATATCCAAATAGAATAATATACTGATTTGTCTACTCAAAAACTTGTCTTGGTATCCTCAAAGACGAAGTTCACCTAACGCTATCTGTAATAAAAATCCTCTAGTCTAAAATCATGGTATAATTGGAATCATAATTCCTGAAATCTCTCTGCCTATATCGCCCACAACTCTTCTATTTATACTATTTCTTTTTTTCCCGCCTTTTTCCACACGACCCGTCCTTTTTTCACACGGTACAATTTCTGCACACGACTCTCTGTTTTCGACTTTTTGCACACGACTTTCTGTTATTTTGACTTTTTTCACATGTGTGAACTTTTCCAACATAACAATTGGATAAAAAAAACCAGATCACACAAACATTCATTTCCCACTTTCCGCGCATAAAACCCATTCATTATTATCTGGGACTGACCTACGTTTGTCCTGTCAGAGCAGTAACTCCCAACTGAACTTTGAATGATACTGCGTTTTGTGTACAAACGTCTTATTTGCTTTTGAGGTCTGTCATTTTATATGTAGCATATTATAACACGTATAAATGCTTAGCGTGGAAGTAGTAGGGATAATGCTAGCGTGGAAGGCCAAGCGGTCACAATATGTCTAAATGTATATATATATATATATATATATATATATATATATATATATATATATATATATATATATATATATATATATATATATATATATATATATAAGAAAGAGTCTTGCGCATACGTTTGTTTTCATACATATAATACCCAAAATCAACTATGATTGTTTAGTTTTAAAATAACATATAACACATTAATAATCAATTAGTTTTAACAGGTTAAAATAGCGATGAAATGATGATGAATTTTAAATGTAAATCTATTTTTGTTTTCAATGAGACTTAGGTGAAGACTTTAAAGAAAATAAATTTTGTCCTTTTGCTATTTCCTGGTAATCAGAACTTAACTGATCTAGGTGAGTCCTGCAGCCGTGGTTTCGTCAGTTCTTCTGTGATGATGACACTTGGCAGCCTGATAGCTTTGTTCTACGAACAGTCTGATAGCTTCGTTCCCCGAACTTTAGACAAAAATAGAAAGAACAAATGCCTCTTCTAAGTACATTTGTGGGCTGCAAATTAACAGTCGCATTGTCTCGCTGTCCACCCACCAATGTTAGCCTCTCTGAAAAATTAATTTTTTGAGTATACACAACGCAACACACTGAAGATGATTAGAAATCACCAACATTCTTCTGGGTATTAAAATGTAAAAATATGTGCTTGCACAGCGCGAACGCAATGCTTTGCCTGAATTACAATTAACAAAGTACATATATCTCACAAAATGATATTAGAAACTTGAGGCGCATGTGATGTAATTATCACTCATCATTGCTCCAGCTGGAGTCTGGGATCACATCTGCTGTCGGTTGCCTGTACGACTAGCAAGAAGAAATCACCAGCGTAGTGATTTATGAATATACTATTTTCATTTGCTCAGGTTGCTATCCTCATATATAACCACTTAACAAGGAAAACATGCCAAATTCACATTTGTAAAATAAATGTTTACACTTACCCCAAAGTAACATTTGGGAACACAATCTCCTGGCACAGTTTAGAAGGGACGTAGCACTTTGATGCTTTCGAATCACTTGGTCTGGGAAAATGTTGTTTCCTCTTATGACGGGTGATCTGATGATTTAGGACTCCACTCTTTGTATTTAAAAAATGCGGGTTTACTTTTTTTTTAAAGTTTCAACGTTGCCCAAATACTTCGATCTGTCCTGGTCATTTAAGTTTGCAGTCTTTGTATTTAAATATGTGGGTTTACTTCTAAGTTATCAAAGTTGCCTAAATACTTCAATCTGTCACTTATAATTTTGGAATCCTGTAGCGAGAGGAAAGATATAATGATGGTGAAATTATCTTGGACAAATAGATGTATCAGATGACACCAGGATAGTGCCAGATAAGAGACTGGTCTTACAAGAAATACCACATTCTCTGAAAAGAGTAATGGTTTATCGACATCAAAGGTATAGTCAAGCTGTATAAGTTCCTAGATGAGATGGTACTTTACTATCTAGATTCCTAAGAGCTCCTCTCCAGACTAACCTTAGACAATGATTCTGCTAGGAGTAATTAACTACACAACAAGAACTTTAAACCAAATTTAAATAATTCACTGAAGACTGAGTACAATTTATAATTTATTTATATACAAGATCTTTTCTTTTTTGTTCATTTTCATTTAAAATTCGACTGATTGCAAAATAAATTATGGGTCACTTTCATATATACATAACACATTTACATATATATATATATATATATATATATATATATATATATATATATATATATATATATATATATATATATATATATATATATATAATTAACATCTTCCTAGCGCAGTGGTCTATGGTTCGATCCCAAGATGAGGTGGAATTTTTTTACGCCACAAACGGCTCCTGGGTCGACCCAGCCCCAAATGGGTACCAGAGCAACTGTGGGAAGGTTAAGGCGGCCGGCGTGATGCTGACCACATCGCCCCTAGTGTGCCGACGGTCAAGAAAATATCGGCCTAAAACCATATTCCCAATATGCCTCAATGGGCGTGTAACGGGATCCTTTACCTTTTTTTAACCCTCAATCACAGACAGGCTTTCAATGGTTACACAGTCTGCTCACACTTCTGCAGATGGCAACGGAGGTGATATAAATGCAGTGCTCTGTGTCTGTAGTTTGAATTATGCGGCGAGTGTGACTGTCATTCGTTCTCTCTCCTTATATAGTGATCTTGCGGATGTACGAGGTGACAACTAGGCCAAAGTACGTCTGCATGCATTCAAAATCGTGTAGGCAAGGCAAGGTGTGCTTGGATAGTAAATCTAAAATAGTTATGGAATCCTTATTTCTGCACCGATTTCTTCCATCTAAGGCTTAGTTTACTCATATGAATGAGCTCTATTACTATGTATATCCACTTTATCCTATAGTTTATCCGCCTATTCACTGGAGCAGCCGAAACAGTGAAAAACACAATATGGTTCATGTTCTACTGTCTTCTATTCAAAATATCTTCGGCTCTAAAACACATCCAGTGAATCTATTGCTATCTGCCTAAAGCTAATGATCCCTATTATCGAATTGGGCCCTTCTTTATCCAGGTACTCCGAACGAACGAACGAACGAACTTTATTTTCAAAGGGTTAAGAATTGGGCACGCAGGCCCGTCTGACATTTTGCCCTTCCTCTCTCTCTCTCATCATGTATACTGTATCCTTTCATCCTCACATTTACTTTAAGCATTATTAAGGCATTTATCATTATAAAAATAATATAACATCAAACATTTGCAATAATCATCATAATTAAAGTATGTCTTTAAAATAAAGAAAGAAAGATAGATAGATAGATAGATAGATAGATAGATAGATAGATAGATAGATAGATAGATAGATAGATAGATAGATAGATAGATAGATAGATAGATAGATAAATAGATAGATAGATAGATAGATAGATAGATAGATAGATAGATAGATAGATAGATAGATAGATAGATAGATAGATAGATAGATAGATAGATAGATAGATAGATAGATAGATAGATAGATAGATAGATAGATAGATAGATAGATAGATAGATAGATAGATAGATAGATAGATAGATAGATAGATAGATAGATAGATAGATAGATAGATAGATAGATAGATAGATAGATAGATAGATAGATAGATAGATAACGAACGAACAAACTATATTTTCAAAGGATTAAGAATTGGGCACGCAGGCCTGTCTTACATTCTGCCCTTCTTCTCTCTGTCATCTTACATACCGTATCCTTTCAATAGCACATGTATTTTTAGCATTATTTAAGCATACAACATTATCGAGGTAAAATAATAACATACATTTGTAACATCCAGACATAATCAAATTTAAGGGGGGAAAAATTATTAATTAAAATAAATTAACAAAAATTAATACCTTAAAAAAAACAAAAAAAACTAAGAAACACAATCTAAACCATTCATACAGTAAATAAGACATAATTTGAAACGTAATCAGATAATGGTGGCATATAATAAGAACTCGTGACATTTTTGTTCCCACAGGTGAGCAACTTTGAGTCCCAAGCAGATACTGCCACAGGGAGTGAATTGTTGACGCCTCCACTACACGAGATCCAGTTTTATGACCTATGCTCCTTAGGGAGATAAAGGGTATTGACTGAAAGATGAGAATCGTGCATATAGGCCCGTCTTGCATTTTTCCCTTCCTCTTACTCATCTTTTATTGCTAGGTATCCATGATTACTAGCACACTGCCTTCCGAAATATCACCAACATCTACACTATTATTGTCTCGAATAGCCTTGCGTATCTTCTTACACTACTTGTACCAAGCTGGCGTTTCAATGGTCAGTTATAGCCACGGGTTTTGCGCGGTGATAAATTTTGAATGATGCCGAGATGTGATTCAGACTTCATTACAAATCCTTTGTCCGATCCTTCTTTTTCTGGCTCTGGTGAATTGCTAGCTTGACGTGGCGTTTCAGTCTGATATGTGACTCCGATTTCGCTAGATTATATTTCCAATTCTCAGTTCAAAATCCCAGATTATATTCCGACTAATTTTCCAATGAAAGTCAATGTCTATTCCGTCTCTCGAATCAAACCAATGGGTTGGGGTGTTTAAATCATAATACCCTGCGTATTTTAAATATTACAGTTATAAATTCCATTCGTGACCTCTTTCTAATAATGTTGTAATACTTCCGCCCAGATTGTCTCCTCTGCCAGGTCATCTGTAATAATTACACAGGGATTGTCCCGCGGAAGCGATTATCTGCCTATCACCTGTGTCTTTGCCCATCCCTCAGAAGGTTTTCTTTTCATCGATCGTACGAAGCCATATTTTACAAACGCATATCGCCTCTATCAAAGGTGGCTAGGCGACGTACGTGATAAAAGTATTATCCGCTGCCCGGTCTAATTAACCTGTTATTATTACGGTTCACCTGGCGAAACGTAAACACGTCTGGGAGTGGTCACAGCAAAAGAACGAATGAAGGTGCATAAAATATGCCAAGTAGAAAGCGGATGAAGGAGTGAAAGAGGGGCTCAAAAGTGCTTGTACAAACGTTTTGCCACAACATGTGAACTAATATGTATATATTGACATGTGAATATTAATATGGGAAAATTGCTTGTGGATGTCCACGTCATTTGAGGCTGGCAACCTCAGCATATAGAATGATGATTTCATGATCCACCACTGCCATGGCTTGTGACTGCTTTATTGCGAGTTTCGTATAAAGAACCAAAAGCATAGGTAGTCACAAGTTCCATATGGAGCAGCGAGGGAATGATGAAAGAAATGATGTACATACTTGTTATACTATTAATTTTTTCAACCAGTGTAAATGTAAAACATATTCACTCTAAATATAATGAAAGTTTTAACCTTTTCAACCAGTGTAAATGTGAAATATAGTCACTCTAAATGTAATGAAAGTTTACAACCTTTTCAACCGATGTAAATATAAACATGTTCAAACTATATTGTTAACATTTTCATGTAAAGTTAAATGTACAACAATTCATTTTAAATGTAAACATAGTTTTTTCGCCCACTGGAATAAGATTAATTCTCAGAGAGAGTAAAAGTTCTGAGATAGATGGGATGGTAGAATAGGAAGATGGGGACACATAAGTATGTGTCGGTAAAGTCAATACTCGGAGGGTATTTGTTTCTCTTCTTTTGCCATATTAGTTGGTGGCACCAGTTGAGGGTACTATTTCTGGAACAAATGTGGGTATAAATGGCCTGAAGTCGACGCTAGACACCATCATTAGACGGGTCTTAGAGACTCGAGACCAACTTTGCAGTTACTCCCCGATTCTACTTGGAACGTGCTGCAACTCTTAAATCTTGACCAGGAACGTGAGCAGTCCAGCCACCTATCTGCGAAGAACCAAAACACCAATGGGAGCAGAAACCTCATTGGCAGCTAAGTAGTCAAATAAGAGCTGCGAAGTGAAACTTCCCCTTATATAATTCAGCATTAACATCATATGATGATGATCAATCTTTTGTTAAAGAATATTCAGTTTTTAATAACTGTTAAAACCTAAGTGATTATTAAATTTGTTATTTATATCTATCCACATTTAAAGTTGATTTAACCATTTTGAATGGGTTGTATCCGTATGTCTCAGACAATTTCTTAAATACACTTAATCAGAGCCACTAAATAATAATAAGAGGAAATTCGCTGAATTAACTCAGCTGGGGGCTTGAACGAGCTAACGAATTATAAGATAACCCTATCCTTCACAAAAGTTGACGGCAGATACTAGAGTTAACGTGCTCAGCCAATGCAGCATTGTTCTCGCTTTTCTGAATATCTTGTGAATACTCCCTGGAGGTAGAAGCATCATTATTCTTCTACCTACAACTCCGCCAAGAGTAAACTTGTGCGAAGTTAGACACCTTTGAAGACCCACATCAGTTACTCTTGAGTTTTGACCACTGTTGGACCACTACTGTAGAGGCAAGGGGGGGCCACCCGTGAAAGGTCTTCAGTTCTCTGTTCCATGTGTTCTTATGTCTGCCTCTACATCTCTGACCCCGAAGATTCCAGAACACCAACTGCCTTGTAACGCTGTCAACAGGTGTCCTCAGGTGTCCTCATTATGTGTCCTATCAATCTCCAGCGTTGTCTGCTGTTCTCTTGTTCCACTGGCACTTGTCTGGTTCTTGTCATCAGTTCCACATTAGTGATCTTGTCATCAGTTCCACATTAGTGATCTTGTCATCAGTTCCACATTAGTGGTCTTGTCATCAGTTCCACATTAGTGCTCTTGTCAACAGTTCCACATTAGTGATCTTGTCATCAGTTCCACATTAGTGATCTTGTCATCAGTTCCACATTAGTGGTCTTGTCATCAGTTCAACATCAGTGGTCTTGTCATCAGTTCCACATTAGTGATCTTGTCATCAGTTCCACATTTGTGATCTTGTCATCAGTTCCTCATTAGTGATCTTGTCATCAGTTCCAAATTAGTGGTCTTGTCATCAGTTCCAAATTAGTGCTCTTGTCATCAGTCCCACATTAGTGCTCTTGTCATCAGTTCCACATTAGTCGTCTTGTCATCAGTTCTACATTAGTGGTCTTGTCATCATTTCCACATTAGTTGTCTTATCATCAGTTCCACATTAGTGATCTTGTCATCAGTTCCACATTTCTGATCTTGTCATCAGTTCTACATTAGTGGTCTTGTCATCAGTTCCACATTAGTGATCTTGTCATCAATTCCATATTAGTGATCTTGTCATTAGTTTCACATTAGTGACCTTGTCATGAGTTCCACATTAGTGATCTTGTCAACAGTTCCACATTAGTGATCTTGTCATCAGTTCCACATTAGTGATCTTGTCATCAGTTCCACATTAATGGTCTTGTCATCAGTTCCACATTAGTGGTCTTGTCATCAGTTCCAAATTAGTGCTCTTGTCATCAGTTCCACATTAGTGCTCTTGTCATCAGTTCCACATTAGTGGTCTTGTCATCAGTTCCACATTAGTGGTCTTGTCATCATTTCCACATTAGTTGTCTTATCATCAGTTCCACATTAGTGATCTTGTCATCAGTTCCACATTTGTGATCTTGTCATCAGTTCCACATTAGTGGTCTTGTCATCAGTTCCACATTAGTGATCTTGTCATCAGTTCCACATTATTGGTCTTGTCATCAGTTCCACATTAGTGGTCTTGTCATCAGTTCCACATTAGTGATCTTGCCATCAGTTCCACATTAGTGGTCTTGTCATCAGTCCCACATTAGTGATCTTGTCATCAGTCCCACATTAGTGATCTTGTCATTAGTTCCACATTAGTGACCTTGTCATCAGTTCCACATTAGTGACCTTGTCATCAGTTCCACATTAGTGATCTTGTCAACAGTTCCACATTAGTGATCTTGTCATCAGTTCCACATTAGTGATCTTGTCATTAGTTCCACATTAGTGATCTTGTCATTAGTTCCACACTAGTGGTCTTGTCATCAGTTCCACACTAGTGGTCTTGTCATCAGTTCTACATTAGTGATCTTGTCATCAGTTCTACATTAGTGATCTTGTCATCAGTTCCACATTAGTGATCTTGTCATCAGTTCCACCTTAGTGATCTTGTCATCAGTTCCACATTAGTGATCTTGTCATCAGTCCCACATTAGTGGTCTTGTCATCAGTCCCACATTAGTGATCTTGTCATTAGTTCCACATTATGTGTCTTATCGTACCACTTCAATCCTTCCATTCTACGCACCCACCTGTCTGTCTATAGCAATTGGATGCTTCGTCATCAGTAATATAAACACCGCAACATAGCTTATCATACCAGAAATTAAAACAATAAAAAAAAAGGTGCAGTGATGTAGAAGCGACAGACTAAGTAGGGTAGTCACTAAATTAGAAGAGTAACTGAACAACTCCGTGAGATAGGTGTATCACATGAGAGTTCTCTTTTACAAGGTGGTAATCGCTGACATTAGCAAAGAAACGGTAAGAAAGGAATGGTCAATTTATCTTAACGATTCTGAGCTCCCTACACCAGTACAGCCATACACCGATTTACTGCGCTTCGCACTTACGGACATTTTAGCATAACCACCATATCCTGGAGTTACGACGCTGGCTTCGGAGTTAAGGACATTTAGCATCATGACCACCGCCCACATCAGCACGTCAGTTTGTTTACAAACACCGTGCGATTCGCATCTTCTTGTGTTCGCTGTTTCCATTTGTGATGAAGTGAATATTAAAGTGGTTAGAACTTTTATTTTAGTGTGTTCTTGTGATTAAAATATAAAAGAATTCAATACCATAATATCCACCGTAAGTACTTCGGTCGGTCGGTCGATCGATTAGTCACATTTTGCACACCGTCTTTTGAGCACTTTTTCTATTTTCGAGAGAGTACATTAACTTTCAACCACAGCTAAGGGGGTGCAACTGTGGTTGAAAGATAATAGAAAAAGTGCGCAAATGAAGGTGTGCAAGAACAGTTTGATTATGGAAAGAAGCCAACACAATTGATCAACAGTACATGAACTGGAGTTTCGTCAAACTTCAAACGTTCTCAGAGGCAGTAAGTCGACCATGGCTTCTCAGAGGCAGTAAGTCGACGAAGGCAAGATTTTAAAAGATGCACGAACAATTACGAGACATGTTGTCATAAAAGAAATGTTAGTTATTTAGTCAATTTACAGTCCATTAGATCATTATCACTGCTCCACATGTCATTTAGGTAAGGTTACTCCATGTCTTCATATTTAATACATCCATTTAATTTTCACTAGAAATATCTCATGACGGTCGCCTGCAATGAAATGACCACAGTAGTGATAGTACCGTCTGTAATACATGTAACAGAAACAACACACTATAATTAATAACCTGTCAATGTTGACGGGTTATTGCTAGTTTATTACATAATAGCAGATACAAGTTAAAAGGAAAGTCGTAACAGCAAACATTAGCATCTCCTTGTGTTATGCCCAGTCAGTAATGGGTGTGCTTACCCTTTTTGGCAAAATAACAAAAGAAGTTGTAAAGCTCTTACTTTAAATGTCAAGTTAGAAATGATTAAACTTGGTGAGCAAGGCAAGTCTAGGCTGGGGCTGAACTAGGCTTAGGCTGTAAGGTATGCAAGGCTTGCCAACCAGTTAGTACAATTGTGAACTTAACATTAGTGAATGAGAATAAGGTAAGCAATATATTCATTTTAATTTCCCATCGTTTTTATAGGCCTAGCGCTAACTACGCACTTAATGTATTTGATAGCGTAAACACGTTGTCAGGATTTTGTATACATACATGCGCGAGTGAAAATAGGGCAGTGCTTCGACTTATGGTCATTTTCGACTTACATCACCCCCAGGAACCGAAGGTAACGTAAGTGCGGATATGTAGTAGAAGAAAACAAGTTCTAGATGTCAATTACTCTTACATTAGGAATGTTGTATTAGTAACCAACCAACTTGTAACCCTTGACCTAATTAACCCCCAGGAATCGATACGATCACCTTCACACACTTCTACGTATGCTGATACCAATACTCACGCGACAACAGGCTGACGTCACATTCTTTGTCATCGAACAGGTAATCTATCTATCTATCTATCTATCTATCTATCTATCTATCTATCTATCTATCTATCTATGCATCTGTCTGTTTATTTAGCTCCCTTGTCGATTAGCTATCTCCTGAGTCTGCATGTACACACATCAAACTGTCCTATCACTTCTAATCTCTCTCTCTCTCTCTCACTCTCTCTCTCTCTCTCACCTTTAACCTGACCATGACCTTGCAAACATCCAGACGTCACGTGTTTCTCCCGGCAGACAGACGGCACGTTCTTTAACCGAGCCGCTCTACACAACGTCGGATTTCTAGAGGCTCTCAAAGTTGCAGACTTCAACTGTTTCATCTTCCATGACGTAGACCTTGTACCCCTGAACGATCGGAATATTTACAGATGTGGCAACAATCCAGTTCATTTTGCCGTGAAAATTCAGTCTGGACACTGGAACTCAAAGAAGTAAGTTTGAACTTTTCTCTCAGACGCAGCTTTCGATCCTGCTAATATGAGGTTGTTCATGAGTCTGGCAACCTCCAAATGTAAAACAAATTGCCACAAAAGCCACCGCAGGAAAAGCATGTGAATGCTTGGTGCTTCCTGCAGGTGCACAGTGGCAGCGGTAATTGTTGGTGCTTCCTGCAGGGGCACAGGTACAGCGGTAATTGGATGTTCTGTAAGTAGCCAATCTGAAAATTATAATAATGATGTTTCTGTCAGTGGGTTAAATCACAAACTAGGGGTACTCACTAGCGATATCGACCAAATGGGTATCTCAAGTTGGTACAATCTTAAATAATGAACATAAACGCAGTATTAAGCGGTGAGTTTTTTTTTTTTTTTTTTTTTTTAGTGTACGGTCTATTTCTCGAATGCTTGCTGTTGAAACGGCTTGTAACAGGATTAGGGTTCAGGTCAGCGTTACCGCATATTCTTCTGTCTCTGAATCCAAAGTCAAACCCCAACCCGATTGTCCTAAATATGAGCCGGTAACTGTAACCCTGTTTCCGGCGTTTTGTTTATATTTTTTTGAAATAATAAATAACAAAAAATCTCAAAACAAGAACGACTAATACTATTATTAACTCTAGCCGAGTTTTTTTCCAAAAATAATTATTGAATTGACAAAAATATTAACGAATTAGGGATCGTAACGCTCACGTGGGAATCATTAACGTGTATCGAGAGTATCGCAGACGAAATAAAGCACGCATTAGCTAAGCCGACTTCGGTTATGTATCACTTACCGATAGCCATTTGGGCGAAATGGAAAGTGTGCCTCCATCTTTTGTGATTTAACACGATCATTTGAAAAAATCTCGGCAGCTTGTAGGGAAAATATTGAAAAGTCACACATTGCGCAAGGAACGCTTTATTTAACACCTATTAAAAGAGCATACATTTGTCAAGAGGCGGTATCTGGAAAATATGGAAACGGCGCAAGCTGCACCGTGAAATCCAATTTTGAACACCCATTTTAAAAAAAGCACGCAGATCTTTAAGTTTCTCTTCAGGGCGCATTGACCTTAAGTCACAATGTGTTTGACTTCAAATATCTATAAAATTGAAAGGTTGTAGACAGGAATGAATGATATTTATTATATGAGTTTGGGATGGCATTATCAAGTAAGACGAAGTGTATAGTTGGACCTTGTGGAGCAGGAAACAAAATAACTAACAACTCACGTATATGATGCGGTGCCGCTAAACAGCGTGGCAAGTAAAACAGTTTAATCAACACAATTATATCAGATTTCTTATACTGTCCATTCATAAGCTTTTAGGCTATGCCCTAAAACTGTTTTGTTCATCTTCCTAATTGCCTACCCATTCTTCGCTCAACCAGTACATTTCGGCGCACTAATACAACAGAGTGCACGGACACAAACGTGACATACAGTAGTCCCGTCCACCAGACCCCACTTCTGCGGTATACTATAGTATGAAGACGGAGCTTAAAATCCAGAACTCGCTAAAGAGTGACGCTAACGAAACGCAAAGCTAGTATCCTTCAGATATAAACTTGCCGCTTCATTAAATTTTTTTAACAAAATATCTTAAGTAATTCATTACAAATGTTTAAATACATTTTATTAGGTTGTTATTAGTGGTAATTATTAAAATAAAAACATACACTCGATAGAAGATACAAACGATATACGGTTAATAAAACAATGTCCTTTATGCTTTCGTACTTCCTGCCATGCGTACACCGGCATGCACAGATGTTTTAAGAATTTGTTGCAAATACACCGGCATTTAGGTTTTTAAAAAAGTTGTCCCGAAGGTGCTATTACAGGGAGTTAAAAAATGTTGTCCCAAAGGTGCTATTACAGTGAGTTAAAAAATGTTGTCCCAAAGGTGCTATTACAGTGAGTTAAAAAAAGTTGTCCCAAAAGTGCTATTACAGTGAGTTAAAAAAGAAAGCGTACTTCTTACGATGCTAGCTTTAACCCGAACGTGATAGAATTCGCAGAAAAGCCATGGCAATTCCAGTTCAATGCGGGTATTCGGAATCGACAAACAACTTTTTCAGAACTGACGAAAAATAAAAGAATTGTTGCAAGAAATTCCGACAACGAAACCAGTAAGGAGAGGAATCACACCTTTGTTTACGTCTCTTGATGAAGAATTACATGAATGGGTCTTAACTCGGCGGCAAAACTGATGCATCTTACTCGAGGATCAATTCGAATTGACGTCATTGAATTGAAAATGGTTGGAAAATATCGTAAGATGCCACAAATATCGAAATTTCGTACATCTGTTTGTTTTTGGTTTTTTTTTAAAATAATAATTTCGACTTATAATCGGGCATTAAATTTGTAAGCGTTTTAAGTCCTAAAGTCTAGGAATCGCTTAGAGTCGGATCGATCTATACTGGAGTATATACGGTAATTATTTCCTGTCACTTTTAGGCGTGTTACTTGCTCGTAAAGTTTTATTTTTATTGCGTATTATTATTATTATGTGTACTCGTACGCAAGAAATTAACAAACTGGTTTTGTGATGCCAGGGACATGTACAAGGAGTACACAGGAGGTGTGATCGGCTTCACGCGCCAACAATACCAGGTCATTAATGGTAACTCCAATGTGTATTTTGGCTGGGGTGGCGAGGACGACGACTTGTATCAGAGGTAACATCTATCTATCTATCTATCTATCTATCTATCTATCTATCTATCTATCTATCTATCTATCTATCTATCTATCTATCTATCTATCTATCTATCTATCTATCTACCTATCTATCTATCTATCTATCTATCTATCTATCTATCTATCTATCTGTCTATCTATCTTTCTTTCTTTCTTTCTTTCTGTCTGTTTGTCTATATGTCTGTCTGTCTATATGTTTGTCTGTCTATCTTTATGTTGACTTGTCTATTCATCTGCTTACTTTTTCATCTATCTAGTTATCTAGTCTATAATATATCTACCTGTTTACCTGTTTGTCTGTCTATTTTTATGTTGACTTGTCTATTCATCTACTCTTGAGATGTGGATATATAGAAAAATGGGGCACATCTCATGGACAGAGAAGAAAACAAATAAGGAGATCCTAGAAAATCTAGGTATGAAAAGAGAACTAATGAGGGAGATCAAAGTTAGGCAGCTAAAATATTTTGGCCACATAAAAAGGCATAAAACCTTGCAGAAGATCATAATAGAAGGGCGAGTTGAAGGCAAACGTGCAAGGGAAAGATAACATCAAGAGATGGACAGGAAAGAGTCTATCAGAGTGCACCACCAAGACAAGAGACAGGAAAGAGTCTATCAGAGTGCACCACCAAGACAAGAGACAGGAAAGAGTCTATCAGAGTGCACCACCAAGACAAGAGACAGGAAAGAGTCTATCAGAGTGCAACACCAAGACAAGAGACAGGAAAGAGTCTATCAGAGTGCACCATCAAGACAAGAGACAGGAAAGAGTCTATCAGAGTGCACCACCAAGACAAGAGACAGAAGACGTTGGAGATCCATTACAGCCAACCTTCGCTATGGAGATGGCAGCTGATGATGATGATCTATCCAGTCTATAGTATTGTGGCGTGAGGTTTTATTTGGCTCTAAGATCAGTATAGTACTGACAATTACAGAAATAGAATTTCTGCAGAAAATGGTGAAGTTCCAGTGTCTGAGAGGACTACTGGTATCACAAATTAGTTACGGCTGTGAATGATCTGATCTCGAAACAATAGTAGAGAGGAGACAGACATAAAGTGCCACCTCCGCTGTGTAACTAACTGTGATATTAAAAAAACAGGGAAACAGATTTTACCTAACAATGATAAAATTGACAAGTCGTTCAAATACAATTTCCTTATTATTTATTTAGTATATACACTATCTACTCTTGTGCTGAAGGGTGAATGTTGAAAAATGGAATGTAATGAATTTGTAAGTTTACATATGATTCACAAATATTTATATTTATATAGATATGTAAATATATTATAACAAGTTTTCCAATTATAAGAACAAAAATTATATCAGCTGTGCTGTTATTCAGTTATAGTACAGGTATCAGCTGTGCTGTTAATTACATATAATTTATCAGCTATAATCTTATTATTGTCTCTTGCTACGCTAATTCACTTTCTCGTCACTGACACTAGCTTTTGCTCACAATGCTGACAGAAATGGTACTAATGTGTACTCATCTCTTAAAAGGTCTGTCCTTCTTGGTTTGGTTGACACAAAACACCCGCTGATGGTCGTTTTGTTAGCCCACCCAAGACTGAGGGGGACTAAAGAGGTTGATCCTGTCCAATCACTGTGGTCCTGCGACGTTCCAGGCAGCTGGATTGACACGACGTACGACCTCAGGTTTGATGACACGAATAAAACCTGTAACAAGCAAAAATAGGGGCTAATTTATGTCCTCAAGCCCACCTATTTCTAGTGTGGGTGAAATGAGCGTGTCTCGGGTGTCTGCATGTAGGATGAATGACAACATGGCTCAGTATGATTTAGCAATAGCGAGACAAGACAGGTGTCTACTTGCAAAACATTCTTTCTGATAAACTAATGCATGGATACATTCAATAATATAAATTCAATGCATGAATACATTCAATAATATAAATTCAATACATGAATACATTCAATACATGAATACATCCCATAATATAAATTCAATACATGAATACATCCAATAATATGTACACCTAGGTGTGCTACAACCATTTCCTTCCCCCTAGAATATACCAGGCCCTCTCTGACAAGTGCTATAATATATCCTAACAATAACGTTATGTTCTTATGATAGGAGTATATGAGACGAGGACTGTTTGGTGATATATCAGGTGGGAGTTATAGGAGACAATAGATTGGAGTTAGATGAGACAATAGATTGAGTCCTAACAAGGACTGTTTTGGTTATATTTCAGGTTGGAATGAGATAATAGATTGATGAGTCCTAACAAGGACTGTTTTGGTTATATTTCAGTTGTTTTATCTGAGATAATAGACTGAAGTTATAGGAGACAATAGATTGAGTCCTAACAAGGACTGTTTTGGTTATATTGCAGTTGGAGTTAGATGAGACAATAGATTGAAGTATAGGAGACAATAGGTTGAAGTATGAGTCCTATTAGTCTTCGTCTTCATCAATCATATCAGGAAATACTATCATTATACCTAATGCCCTTAAGATACAATCAGTAACCTGATACGTTCATATTGAAACAATTTATATAACATATATACAGGTGTAGGTAGTATAATGACACACAACAAATACCATTATTATATACCTGCTGAAGGCCTATTTTCCTAAAGGTTATTGTAAATATATTTACCCTCCAAGATTCAAACAGGCCAGTTTTTGACTCGACTTAGCGAAGCAGGCTGCAGGTCGATGCCCTCAGGTAAGCTATAAATCAAAGTTGACAGCTCCTCTCACACAGTCGGTCGTCTCTGGTTTCGTGTTCGGTGTTGCGTGTTTTTAGCATAAAATCCGCCCGATTATATAGGTAGATGAATGCTTAAGAAAAGCTTTTGGTTGGTTCCTGGCGGAGCAAAATGATTGGTTGTCTCCGGTTTAGTACCTCGCCTCGTACAGCCTAATTGTATTCAGTTTTCTTCCACCATCTTGCGTGAACAAGATGGCTACGACCCACATCCGAGAAAAACAGGGCTTAAGTTTTTTCATGGCGTAACTTCTTGTAATTTATTCCGGCTCAGCAACTGTGCATTGATTGGCTGGGCTCTCGACATAGGGATTTAACAAAGTAGTGGGGTTACACACAACTCGTTTTCACGACAAGTATATCTACCTGTATGTCTGTCTGTCGGCTTGTCTAATTCCCTGCTTACTTTGTCTTACATCTAGCTGTCAAGTCTATAGTCTATCCACCTGTATGTCTGTTTTCTTCCACTTTCATATATTCAGCGCGTCATTATCGTGGAGATTTCAGTACAAAGTTCATCGCGCCGCAGTGATTGCCATATTTGTGTAGCTCACACTTACCTAAACATAACGTGTTGATTAGCTCTTAATACAGGTGGGACAGAAACTGTTTTCTTGATTCATTATGTTGAAGAAACAATAATTTTTGATATGCCACAGTTGCAGATATAACACATTACATAAATCATGTGTGTAGGGCCGGCCTTATGGAAGGATAGCTGTGCGACCGTGTCACGGATTGCCTCCCCTGCTTTGAAGTAGTGGTCCAACAGTGGCCAAAACTCAAGAGTATCTAAATTGGTCGTCAAAGATGTCTATCTTCGCACAATATTACTCTTGGCAGAGATGTAGAGAGAAGGGTAATGAAGCTTCTACCTTAAGGGATGTTCTCACAAGATATTTTCAGAAGTCAAGAACAATGTTGAATTGGGCTGAACGATTGTTAAATTATATCTGATCCGTCGCCTTTTGTGAAGGATTTAAGCAATGGGTTTTAGCCTGTTTAAGCCCCCAGCTGAGTTAATTCAGCGAATTTCCTCTTATAATGGTATAGCTCTGTTTAGAGGTAAATAAGTTGTCTATATATATATATATATATATATATATATATATATATATATATATATATATATATATATATATATATATATATATATATATATATATATATATATATATATATATATATATATATATATATATATATATATATATATATATATTAGTCGTGCTGTTACGTTTGCTTTCATACATGTAATAACTGAATCACCTATGTTTGTTTAGTTTTAAAATAACATGTAACACATTTAATAGTGAATTATTCTTTAACAGGTTAAAATAAATATGGAAAGATTGGTGACATTTTAGATGAAAGCGTCTTCATAGAGGCTTAATAGGGGAGTAATAAAAGCCTGTTTTGCTGTTGCCTTTTAATCACGACTTAACTGATCTAAATGAGTCCTGTCGCCGTGGTTTCCGTCACTTCTTTTTGGGGATGAGTGCACTTCTCCATACAACTCGTCCAATGTAGGCGGTCAGTGTTGATGCTCTTCTCTCACACTAGCGGCGTAGTAATGTTAGTACTTCAAACCGTCTGATAGCTTGTAACCACGAACTTTTTAGACAACATAGAAAGAACAAATGCCTCTGCTAAGTACACTGAGTTGGAAGCTTAACAGGCGCATCCTCTCGCTGTGCACCCACCAATGTTAATCTCTCAGAAGAATTAAGTTCTTGAGTACGCAGCGTAGCTTAAGTAAGATGATAAAAGATCAACAGTACTCTTTGTGATAAGAGGTTTTGATGTTAATAAAATTAAAGGTTAACAAGGTGAGGTCAAGCTATGTAAGTTCCCTGAGTAAGAGTGATGCTGATGTATTTCTCAGGGTCCCTATCCGCTACCTCTTCTGATCTCACCCAGTGTACATTAATCTCTGTTGTGTTATGTGGCTAAGTGTCTCGGGTAATGTATTTAGTATGAGGAATGAATAATTTCAAACAGAACTTTAACTCAACAAAAGGTAAGGAAGTAAGACTGTTTGTAACGTTTTGGTATATACAAATGGATACATATATAAAATTTTAATCTTCCTGTACCTCAATCTTTTGGGACAGGATTGTCAAATCAAGAAAATTTTTATTTACAGAATATAAATGAATAAGGTGGAAACTTTTATCCATCACTTGTAACAAAAGGAAAGGTCACTGTAATGGGTACCCCATAGTCTGATTTCAATGCTTGTTATTAACACTAGTCAGTTATTTGAGAGTCTGTTCTTTACATCCCTCCCCAGGAAATTCTTTTTATTGTTGTGGATGAAATTGCGATGAACTATCATGTGCCCGTACTGAGGGACTTATCTGGTCAGCCTGTCTGATGCTTTTGGCTCCAGAATCTACAAGATCAATCAAATAGTGTTGCCTCCTGAATGAAGATACAGCATGTAGCTTCCAGGTATATTGTAAGCATTCACTGCCCACAGGTTCTGTCTTCTCCAGGTTTACTGCAACAACTTTGTAACTGGTAATACAACCCTGGAATGAGAAGGAAAAGTTCCTCCCCTATAGAGCCTGTTTATAACAATTCCACAACTAATCGATAATAATCTTACCTGGGGTCAGCCATGTGTGCTGACCATGTGCACCAGACTCTAAGTTTCCTTGACTACACTCAGTCCTGTGTTTTCATTCTTTTGCCCATATGGCATCAAAGCCATTGTTCCTTAAGCATTGATTGTCTTCCATATAATCAGCAGGGGTGTACAAATATATCTTGTGACCTGTTCATTACTTCTTCCAAACATTCTATGCATGGTTTCACATGTTATTTGAACACTGTGTCACTCCAGAAGCCACTATCAATTTATTTTCTCCTGGACTTACAGTCGCAAAATTTTATGACAAATTTACAAACACATTTATTTTTCACTTCCCAATAAGTCTGCTT
The DNA here is from genome assembly GCA_024509875.1 of Oreohelix idahoensis. Classification (NCBI taxonomy): domain Eukaryota; kingdom Metazoa; phylum Mollusca; class Gastropoda; order Stylommatophora; family Oreohelicidae; genus Oreohelix; species Oreohelix idahoensis. The sequence goes on from JAMPIV010009727.1 coordinate 824,046, forward strand.
TTAGACACATTCCTAATTAGGTCGTCGTAACCTCTCCCAATTGGCAGTATCGAAATAAAATAGGGCGGTCCACACAGCCTGTGGCCTACATGTCAATATATTACAAATAAACTTATTTGTCTTACCTCAAGTAAAGAATAATAACACATGCACAAGCTTGACAAGCAGTAAATGGGTTTTCAGACTGCTTTATCGTCCAGAAGGCAAAAGCTTGGTCACAAGGCTTTCCCGCTGATCTCAACTTGGCAGTGCTTGTTAGTTTTTCAAATGGCGGTTCAAACTACAATGGCCTGATTTTTCAAGTAGTTGTAAATTTTATTACCCTACCCCTAACCAATCAGAAGTCGAGTCAAAAAAAATTAACTATTTTTGGATTTTAACTGGAGCGATTTGTAAGTGTGTTCGTTCGTCTGATTACATTTGGGTATTTTATATCTCCGTTATTTATAGACCGATTTCAAATATCAATAGTGATAATTAAACGGCCAATTTACCTCTATCGTTCTATCTAATTTTCCTTTGGTTATTCCTTAACAGTTTCATCTGGGTAATTTTTTTGTAATTAATTGTAGGTCTACCCTGATCTAAAATATCAGTAAATTAAATTTTTCTAAGTCAAGATAATTTTATTAAGTGGGAATCTTTAGGTTAATATATTAATCAATATCAGCGCTATAATTCAAAATATCCCTTTCATTCTAATTCCCTTTAGTTATTGAGAAATAAATTATTTAATTTTGGTGAAAAACACAGAATCGGCATTTTGCCCTACTACCAACTTTTGTTCTTGACTCTACAAAAACGAGGTACCAATTTGATTTGTTGTTAATTTTGACTACGTCCTTCGATAAATATTAGGGTGGGTGTGTGTGTGTATCGGGGTAGTAACTTTTAACCTGTGGTAGTAGAAAAATTCAAATTCTCTAGTTAAATTTTTTTAGCGGTAAATGGACTCTGCCCCTCAGACAAATTTCAAATATTGTAGTTATTTAAAGATTTTTGAAAAATACGCGGACTGGTTTTTAAGCAGGAAGTTTGAGCGTGGGGTTTACACAGATCCATTTCACTACTCTCTTCTGGGTATTAAACTGGGAAAATGTGTCTGGACATAGCGAATAATGATTTGTGCCTGAACTAACACTAACAAGTTACATATATCTCACAAAATGATATGATACACTTGAGGCACATGTGATGTAATCATCACCCATCACTGCTCCAGTCGGAGTCTGGGGTCACCTCTGCTGTCGATTTTCCGCACGACTAGCCACTAAGCAAGAAAAACATGTCAAATTTACATTTGTAGAATAAATGTTACTGGGAATCTACAATCTCCTCGCACAGGTGAAAATGGACACGAACAATTTAGGTTATATGCTCTCGAATCACTTGGCCTGGAAATTTTAGTAATTCCTCTTATGACGGGTGTTCTGTGAATCACTTGGTCTGGGAAACTTTCTAATTCCTCTTATGACGGGTGATCTTATTCCTTAGGTATCCAGACTTCGTATTTAAAATGCGGGTTTACTTTTTTAAGTTGCCCAAATACTTTCTATCTGTCACTTTTAAGTTTGAAATCCTTTGTCCGATCCTTCTCTTTCTGGCTTTTGGGAGTTTCTAGCTTGAAGTTGCGAAGCTGTCTGATCTGTGACTCTGCGTTTTGCTGTATTATATTCTCAGTTTCTAGTTCAAATCTCGAATGGTACTTCCGCCGAATTTTCCAACGAGATTTCTTATTTATTCCGGCTTCTCAAATAAAACCAATGGTAAGCTCTTTAGCACTGGGTTGGGGTGTTTTAATTCAAAATATCTCCCACGTGTTTAAAATTCCATCGCGTGACCTCTTTATAATAAGACGTAATATTTCTGCCAACTCACAAACAAGTCTTTGAATTATTTGATGTCCAGATGCTACTTCAAATATTGTCTTCCCCAGACAGGTTATCGGTAACTCACAACGAAGAACAAAGCTGTGGTATATATCGCCTGTGTCACCAGCACACTTCTATGTAGCAGGGAGACATGGACAACCTATGCTAAGCAGGAAAGAAGGCTCAATACCTTCCATAAACGGCTTCTACGCCACATCCTCGGTATTTCGTGGAAAGATAAAGTGACAAATATCGAGTTCTTTGCACGTGCTGGCCTTCAAAGCACGTATACACTGCTTAGTAAGCGCAGACTATGCAGGGTTGGCCATGTCCGCCGCATGGAAGATGGTTGCATCCCGAAAGATATCTGCTACGGACCACTGGCAGATGGCAAAAGAACATTTGGGAGACCGCAGCTGAAATTCAAAGATGTGTGCAAGAGAGACATGACGGCACTGGACATAAATCCAGCAGCTCGGGAGGATGAAGCTGCCGATTGCACCAAGTGGCGATGCTATCTACGGCGCCATCTCAAATTGGGCGAAATGAAGCTCACACAACAGGCAGAAGAGAGGAGAAAACGTCGGAAGAAACGCCTGGAAAAATAAGCAGCTGAGGGCTGTGACTTCAGGGGAACATTCCCATAGTTAGTTATGACTGAAGGGGTTATTATTATTATTATATGTAGTTATATATATATATATATATATATATATATATATACAGTGCAGTCCACATAAGCGAAATTGGCTTAAGTCGTTTTTCGCTTAGAGAAATGGAAAAATCCAGACAACAGAAAAAGAACACAAAAGCCAGGTCAGAGGCAAGCAGGGGCGTAATTAAATTTTTTTGCACCCGGGACAGATCCTTTCTTTGGCCCCCTCCCCCTCATTTTTTTCCAAAAAAGTAATAGAAAAAAATTATATTTACAAGTAGACTTTTTAACAGTGTATTACAGTCATAATAGTGTTCTATGGCACATCCCGATTTCCTAGCTGTCACCCGGGGCGGACCGCCACAGGCATATCCGTTAGTACTGCACGGGGGCAGATAACTCTTACCACGGCTTACCTATCCTCAAGTGGTTATTGCTCTAGCAGTCCGTGTAGCAACCGTTAACAGATTACACGAATATCGTATGAAGCCAAAACAAATTTCGAACGTTTTTACAGGTGCAACTCTGTTACTAGTGTGACAGCCCGTGGTTGTATTATGAATCATCTATGGCAATGTCTGCCCAGGTTCGCTTACCTCTGTGGTTAGCTATACTATGCTGTATACCACACAGTCACACACACACAGCACGTGATGCGATAACGCCATAGTAATTTGAATAGTGGTTTATTTACATATGAAAGGATCATTGCTGTCTGCTCTGACCTCCACATTTGGTCCATCATAGAATATATAATATGTAAGTTCATTCTTTCCTCACTCTCTCTCGCTCAGTATCGAATCTACACCTTCTGACCTTTTAACCATCAGTGATCACTCAGGTGCTATAGTCTCTAGTTCTGTTGTTTCTTCCTTATAGTTTCTTATGTCTATTGTTATCTATCTTCTCAGTGTTCAGGTTATCTGTTGGTAGACCGGGCCTCTCCGGGGATGTTGTTTTCCCTTTTATCACTGAGGAACATGACTACTGTCTATATGAAATAAAGTTCACTCTACGTACCTTTTCCTATCTGAATAATATCTAACTCACACCGTTTCTCCTTCTAGACAAGAATTTCTCCTATTCAATATTTCGGGTTAATCATTACCCAAAACTACTTCTTGTCCGTGAAATATTCATCACTTAAACTATCTGAATACTGCCTTCAACATGGCTGCCGCGTATATGCGGCTTCCCTCTCCGGCTCACGGTTCTGGACTGCCCTGAGAAAAGCGTGATTTCCTAAATCACCGTTCACCTCTCTCACGTGCAACCCTGTTCGCGCATCCCCTTTTTATACTCTATCTGAACCTTCCCATTCCTAATTCTCCTTATTCATTCCCTTTGATTGTAAATCGTTCCCTCGCTGCCACACTAGCTAATACATTGGCACCACATGTTAGGCGTCATTAAATCAATTTGGAACACTTTAAAAGATGTAAAAATGTTTCTCGGTTTTAAAATATGTGTTTAGGGAAACTGTTTGTGGAAGTCACGTGAGTTCTTGCAGTGAGGAGACTACATGGTATGTGTTAGTTGGTTTTTTATGCGTGATGCAAATGTTGATGTGTAGTTGATCAGGTATGCGTGTTGATGTCACCTGAACAGTATAATGGTGCATTGAAGATCTGGGTCACTCACGCCGACAGCATACATGGTCCTTGTACGATGATGATGATGATGAGACATGGGTGTGTAGTCGCGAATGCGTTTAGGCTCATATATGGTTACACAATACACCCAGTCACACTCGTACTGAAGCCAATGATGGTTGAAACTACTGGTGACAGTTCATACATTTATTCACAGCACTAACAGTAGAATCACACAGGAACAGTCACTGTAAACAGGATCATGTACATAATGTTAATTGAAATCGCTTGGTATATATCAGGCATTCTAAGGCTGGTGAACATTCAAATATGTGGGCATGGTCAATAGTGGTATGTTCTTTAATGTACAGTTCATAATGCCGCTTTGGTATCCCTGACTGAACGCATCAGATACCTTAATAACTCCGTCATACAAAGGACGAGCCCTTAACTCATGTAATCCTATTTCCAGGGCCGTCGTTCAACTTGGCATAACACGCCAGTTACATCTGTTCATGCGGTAGAATAGTGGCCATTACACAGAGCCTCGATATGACGTCAGCTGTGTATTCTTCATTAAGCAGGTTGCATAAACCCCGCTATAATGTTTGTATAAATATACCGCCAACCTGCGGTTTCCACCATATATAACTTCGTCACTGGACTTCTGATCAAATGAAGACGAACAGTCTTAAATGGCTACCTCGAGCACAAAATATAGGTTCTGCATTATAGGAACTGTGAGCTGTTCTCACGGCTAGGTAAGCCTTTAGCAAATTCTGCAACCGAATGCATAGTAATGATAAAGTCGGTGTTACCTTGAAACGAATCCTCAGAACACAAGAAACAACACTGTCGTCATTCCTGACGTACAGTAAATCACTGGGGAAAACTGACGACGCAGTCACTTCGAAGATTTTCCTTCCCCAAAATACAACGGACATTCACGTCCCACAGAAGCCAGTTCGCATCTCTACCTGACGGAAGTCTAATTTTGCGCTCAACAACTGCGCATGGCACATAGCCCAGAACTGTTTACCTTTGACCCTAAAGGTCAAACACAATGAATGAACCAAAAAGGGAGATAACCCCTAATCAACCTGACACAGCAAAGTTAAGACATAGTTCCCCAACTTTGACCAGGGTGAAAAACATACAACCAATAAATCGACGTTTGAAACTCCGTCAAATATTACAGCAACAGTATGTTTACCAGCGGAGTGTTGTCACTTCATACTTCTTTCTGTTTCACTTTAGGATACTCAACAAAAATCTGACCCGAGATCGCGCTAGCTCACGCGTGGCACTCTACAGGATGTTGTATCATGAAAGACAGGAGGAAAAACAGGCAAACCCAGTGAGGTAGGGAAGGAATTGGAAGAGTATGTGTGTGCGGGTAGTGATGTGTGTGTCTGCATGAGAAAGTGACTGTGTTTTAGATGATAATTGTGTATGTGTTTGTGCGTATCTCTATTTTTTACGAGTGAGTGTTACTGTTGTTTTTTTTTGTATGTGAGCATATATCTGCTTTTGTGAGGGAGTGTGTGTTTGTATTTTAGGGAGTAGTGTTTGTGTTGCCAGTGAAATGTGTTTCCGTGAGAAAGTGATTATGTTTCTGAGAGGATAAGTGTGTGTTAGAGAGTGTTTGAGCTATATCTAATTTTGTGAAAGAGCGTTTTTGTGTGTGAGCATGCATCTGTGTGTGCGAGGGAGTGTTTGTTTGTGTTTAAGGGTCTTGTTGTTTGTGTTTGAGCAAGTATCTATGTTTGTGAGGGAATGTTTGTGTTTAAGCGTATATCTATGTTTGTGAGGGAGTGTTTGTTTGTGTTTGAGCATGTATCTATGTTTGTGAGGGCGTGTTTGAGCATGTATCTATGTTTGTGAGGGAGTGTTTGTGTTTGAGCATGTAGCTTTGTTTGTGAGGGAGTGTTTGTTTGTGTTTGAGCGTGTATCTATCTTTGTGAGGCAGTGTTTATTTGTGTTTGAGCATGCATCTATGTTTGTGAAAGAGTGTTTGTTTGTGTTTGAACATGTTTCTATGTTTGTCAGGAAGTGTTTGTGTTTGAGCATTATCTGTGTTTGTGAGGGAGTGTTTATTTGTGTTTGAGCATTATCTGTGTTTGTGAGGGAGTGTTCATTTGTATTTGAGTCGTATATCTGTGTTTGTGAGGGAGTGTTTGTTTGTATTTTAGGGACTTGTTTGTGTTTGAGCGTATAACTATGTTTGTGAAGGCGGGTTTGTTTGTATGTGAGTGTCACAGTATATATATTCGACAAAATATTAAGTTGGTTACGCCGAGAGTGACAACACTGATATAAATTTAGAACCCGGTTGGTCAGCTGACCAGAAAGGAAGTGGACTCAAATTCTGGCGCAAAAAGTAAGTGAAGTTCTGGCTAGCGTCCGGGCAGGACGTCTTTACGTTCCCTGTCAGCATTTTTGCTGAGATATATACGCCATGGTTGTTGATTGATAGTGCTTGTCATTTTTTCAAGCGGTCAGGATTAGTTTGCATAATTCTAGAGTGGTGGTGTAGTTACTAGTGGCATTTCCTTAGACCATCGATGATAAGTCATTTGTGATTAAGTATTGCTTTATCATAGTACAGGACAGCCGGTGAGCGAAAGTCATTGTGATGTTCACGGGGTAGGACATATCAGTGAGTATGATACTGATAGATTGAGTTGCTGGTTAATGCAAGTTATATTGGCATTTCTGTTGCATTGTATTTCATATGTATTACTAGCCGTGTGTGGTTTCCGTGTGTGCAGTGGTTATTAAAAGGGAACTTACCTGTTACAGGTGTTATGTTTACTTATTGTCAGCTATTGTATGCTGTGGTCGTATCCTTAGATGATGAGCCAAAGATTATATAATTGTCATGTGTTAAAATCCACAGTGTAAGTAGGTCTGACAGTGAGCATACATCCAGGTATGCCAGGGAATGTTTGTTTGTGTTTGAGCATTTATCAATGTTTATGAGTGTCATGGTGTACCTCCGCCTTGTCTGTTCTTTTCTATCTTCATATCACCCAACTTGCGTTTCACTCCGCTGTTTTTTTGCAGAATTCTCCCAACGCCTGAGATCTGTACACATTTCAAAGAATAGAGAACACGCTCTGAAATCGCGCTATTGCAGCCGATATTTATCCGATGTCTGAGCTTCTATTAATCTACTCTTTTCTCATAACAAAAATATGAATATCATAAATATGGATGTATCATTTAGAATTGGAATGATTTAGGTATTCACTGATAAATAATTGACCACAAACTAAGCGCATCAACTACCGCCGTTTTAGATGCAACGCTCGGGGTACCGTTAAAGGTAAAGGTATCCACTGGCAGAGAACCACAGATTTAGGAAGTACATAGAGAACCACAGATTTAGGAAGTACGTAGAGAACCACGGATTTAGGAAGTACGTAGAGAACCACAGATTTAGGAAGTACGTAGAGAACCACAGATTTAGAAAGTACGTGGAGAACCACAGATTTAGAAAGTACGTAGAGAACCACAGATTTAGAAAGTACGTAGAGAACCACGGATTTAGAAATTGCGTAGAGAACCACGTATTTAGGAAGTACGTAGAGAATCACGGATTTACAAATTACGCAGAGAACCACGTATTTACGAAGGTCGTTGTTGCGCAAAACTTGTCGCAACTTATTCTGACTATATATTCTGAAAATGCATTTTGACTATATTCAATTTTTTAATGCATGGGAAGTAACTCATGGAATTGTAGTCAGGGCAGTGTTTGTATGATTTCCGCCCAGGTCAGTCTGAGAGAAAATGCTGGTAAGGCGAGACGTAGCGGTGTGCTAACGTCTTCGCTTAGATTATTCAGGAAGGAGTCCTCATCATTGTTGTTCCTTCTTTTTTGAGATGATATATCTCTACGTTATTCCAAGTGCCTGGAGGCATATGTGATCTACGTGATTTATGTGATTTAATTCCTGATGAACAGGTAACTGAATCTTTTCTCAGTACTTTATCGCCATATTGTGATGTTGACTTATGCCTAGCCTGCCTCATTATAGAGTCTATGATATGACAAGTTTGCTCAGCTCACGATCCACTTATATTGTCACGCATCGATTGATGCCTGTCCTTAGGACCATTTGCTTCCTGAACTTTATTGATGGATCTAGGTTTGATACTGATGCGTGATGCCATATGATGATGGATGGTATCCGCATGTCTGGTTTTGTGTGGTGTGCAGATGTGTTCAGTCAAAACAATGTTCATACAAAAATAACAGGGCAATCCACATAGGACGTCAGTAAACTCACGACGTATAAAGTCAATGATTCTTGTAACAGCCGTTGACGTTTTTCTTCATTATTTATTGTGGACGCCACAGTGACAAAATGGTTACGCGAATATGTGGGCACATCAAACAGTCATTATCACAGCAACATTCAATACAGCAATAGACGGTAGACAGCATTACAATGATGAGTCAGATGCATGTTATATTTCATAGTGCTGTAAATGTAGTCAGGTGGAAAACTCCATCCTTTTCTATAACAGCCAGGAGATAACCAGATGTATGAGATCAGTTCACTCTCCTTAGTCTGACTTCAGCAAGACCGACACGTCTGCCGAAGTATAAATAATGTCCTCAAAAATATCCTCTAGATAATAAAGGTTTTCCAAACCTAGTTCATTTAACAAAGTAGCAAGTAATGGTCCTTGGTACATGCATCAACCGATGCAGTACAATGCAGCGACATGTGAGCTGGGAAAAAACATCTCGTGACGACGACTTTCGAAGACAGGCTATGAATCGAAATCGCTCACGACCCAAAATCGATAGAGTTAATGAAAAAAGTCAATTTACCTTGCTTTCAAGAAATACAGAAATATCACGCCTCCCGGCATGTGCAAATACACTAGAGGTATTATCCCGAATAAACGAAATATCCATAAGAGGACTACACATCCCTGACAGAACAAAAAATAGCGGAGATCCCCTCTTCAACGAGGCATCTCTTTCGCCATTCCAAATCGCTCACTCCACTAGTGGTGGGCGGAAACCGATCGACCAAAAAGCAAGACAAGTCATGCGCAGTCCAGCGCAAAATGACCACAGCTCAAAACTTAACTGCATTCGATACCAACGCGAGAAGACAAATGCTTACCGAGAAAAGTGACTATAAATTTCAAGCAGTTGTTGCCCTTGCGTTATAAAATAGATATTGTAAAAAACGATGTTGCGAGAATTTATCACGCAACATATCACCACCTCCTCCCGATAAAAAAAAAAAATGTGGAACATATTTTTTTTTTTAAATATCAAAGAGCATGCGATAAGCGGCTCAAAACGCACGAATTATGCGCTGATAATTAATTAAATTGCCTAACATGAGGCTAATTATAGAGTGTCTGGTGAGGATATACCTCAACAGAAAAATAAATATGTCTCAAAAAATATTCACATCGGGGAGGTGTCACCAACACACATCACGTTAGCATGTAAACACAATATACGTATGCAAGTTACCATAATCATCATTAAACAGCATACTCTAATATTGTCTTTAAAAATGGATGTACAAATCTAATAGGAAAATTTAAATAGTAAAGTCTTTGACATGTAATGACATAAGTACATAGTAAAGTTAAACTACATGACGATCCAGGACATATGCTCTGGTATTCCGAGGGTAAGTACACAATCTAGAACTCGTCATGCTTGATACTAGTAAGGTAAGTCCTCAGCTCAACAATGACATTCTGAGAAAGTACAAGCAATATAATGCTAATTAATAACTAATATGCTTCATAAGGTACAATACATTATTAATAATTGTGGCTGTTTAGTAAACTAACGGCCCTTATATTAACTACTCAGTCCTCCTCTATCATCTTTAAAAACGAACAGAAGAAGATGACAACAAAGCACGATAGTGTGTACATATAGAGTAAGTACAGATGTGCTAATCTATTGTAGAAATATAGGTGTGTTATGACTCTGTAATATATGGAAATATAGGACAGAAGTATTAGTTGGAGTCATGTGGGCATCTAGACAAAATGTCAGCCATCACATTATCCGCACCACGGATAGCTCGTACCGTGAAGTGAAAAGGTTGAAGAGCTATAGCATATCGAGTGGATCTCGAACTCTTCAAATTCTTAGTCTGAATAGCTGTAAGAGCTTTCTGATCAGTCTCTAGAATGAAATGTGCGCCCAGGAGGAATCTTTGTAGCTTTAGAATTGACCAAACCATCGCTAACAGCTCACGGTCTAAAACCGAGTAGTTCCTCTCTGCCGCATTTAGTTTTCTAGAAATGTACATAACAGGATGCAGAGTATTTGCATATTCTTGCATCAGTGCTGCTCCAATCCCAGTGGATGAAGCATCACTCCGAAGAACAAAAGTCCTATCAAGAGTAGGTAATCTTAAGATAGGAGAAATATTTCTGATTTGGTCAAAAAATTGGCATTCTTCAGTTGTTAAACCAACGGACCAGATTAGGGAAAACCTTTCTTTTTTGTTGGAAACCAATATAAGGAAAATTTGGAAAAATCTCCCATAAAAATTTTCTTTATTAAAACTCGAGTTTTTTCGTTTTAGGACTTCTCTCTGTAAAGTAAAATTTATAGGGGTCTTTTTTAAGAATGACCAGACAAATGTAGGAAATGTGACATTTCACCTCTAAAACTAAAGTAAAAAACTTTAGAAAGTTTGTTGCATCCAAGAGCCTCACGGATAAGAATCTTCAAGTAATATCCTCTTCCCTAAAATATGATCCTTGAAGATATCACTAGGACAAGTCATTATCTAACTCTTCAAATTTCTTTGAAGAATAGTTCTTGCTTTTCTCTGCCACAATAGAAATGGATTTTAGAACCTTCAAATTCTTAACTGAATAGCCAGAGCTTTTGATCAGCTCTAGAAATGTATTTGCAAGAGACTTCCAATGCTCAGTCTAACCATCGCTAGGAACTCACGGTCTAAAAGTTCCGATTTTGCCTCTCTGCCGATCTAGAAATGTACATAACAGGATGCAGAGTATTTGCATATTCTTGCATCAGTGCTGCTCCAATCCCAGTGGATGAAGCATCACTCCGAAGAACAAAAGTCCTATCAAGAGTAGGTAATCTTAAGATGGGAGGAGAAGAAAATATATTCTTGATTTGGTCTAGTGAAGATTGGCATTCTTCAGACCAACGGACCAGATTAGGCGAACCTTTCTTCAACAATGTTGATAGAGGTGCCATGATCGAAGATAAATTTGGAATAAATCTCCCATAAAATTGAATTAAACCTAAGAGACTCCTAACTTGTTTCTTCGTTTTAGGAACAGAGATGTTCAGTATTTTGGAAGTATTGTGGTCTTCTGTCTTCAAGAGACCATGACCAACACGATGACCCAGGAAAGAGATTTCACCAAAACCAACAAAAGCTTTAGAAGGTTTCGCTGTCAAATTATTCTCACGTAGAGTGGACAGTAAGTCATATAACCCTAAATAGTGATCTTCCCAGGTATCACTGAAGAGACAGATGTCATCTAAGTATGCGATGACATCCGAACGATGTGACAGAATTCGACGCATCATGCGAACGAAAGTGGCAGGGGCGTTCATGAGACCAAAAGGCATAACATTCCATTGAAATAGACCCCTAGGTGTAGAAAAAGCAGTAAGAGGTTTGGCATGCTCTGCTAAAGGCACTTGCCAATAACCTTTAGACAAGTCAAGTTTAGTGAAGAATCTAGAATTAGAAAGTCTAATCAGTAGATCTTCTAACAAAGGCATCGGTTCAGCGTCGAACTTTGTGACCTGATTCAATTTGCGATAATCAACGCAAATTCGTATGTTCTTATCCTTCTTCCGGACAATAACCATGGAAGAAGAATATGGTGAAGTCGATGGTTCAATTATATTTAATTGAATCATTTCATCCAATTCCTTTTCCACTTGCGACTGAAAGTGTATAGGAATAGGATACGGCCTAACCCTAATTGGATTATTGTCGGTAAGAATTATGTCATGTTCTATGACATCTGTGTGTCCAGGAATGTCAGTGAGAACATCCTGAAATGTTTGTAACATCGACGAGACTTGTCGATGTTCGTCACCAGAAAGATTAGGAGAAACAGAAACGTTTTTCCAAGATTCCGTGGAATGTAATGGAACCACTGGAAGGGGAAGATTGACATCTGAGAAGGTAGATTCCTCATCCTGTATGACAGACAGGGATGAATAATGACCGTGAGGTGCAGGAGCATCATCCGTTGCCTGGAAAATAGGCAGCAAATAGTCCGGACGTTCGTGAAATTCCGAAAGCATGTTTATGTGGAAAGTTTTATGCTTTCCATCAATATCGACCACATAGTCAACATCGGAAATCCGAGAGACTATTGCATACGGACCTTTCCATGCAATAAGAAGTCTATTTTCCCTACTGGGGAGTAGGACGAATGCTTTGTCACCTGGACAAAGTTGTCGTAGACATCTATTCTTGTTAGCAAACTGTCTTGCCTTCTCTTTAGCAATTTCTGATGAAGCAGTTGCTAGCTTACATGCCTCAATGATCTTTTGTCTAAGAGCAATGACATACTCATATGAGGATTGAGTTTCATCGCTAATATCATCGGCAGTGATGAGATCGTGTAATAAAGACATAGGGCCGCGTGGACGCGCGCCAAAGACAAGTTCGAAGGGAGAAAATCCTGTGTGTTCATTAGGGACTTCTCTATAGGCAAAGAGAGCCGCGGGTAAAACCCTGTCCCAATCTTGAGGATGATCTTCAGTTATCTTACCAAGCAAAGTCTTGAGCGTTCTATTCAGACGCTCAACTAACCCATTAGACATAGGATGGTAGATACTACTGAGAGATCGTTCAATATGTAAGGTAGACATTACCTGTGACATAGTGTCAGATATGAGTTGAGTGCCATGGTCTGACAATATTTCTCTGGGGAACCCCAAGCGAGAAAATATCAACCAAAGAGCATCTGCGATATCTGTAGTAGATATGCTCTTAAGAGGAATAGCCTCTGGCCAACGTGTGCACATATCGACACATGTAAGGATAAACTGATGTCCTCTGGCCGACCTGACCTTAAAAGGGCCAATAATATCTATGGCCATTTTCTGAAACGGCCGAATAGGAATGTCAGCAGCCTGGATAGGCGCAGCATGTCGTGGTCCTCTAGATTTGACCTCCTGACATACCTTGCATGATCGGCAGTAAATACGAATGTCCTTATTGACAAAAGGCCAAAAGAAAGCCGCAAGGACTCTCGACTTCGTACGGGCAAAACCCATATGTCCAGCACATTGCGAGTCATGAGCATGTTGCAATATTTGCACTCTCATGCTCTTGGGAACAAGAATTTGCGAATGTGCCGACGTAGTCGAATCTTGTACCATACGTACAAGTACGCCGTTTCTCATTGCAATCCAAGATTTTCTATTTGTATCCTGATTCGGATCACCTTTCTTCGCAAGAACGAAGAATTTTTTTAAAGAAGGATCTTCTTCTTGCAATTTTATGAAAGAGTCACGAGTGATTACTAAGTGACTATCTTGGCTATCAACTTCATTATCACTATTCAGTGAAGTTTCGGGTGTTTGTAGAGCTTGTGCTCTTGTAACTACTGCATTTGTAGCTTGCATGTTATTATCTTCCCAAGCAGCAATCTGCTGTGGGGTACACTCCCTAACTCCGTGAATACGACCAATAATAAGGTCCGCAATAGGATTAGGTAAGAGACAAGCATGCACATCTCCAGTAAAGAAAGGAGTGGCAATGCGAATTACAGCAGTAGGATATTTTTCTAGAGTGCCGCCAAATGTGACACATTTAATAACCCTTCCTGTAGCACAAGATGGATCTACAAGCGATTGTCTAACACCAATAGTGGTGCATCCGGAATCGAAAAGTAGTGAGACCGGAGTATCATTAACAAGACCCTTATGTAGAATTAAAGAACCCCTCCCGTCATGCGCAACAGCAGCAGGAAGAGCGGGAAGTGGGTGACCACAACTCAAAGTAGTTATGGTACCCGGTTCGAATAAAGTACTGCATTGGGGGCATTTGTTTGCTCTCTCAAAGTCAAAAGCAGAACCAGTGACAGCGTCAAAGTTTTTACTATCAACAACATGATTACAGGCTCCCTCAGTTTCCTGTTGTACAGCATTAGCCTGCTGATATCTCTTTTTTTTTTGTGTTGAGATCTACCCCGACTATTATTACCTCTGAAGTTATCAGAGTTATTATTATCTCTGCAGTTATTATTGTCTCTATTGTAATTGTTATCCTGGTTCGAATTCCAGTTTCCACGATTACTATCATGTTCACATTGATGCGAACATCTATTTGTTTGGTTCTGAGGTCTTCGGCAGGAATAACCTCTATTACCATATCCTCTTTTGAAATGCTTATAATTATTAGGGTGATAGTAACGAGTACTATCAGGTTGTCTCCAATTCTTCGAAGAAGAATCACTATGAAATTGGTTTCCATGATTTTGACAGAAATTACCGCTACTCTTTCTATCAAAATTTTGTTGGAATCTACGAGCAAAGTTTTGGCCATACGGAGCTGCCGAAGCAACTGGTAAACCTTCTTTCACCTTAGAGTTACCCATGGTTATGTGTGGGTGCGCAGTTACGTACTGGCAACAGAAATCTTCCATTTCTTTTATTGTTTTAGGTTTACGTTCATGAAGGAAAGCAAGGAAAGACTCATTGACAGACGACATGACTTTGTCTCTAAGTATTAAGTCCATAAGTCCTTCATAAGTTTTTTCCGTCTTAGATAGTTCAACCCATCGTGAGAAAGTAATGCGTATTCTTGCAATAAACTCGGAGAATTCAACTCCATTTTCAGGTAACATGTTTTTAAATTGTAGACGATAGCCGTCTTCGTTAAGCTGATATTTCTTTAACAAAGCGGCCCTGACAACCTCATAATTGTTCTTGTCAGGTTCATCCACCATATTTAATATACTTAGAGCTTTACCTGTCAGTATCCCTGATAACTGATAAACATATTTTGCTTTCTCTATGTTATGAGCTGTACATGCTTGTTCAAATCTGTCCAGATAGAACATTATGTCATCACTGGAAGGACTAAATGTTGGTAACTTAATCTTAAAAGTATCATTATTAGCCTTCCCAGAAGATGAACCCTTGTTTGAATCATTACCATTACTCATGCTCGTCAATTTCAATTTCTCCAACTCTAAAGCTAAGAGTTTTTCTTCATGTTCCATTTTTGCTTTCCTCTCATCAGCCTCTCTTTGTAACTTCCTTTCTTCAGCTTGAGCCTGCATTTGAAGTCTTTCATTTTCAGCTTCTTTTTCAAGTCTTTTATTTTCAGCTTCTTTTTCAAGTCTTTTATTCTCAGCTTCTTTTTCAAGTCTTTTATTCTCAGCTTCTTTTTCAAGTCTTTTATTCTCAGCCTCTAGCTGTAGCTGGAGTTTTCTCTCCTCAGCTTCTGATTCCCTTTTTTGTTTTTCCATTTCCATTTGGAATCTCTTTTCATCCACCTGCATCTGCAGTTTCTTTTGTTCAGCTTCCATCTGCAGTTTCTTTTGTTCAGCTTCCATTGCTTTATCATATCGAGCAGTTGCAAATTCTTCTAACTTATCACCAGTCTTCCCAAGCAATTTACCCTGCTCAATAAAGTGCTCAAATGTAGACATGATGAGTAATATATAAGTCCAAAACCTGAAATAATTAACTAATTTATTTCAAACCTAAGTGTAACAAGTCTTAATTAAGCACTTGTATATTCACATCACCTTATATTATCCCAGTCTCTGTGGGAAACAAGTCTCCAATCAAAGAACTTGTATATGAAATATCAACAATCAATTCTTGATCATAAGTGCACTTCTCATTCAATAGTGCACGACACTATTCATCATTCATTTATCATCAGTGTAGTAGTAACAGTGCATTAGCATAGCCCATTAACTAATTACTATAACTGTAAACAATGACTATGTAAACACATGCAGAATGTAAACATTGAAAATGTAAACAATACAAACAATGTAAACAATAACAATGTAAACAATAACAAAGATCAGCAACAATACAAAAACGTTCGCAGAAATCAACTAAAAATAAAGCAGAAATTAATGACATATCACAAAAAATGTGACGATATCTGCGCTATAATTAAACAAAATACATGACACCACAGTGTATAAACAAAAATGTTGTATGAAACTAAATTATAGACAAGAGTAGGCTAACAAATACAAACAAATCAAAACAAAACTAAAGAATGTGAAATAATAACGAAAACAATATTAAAACATGTCATCACAGCTAACATAAATAGCAACAGAAGTCGCTTAGCAAATTCCAGTATCGGAAATTTGCAAACCCTACAGAAAACGCTCACAATAGACGACCTCTATGACGTGGCATAATCTAACGGAGACACCACCCAACCGAGAACCCGCTGAAATATAAACATATAAATATACAAATAACATATAAACATATAACATATAGAATGAGATGATACACAGAAGACTCAGCAGAAGTATAAGGGCACAGTTTACATACAAACAGGCCACTTAACTTATAGGCTTCCAATCGTAGAACAGCAGCAAAAACGGATGTCAATCAACGTCCTAAAGAGCGAAGCTCCAACGATGATGGCACATCTGAACTGCTTCCACTGCTAACACGATGGTACAAGAGCTTCTGAAATACTGTGTGTTGAGTTGTTTCGGCACTTGACCTTCTAATCCAAAGTAAGTTGATGGAAATCGGTACTTGGCCTTCTTCAGAAAACAACCCGTTTCAACCGGCACTTGACCTTCTCAAAAAACGACAGCACTGGAACCTTGACAGCAGCAACTTGCTTGACTTGCGTAAAAGATAACAGCAGTCCGAGTTATCCGGCAACATGTAACAACGCCGGGTACTGTCAAATTCTTGTTTCCGTCAAAAAGTTGAAATTTTGACTTTTACCGGGCAACGCCGAGTACTTTGAAAATTTTGAAGATGTTGACTGTATTGAAGAATGTTAATTTCTTGAAGGATGATGATGAATTCTTGTTGAAAATGAAGTGGGTAAGGGACCCCGTGTTTGCTAGTACCAGAATCAAACCAGCTTATGGCCACCAAATGATGCGTGATGCCATATGATGATGGATGGTATCCGCATGTCTGGTTTTGTGTGGTGTGCAGATGTGTTCAGTCAAAACAATGTTCATACAAAAATAACAGGGCAATCCACATAGGACGTCAGTAAACTCACGACGTATAAAGTCAATGATTCTTGTAACAGCCGTTGACGTTTTTCTTCATTATTTATTGTGGACGCCACAGTGACAAAATGGTTACGCGAATATGTGGGCACATCAAACAGTCATTATCACAGCAACATTCAATACAGCAATAGACGGTAGACAGCATTACAATGATGAGTCAGATGCATGTTATATTTCATAGTGCTGTAAATGTAGTCAGGTGGAAAACTCCATCCTTTTCTATAACAGCCAGGAGATAACCAGATGTATGAGATCAGTTCACTCTCCTTAGTCTGACTTCAGCAAGACCGACACGTCTGCCGAAGTATAAATAATGTCCTCAAAAATATCCTCTAGATAATAAAGGTTTTCCAAACCTAGTTCATTTAACAAAGTAGCAAGTAATGGTCCTTGGTACATGCATCAACCGATGCAGTACAATGCAGCGACATGTGAGCTGGGAAAAAACATCTCGTGACGACGACTTTCGAAGACAGGCTATGAATCGAAATCGCTCACGACCCAAAATCGATAGAGTTAATGAAAAAAGTTAATTTACCTTGCTTTCAAGAAATACAGAAATATCACGCCTCCCGGCATGTGCAAATACACTAGAGGTATTATCCCGAATAAACGAAATATCCATAAGAGGACTACACATCCCTGACAGAACAAAAAATAGCGGAGATCCCCTCTTCAACGAGGCATCTCTTTCGCCATTCCAAATCGCTCACTCCACTAGTGGTGGGCGGAAACCGATCGACCAAAAAGCAAGACAAGTCATGCGCAGTCCAGCGCAAAATGACCACAGCTCAAAAACTTAACTGCATTCGATACCAACGCGAGAAGACAAATGCTTACCGAGAAAAGTGACTATAAATTTCAAGCAGTTGTTGCCCTTGCGTTATAAAATAGATATTGTAAAAAACGATGTTGCGAGAATTTATCACGCAACAGATACCTTTGCTGTTTAAGGAACATAGAGGACGATAATGTGACGCTCAAAAGACATGCCTGTCTTGTTGAGGTCGAATATAGGAGACTAGATTTAATCTCCTAGTTGATATCTACTAGCTCTTATGGAAAGGGGAAGTTTACTACCTGACTACATGTACAGCTGATTACGATATCCTAAAAGGCATATGATTTACATTATTTGATGCTGTATGCTGTTCCTGTTGAATTGACTACGTCGATGATACAATGACTGTTTTACTATACCTGTGATGTTTCTGCATAACGATGTCCTTGCATCTTGTCATTGTGGCGTACACAATATATATTGCCAAAAAACATCACTGCTGTTAAAAGCTTTATTGACTTTCTACGTTGTATGGTCTGATGTGACGTCCATGTATGATACTGTAGCTATCTGACTCTATCCTTACGTCACACACTTAAACCAGACTAAAGACACCATGTTACTCTGCCTCATCATCCCTGGTGTCTGAGGGTGATACACTACTCTGCAAGTGCCAGTATTATCATACCTTTGGAAAGCAGATGAAATATAGCACCCTCAACATTGTGTGGCAAATGTGACATCATCCACGGAACATTTATACGCAACACACATTTTGCTACGCAAAATTTGGTGGCCATAAGCTGGTTTGGTCTGGTACCAGCATACACGGGGTCCCTTACCCACTTCATTCTACATGATATCAACATTTCAACATTTTTCAAGACATCAACATAAAGAATTCTGAGACTACTCGGCGTTGCCCGATAAATGTCGAAATTGCAGTTTTGCCATAAAGCAAGAAATTTGACAGTACCCGGCGTTGTATATATTGCCGGATAACACAAGTTGCTGCTATCAAGGTTCCAGGTTGCTGTAGTTGTTGAGAAGGCCAAGTTCTGGTTGCTAGGAGTTCTTGAGAAGGCCAAGTACCGATTCAAGCAACTTACTCCTGGATAAGAAGGTCAAGTGCCGTTACTACACTACCTGTACACTGCCTGTACTGTTTAGAAGCTCAAGTCTCAACCATCGTCTTAGCTGTTTCATGCAAGTTCAGATGTGTGATCAACGTTTTTTGCTGTACTGACGATTGGAGTTCCATAAGTTAAGTGGCCTGTTTGATTGTAAACTGTGCCCTTATACTTCTACTGAGTCTTCTGTGTTTCATCTCATTCTTTTGTCATATTGTTATATGTTATATGTTTATATGTTATTTGTATATTTATATTTATATGTTTATGTTTCTGCGGGTTTTCGGTTGGGTGGTGTCTCCCTTAGATCATACCACGTCATAGAGGTCGTCTATCGTGAGCGTTTTCTGTAGGGTGTTTCAAATTTCCGATACTGGAATTTGCAAAGCGACTTCTGTTGCTATTTTTTGTTAGTTGTGATGACATGTGTTAGTATTGTTTTCGTTATTTTTCGCACTCTTCAGTTTTGTTTTGATTTGTTTGTATTTGCTAGCCTACTCTTTCCTATTGTTTAGTTTCATACACCATTTTTGTTTATACACTGTTGTGTCTTGTATTTGTAATATCTTCTCGCAGATATCATCACATTTTTTGTGATATTTCTTTACTTTTCGCTTTATTTTTTGTTGATTTCTGCGAATGTTTTCGTATTGTTGCTAAACCTTTGTTATTGTTTACATTGGTATTGTTTACATTGCTAGTGTTTACATGCTTGATGTTTACATTGTAGTTGTGTTTACATAGTCATTGGTTACACTAATGGTAATTGAATAATGGATTATGCTGATGCACCACTACTATACTGATGATAAATAAATGATGAATAGTATTGTGCACTATTGAATGGGAAGTGCACCTATGATCAAGAGTTGATTGATGATATTTCAACAAGGTCTATACACAAGTTCTTTGATCTAAGACTTGTTTCCCACAAAGATTGGGATAATAATATAGTTTTGTGAGTAAGCAAGTGCTTCATTTAGGACTTGCTATAATTAAATTTGAAATAAGATAATTAATTATTTCAGGTTGTGGACTCATATTATTACTCATCATGTCTACATTTGAGCACTTTATTGAGCAGGGTAAATTGCTTGGGAAGACTGGTGATAAGTTAGAAGAATTTGCAACTACTCAATATGATAAAGCAATGGAAGCTGAACAAAAGAAACTGCAGATGCAGGTGGATGAAAAAAGATTCCAAATGGAAATGGAAAAACAAAAAAGAGAAGCAGAAGCAAAAGCTGAAGAGAAGAGACTACAGATTGAGTCTGAAAATAAAAGACTTGAAATAGAGGCTGAAAATAAAAGACTTGAAAAAGAGGCTGAAAATAAAAGACTTGAAAGAGAGGCTGAGGCTGAAGAAAAAAAGTTACAAAGAGAGGCTGATGAGAGAATAGCAAAAATGCAGCATGAAGAAAAACTCTTAGCTTTGGAAGTTGAGAAATTAAAGGTGATGAACATGGGTAATGCTAATGATGCAAATAAGGTCTCAGATAAGACTAATGCAAGCACTTTCAAGCTTAATCTACCACCATTCAATGCTTCCATCGACGATATAACATTCTGTCTGGACAGATTTGAAACTTCATGTAAAGTACATAACATAGATAAATCATTGCAGGTTTATCATTTGTCCAAGATACTTAGAGGTGATGCTTTGAGTAGGTTAAGTATGGTAGATGAGCCTGACAAGAACAACTATGATGTCATCAGGGCTATGTTGTTAAAGAAATACCAACTTGACGAAGACGGCTATCGTCTTCAATTTAAAAATATGTTACCAGAAACTGGAATGCAATTCTCTGAATTCATTTCAAAGATACGTCTTACTTTTCACGTTGGGTGGAGCTGTCTAAGATAGAAAAAACTTATGAAGGACTTATAGACTTAATACTTAGAGACAAAGTCATGTCTTCTGTTAATGAGTCTTTCCTTGCTTTCCTTCACGAACGTAAACCTAAAACAATAAAAGAAATGGAAGATTTCTGTAGCCAGTATATAACTGCGCATCCTCACGTAACCATTGGTAACGCTAAAGTAAAAGAAGGTATGCCAGTTGCTTCGGCAGCACCTTATGGTCAAAACTCTAGTCATAGATTCCAACAAATTGTGATAGGAAAAGTAACCGTAGTTACGGTCAAAATTATGGAAATCAATTTCAGGGTGATTCTTCTTTGAAGAATTGGAGACGAGCTGACAGTCCTCGTTACTTCCAACCTAATAATTTTAGGCATTTCAGAAGAGGATATGGTAACAGAGGCTTTTCCTCGCGTAGACCTCAAAACCAAACAAATAGATGTTCACATCAATGTGGACATGATAATAATCATGGAAACTGTAGTTCAAAACAGGATAACAGTTATAATAGAGACAATAATAACTACAGAGATAATAACAACAGTGATAACTTCAGAGGTAATAGCAGTCGCGGTAGATCTCAATACAAAAAAAAAGAGATATCAGCAGGCTAACTCGGTTCAACAAGAATCTCAGGGAGCCTGTAATCAGGTTTCTGATAATAAAAACTCTGACGCTGTCACTTGTTCTTCTTTTGACTTTGGGAGAGCAAACAAATGCCCCAATGCAGTACTTTGTTCGAACCAACTACAATATCGACTTTGAGTTGTGGTCACCCTCTCCCCGCTCTTCCTGCTTCGGTTGCACATGACGGGAGAGGTTCTCTAATCCTACATAAGGGTCTTGTTAATAATACTCCGGTCTCACTACTTTTCGATTCCGGATGCACCACTATTGGTGTTAGACAATCGCTTGTAGAACCATCCTGTGCGACAGGAAGGGTTATCAAATGTGTCACATTTGGCGGCACTCTAGAAAAATATCCTACTGCTGTAATTCACATTGCCACTCCTTTCTTTACGGGAGATGTGCATGCCTGTCTCTTACCTAATCCTATTGCGGACCTTATTATTGGTCGTATCCACGGAGTTAGGGAATGTACCCCACAGCAGATTGCTGCTTGGGAAGATGATAATATGCAAATTACCAATGCAGTGGTTACAAGAGCACAAGCTCTACAAACACCACAAACTTCGTTGAATAATGATAATGAAGTTCATAGCCAAGATAGTACCTTGGTTATTTCTCGTGACTCGTTCATAAAATTACAAGAAGAAGATCCGACGCTAAAAAAATTCTTCATTCTTGCGAAGAAAGGTGATCCAAATAAGGATACACAAAGAAAATCTTGGATAGAAATGAAAAACGGCGTGCTTGTACGTATGGTACAAGACTCGGCTACGTCAGCACATTCGCAAATTCTTGTTCCCAAGAGTATGAGAGTGCAAATATTGCAACATGCTCATGACTCGCAATGTGCTGGACATATGGGATTTTCCCGTACAAAGTCGAGAGTCCTTGCGGCTTTCTTTTGGCCCTTTGTTAACAAGGACATTCGTATATACTGCCGATCATGTCAGGTATGTCAGGAGGTCAAATCTAGAGGACCACGACATGCTGCGCCTATCCAGGCTGCTGACATCCCTATTCGGCCATTTCAGAAAATGGCCATAGATATTATTGGCCCTTTTAAGATAAAGTCGGCCAGAGGACATCAGTTTATCCTTACATGTGTCGATATGTGCACACGTTGGCCAGAGGCTATCCCTCTAAAGAGCATATCTACTACAGATATCGCAGATGCTCTTTGGCTGATATTTTCTCGCTTGGGGTTCCCCAGAGAAATACTGTCTGACCATGGCACTCAACTCATATCTGATACTATGTCTCAAGTAATGTCTACCTTACACATTAAATGATCTCTCAGTAGCATCTATCATCCTATGTCTAATGGGTTAGTTGAGCGTCTGAATAGAACGCTCAAGACTTTACTTGGTAAGATAACTGAAGATCATCCTCAAGATTGGGACAGGGTTTTACCCGCGGCTCTCTTTGCCTATAGAGAGGTCCCAAACGAACACACAGGATTTTCTCCCTTTGAACTTGTCTTTGGCGCGCGTCCGCGCGGCCCTATGTCTTTATTACACGATCTCATCACTGCCGATGATATTAGTGATGCCACTCAATCTTCTTATGAGTATGTCATTGCTCTTAGGCAAAAGATCATTGATGCATGCAAACTAGCAACTGCTTCATCAGAAATTGCTAAAGAAAAAGCAAGGCAGTTTGCTAACAAGAACAGATGTCTATGAAAACTTTGTCCAGGTGACAAAGCATTCGTCCTACTCCCCAGTAGGGAAAATAGACTTCTGATTGCATGGAAAGGTCCATATGCAATAGTCTCACGAATTTCCGATGTTGACTATGTGGTCGATATAGATGGAAAGCATAAAACTTTCCATATCAACATGCTGACGGAATTTCATGAGCGTCCAGACTATTTGCTGCCTATTTTCCAGGCAACGGACGATTCTTCTGTACCTCATGGTCATTACTCATCCCTGTCTGTCATACAGGATGAGAAATCTGTTTTTTCTGATGTCGATCTTTCTCTTCCAGTGGTTCCACTACATTCCATGGAATCTTGGAAAGATGTGTCCATTTCTCCTAATCTTTCTGTTGATGAACATCGTCAAGTCTCGTCGATGTTACAGACATTTAAGGATGTTCTAACCGACATCCCGGGTCACACGCATGTCATAGAATATGACATAATTCTTACCGACAATAATCCAATTAGGGTTAGGCCGTATCCTATTCCTATACACTTTCAGTCACAAGTGGAAAAGGAATTGGAAGAAATGATTCAATTAAACATAATTGAACCATCGACTTCTCCATATTCTTCTTCCATGGTTATTGTTCGGAAGAAAGATAAGAACATACGAATTTGCGTTGATTATCGCAAATTAAATCAAGTCACAAAGTTCGATGCTGAACCTATGCCTTTACTAGAAGATCTACTTATTAGACTTTCTAATTCTAGATTCTTCACTAAACTTGACTTGTCTAAAGGTTATTGGCAAGTGCCTTTAGCAGATCATGCCAAACCTCTTACCGCTTTCTCAACACCTAGGGGTCTATTTCAATGGAATGTTATGCCTTTCGGTCTTATGAACGCCCCTGCTACTTTCGTTCGCATGATGCGTCGAATTCTTTCTCATCGTTCAGACGTCATCGCATACTTAGATGATATCTGTCTCTTCAGTGATTCCTGGGAAGATCACTATTTGGGTTTATATGACCTACTGTCCACTCTACGTGAGTTTAATTTGACAGCAAAACTCTCTAAAGCCTATGTTGGTTTTGGTGAAATCTCTTTCCTGGGTCATCGTGTTGGTCATGGTCTCTTGAAGACAGAAGACCACAATACTTCGAAAATATTGAACATCTATGTACCTAAAACGAAGAAACAAGTCCGTAGTCTCTTGGGTCTAATTCAATTCTATGGGAGATTCATCCCGAATCTATCTTCGATCATGGCATCTCTCTCAACTTTGTTGAAGAAAGGGTCGCCTAATCTGGTTCGTTGGTCTCAGGAATGTCAATCTTCCTTAGACCAGATCAGGAAAATATTTTCTTCTCCTCCCATCCTAAGATTACCTACTCTTGATAGGACTTTTGTTCTTCGAAGTGATGCTTCATCCACTGGGATCGGAGCAGCACTTATGCAGGAATATGCTGAAACTCTGCATCCTGTCATGTACATTTCTAGAAAACTAAATGCGGCAGAGAGGAACTACTCGGTTTTAGACCGTGAATTGTTGGCTATGGTTTGGTCTATTCTCAAACTACAAAGATTCCTCCTGGGCGCACATTTCATTCTAGAAACTGATCAGAAAGCTCTTACAGCTATTCAGACTAAGAACTTGAAGAGTTCGAGATCCACTCGATATGCTATTGCTCTTCAACCTTTTCACTTCACGGTACGAGCTATCCGTGGGTCGGATAATGTGATGGCTGACATTCTGTCTAGATGCCCACATGATTCCAACTAATACTTCTGTCCTATTTCTAGATATACGACAGAGCCATAACACACCTATATTACTACAATACATTAGCACAACTGTCCTCACTTTAGGTGAACACATACTATTGTGCTTTGTTATCATCTTCTTCTGTTCCCATCTTTAATATAAGAAGAAGACTGAGTAGTTAATATAATGGCCGAAAGTTTACTCGGTCACAATTGTTAATAATAATATATTGTATAGTATGAAACTTAATGGCTATTAAATAGAATTATATTGGTTGTTTTTTCTCAGCATGTTATTGTTGATCGGAGAAGCTACCTTTCTGTTGTCAAACATGGAGAGTTCCACATTGTACACTTTCCTTGGAACGACAGGAGATGTGTCCTGGATCGTCATTTATGTTTAATTTCATTATGTAATGGTATTATTAAACATTTAGATAATGTAATATTTAACATTCTATATCAGATGTGTACATCCATTCTAAGCGGTATTAGAATATGACACTGCTATTTGATTATAATGATATGAACTTGCATATTTATATTGTATTTTCATGCAAGCGTAGTGTGTGTTGGTGGCACCTCCCCGATATTTTTTTTTTAAATCAGATTTTTTATCGGTTGAGAAATATTCTCACCAGACACTTTATGTGTCAATTTAGCCTCATATTAGGCAGTGCAATTAGTTATCCCCGCATAATTCGTGCGTTGTTAAACCGCTTTTGGTTTTCCTCTTGAATATTTTTAAAAAAAAAATGTTGCACATTTTTTTTTATCGGGAGGTGGCGGTAATGTTGCGCAAAACTTGTCGCAACTTATTCTGACTATATATTCTGACTATGCATTTTGACTATATTCAATTTTTTAATGCATGGGAAGTAACTCATGGAATTGTAGTCATTTTTATTTCTACAGTCGTCTAATCTTGATAGCATCGTCAGGAAGTTGTCTTATCTTGATAGCTAGGGTTGTTGATAGTTTGTGTGTGAGCGATTTTAAGTCATAACCATGTATGGAGCGTTTTCCTAGAAACAGTTGGCAACTTGCGATGTCATTTCCTTTTAAGATTCGAAATCTTTAGTCGAACATCGTACAACATTCTTTGTTTCGTAAATTAGCTGAGTTGTATTCGATTCGGGTGTTCTGCGCATGTCTTTGTTTGGGGCAGTGTTTGTATGATTTCCGCCCAGGTCAGTCTGAGAGAAAATGCTGGTAAGGCGAGACGTAGCGGTGTGCTAACGTCTTCGCTTAGATTATTCAGGAAGGAGTCCTCATCATTGTTGTTCCTTCTTTTTTGAGATGATATATCTCTACGTTATTCCAAGTGCCTGGAGGCATATGTGATCTACGTGATTTATGTGATTTAATTCCTGATGAACAGGTAACTGAATCTTTTCTCAGTACTTTATCGCCATCTTGTGATGTTGACTTTTGCCTAGCCTGCCTCATTATAGAGTCTATGATATGACAAGTTTGCTCAGCTCACGATCCACTTATATTGTCACGCATCGATTGATGCCTGTCCTTAGGACCATTTGCTTCCTGAACTTTATTGATGGATCTAGGTTTGATACCTTTGCTGTTTAAGGAACATAGAGGACGATAATGTGACGCTCAAAAGACAGGCATGTCTTGTTGAGGTCGAATATAGGAGACTAGATTTAATCTCCTAGTTGATATCTACTAGCTCTTATGGAAAGGGGAAGTTTACTACCTGACTACATGTACAGCTGATTACGATATCCTAAAAGGCATATGATTTACATTATTTGATGCTGTATGCTGTTCCTGTTGAATTGACTACGTCGATGATACAATGACTGTTGTACCATACCTGTGATGTTTCTGCATAACGATGTCCATGCATCTTGTCATTGTGGCGTACACAATATATATTGCCAAAAAACATCACTGCTGTTAAAAGCTTTATTGACTTTCTACGTTGTATGGTCTGATGTGACGTCCATGTATGATACTGTAGCTATCTGACTCTATCCTTACGTCACACACTTAAACCAGACTAAAGACACCATGTTACTCTGCCTCATCATCCCGGGTGTCTGAGGGTGATACACTACTCTGCAAGTGCCAGTATTATCATACCTTTGGAAAGCAAATGAAATATAGCACCCTCAACATTGTGTGGCAAATGTGACATCATCCACGGAACATTTATACGCAACACACATTTTGCTACGCAACAGTCGTAGAGAATTACGGATTTAGAAATTACGTAGAGAACCACGGATTTACGAAGGACTTAGAGAATCGAGGATTTAGGAAGTATGTAAAGAACTACGGATTTAGAAAATACGTAGAGGACTACGGATTTAGGAAGTACATAGAGGACGACGGATTTAGGAAGTACGTGGAGAACCACAGATTTAGAAAGTACTATAAGTAACAGTGCCCCGTGTACCTCCCGGGGGTATCTTATGAGGCACAGACAGAACAAGACTACTCCCTCAGGCATGTCGTACAAGGCGGCACGTATGATGTTGTGAATGGGCTGGCAGCCCCACCATGTCATTCAAGCTGCTACATATACCACTGCTGTAAGAGAATGTGAATGTTTGGTGCAGGCTTCCTGTAAGAGATCCAGATACAGTGGTGACCACATGCTAGAGAGGCATCGATCAGGAGAATGACGATCGTAATGATAACTAAGAAGGGGGGGGGGGGGGTAGAGTGTGTAAGAGAAGTTTCCTAGGCTGAGCAACCCCGAGTAGGCACCTTATAGACAAATACCATATTCCGATAAAAAGCCTAAATACTACACAGATTAAGCCTCTTTGTTTAAGTGTGAGCTATTTTGTTAGGCCTTCATGTAAACAAGACCAGAATGGAGACCGTTTAATGTCTTATCTACTCGTCTATTTCTTCTGAGTTGTATTGTCTTATCTTCTTTTGTTCTTATCTCTTTCCTCTGCATGACAATCATCAACTTTGTCTGTCGTCTGAAAGGTTTCAGGTCCTGAAGACGGCCAGGAAACGACAAGACATTGAAGGACTTAACACTGTCAAGTACACGGTCAACCAGGTCAGACGGGAACAGTTGTACACCTGGATTAATGTCTCACTAAATATAACAGAGATGTTCATGGTGAGTCGGCACCTTCTAACTCAACATTTTCACTCAGGAAATATTTGTGTTCTACACTTTTCCTCGCTAAACACGTTTCCTTACTTAACACTTTTATTCATTCAACACTTTCACTCACTCATCACTTTCATTCACTCAGCGCTTTTACTAACTCAACATTCTTTACTCAACATATTAACTACACTCAAGATTTTTACTTACTCAATATATTCTTTCACTCATCATGTTCACTCACTCAACACATTCACTGACTCAACACTTTAATTTACTCAACACATTCTGTTCTCAATATGTTATCTAACTCAACACTTTCACTCACTACACATTTTCCCTCTCAACACATTCATTCTCTCAACACTCACTTTATCAACACTTTCTTTCACTCAACACTTTCATTGACTTAACACTTTCACTTACTCAACACTTTCACTCACTCAACACTTTCATTGACTTAACACTTTCACTCACTCAACACTTTCAATCTCTCAACACTTTCCCTCTCAACACTTTCATTGACTTAACACTTTCACTCACTCAAAACTTTCACTCACTCAACACTTTCATTGACTTAACACATTCACTCACTCAACACTTTCGCTCTCTCAACACTTTCGCTCTCTCAACACTTTTGCTCTCTCAACACTTTTGCTCTCTCAACACTTTCGCTCTCTCAACACTTTCGCTCTCTCAACACTTTCTTCTCTCTCAACACTTTCGCTCTCTAAACACTTTTGCTCTCTCAACACTTTCGCTCTCTCAACACTTTCCCTCTAAACACTTTCGCTCTGTCAAAACTTTCGTTTTCTCAACACTTTCGCTCTCTCAACACTTTCGCTCTCTCAACACTTTCGCTCTCTCAACACTTTCGCTCTAAACACTTTCACTCTCTCAACACTTTCCCTCTAAACACTTTCACTCTCTCAACACTTTCCCTCTAAACACTTTCACTCTCTCAACAATTTCCATCTAAACACTTTCAGTCTCTCAACACTTTCTCTCTAAACACTTTTGCTCTCTCAACAATTTCTCTCTAAACACTTTCGCTCTCTCAACACTTTTCCTCTAAACACTTTCACTCTCTCAACACTTTCGCTCTCAACACTTTCGCTCTCTCAACACTTTTGCTCTCTCAACACTTTTCCTCTAAACACTTTCGCTCTCTCAACACTTTCGCTCTCTCAACACATTTGCTCTCTCAACACTTTCGCTCTATCAACACTTTCGCTTTCTCAACACTTTCGCTC
Source organism: Oreohelix idahoensis (assembly GCA_024509875.1). Classification (NCBI taxonomy): domain Eukaryota; kingdom Metazoa; phylum Mollusca; class Gastropoda; order Stylommatophora; family Oreohelicidae; genus Oreohelix; species Oreohelix idahoensis. The sequence continues at coordinate 853,581 of JAMPIV010009727.1, forward strand.
TCTCAACACTTTCTCTCTCTCAACACTTTCCCTCTAAACACTTTTGCTCTATCAACACTTTCGCTCTCTCAACACTTTCGCTCTCTCAACACTTTCGCTCACTAAACACATTCGCTCTCTCAACACTTTCGCTCTCTCAACACTTTCGCTCTCTCAACACTTTCACTCTCGCAACACCTTCGCTCTCTCAACACTTTCACTCTCTCAACACTTTCCCTCTAAACACTTTCACTCCCTCAACACTTTCCCTCTAAACACTTTCGCTCTCTCAACACTTTCACTCTCTCAACACTTTCACTCTCTCAACACTTTCACTCTCTCAACACTTTCGCTTTCTGAACACTTTCACTCTCTCAACACTTTCCCTCTAAACACTTTCAATCTCTCAACACTTTCACTCTCTCAACACTTTCGCTTTCTGAACACTTTCGCTCTCTCAACACTTTCCCTCTAAACACTTTCGCTCTCTCAACACTTTCCCTCTAAACACTTTCGCTCTCTCAACACTTTCCCTCTAAACACTTTCGCTCTCTCAACACTTTCGCTTTCTCAACAGTCGTAAAATACAATCTGTATGTACAACACGCTCACATATACCTCGCCAATTTTCGCCCAATTTTAAGACTAGTAACCACTTTTATAGATTCTAATAATATATATAGATATAATAGTGAAGTTGCGTGGAACGTTTTCTCCTACGCCAGAAATCGTATTAGTCTGGGCAAAAGCCTTCACGCAACGAGACTGTAACGTCTCGCTTTCACTAGTGCTGGCGTTTTTTTTTTGTGTGTGTGTGACGTACTACAGATACGGTGTTTCGTTTGAATGAGAACGTTAGACAGGCCTATAATACGATTAACGTGGAAACATATTTTTAAAAATACAGTGGGAGAGGGGAATAAAAGGAGCATAGTTGGTCGTGTCACGAGTTCGTGTTTACAAATTTGAATTTGTTCGATAGAAGGATAGAGCATAAAAACTTAGATAATTTACTTACAGGTTAAAATAAAGGACGGTTGACGAATACAATGACCTTAATTGTTTAGTAGAAGAGTATGATGTTAATGTATCTTACTGTAGATAGGAAAATATGTTATTTGAAGAATTGAAGGAGAAAAACGATAATAGTGAATATAAGGAATAAAAGAATAAAAAATGTAATCACTGTGTGATAGACAGCAACAGGATCACTAATTACTTGTCAGAATTAAAAACTAGTAGTAAATACTTGAGATATTGACGAAGACAGATGGACTAACAGACTTGAATCTTTCTCAGTTTGCCCTGTAGTGGGGATAGAGGGGTAGTTAGTCCAAGATTTGAAAATTGAGTTCAATTTTAAATAAAACGACGCTAGAAGCCAAACAGTCTCTAATTGGCTAGAGTCTAATATACTAACTGAGGGATAAAACCGAATCGAAGGTAGTGTTAGATGCCACTTGACAGAAAATTTTATTACACTAAAGTTATGTGAAAGCAAGATAATAGTACTATCTTGACTTTGCTGATCTGCACCAGCAAGCGATCTGGATTTGACCATATATATCGCAAATCAAACTTATTAGTGATAATATTTCTCTGATTGCGGTAAGAATGAAAACATTTATATCATTATTATTATTATTATTATTATGTATGTATTATTGAATATGTATGAAAATTATGTGGGGAGAAGTTTATCTAGAGGGAAGTCAACATCAAACTTTGTGTTGTTTCACAGAGTTGTTAGGAAATATATTAACAGGTTGTAGAAAAGCCAGACAGGCTTTCTGACACTTTGGGAGAAAGTAAATTAAATATAAATGGGGAAATTGTTGTACAGTATTATGACATAAGACCAGGAAAACCACTGGCCGTCGTCTTCAGCAAGTCACCGTGATTGTACATGACTTGATATTATTAACTTAAAATGTTTCCTTTGTCAAGGAAAGTGTCAAACTATGGTTTGAAGTTTAATTGACCGTGAATGGGGTAACAAACCAGATAAGAACGACAACTATTTGATTTGTTACCATGCTGATTCTAACTATGATTGACAATGTTAAATAAGTTAGGGATAGAGAGAGGCATATGTGATATTCATTAGGACGTATACCTATCCATGCAGGGTTTCATCTATGACTCCAAGTGAGCCCAGGTCAACCTAGATCTGTATAAACTCCTGCATATTAAGAAGTGAGGCAGTATAGACTGTGTGCCTCCTGGTTACATCTCAAAATCATAATCCAGACTTGGCAGTTTGTAGCTGTTGGAGTGGAAAGACCTTATCTTGGGAACCAGCACTTACCAAGCTAAGAATCTGTTCACGGGCTCATGATAAATCAAACTACACCACTCTCTTACCCCAAATGTGTAATTAATAGTAGAAAATGATGAACCCAGTCGTGCTTCAAATTATTACCCATTCATAGGAGCAAGTTTTATTTGACACTTTTCCACTGACATTTAGATAATAGTTTTGATAAATAAGAGACTCATTTAAAATTTGAATTCAATTGTTGTAAATATATTCTATTATCACTTTGAGTTTTCAATATTCCTGTATCCAAAAAAGAACTGAGGTACAGGAAAATAAATTGTAAAAAGATTTCTAATTTAAACTTAAAACAGTGACTTGTTTTCTTATTGTTCAGTAATTTTAAAGTGTAGGTGTTGTCATTCTATTACATTACAGCGCATATACCCTAGACCTCTAGCTAGACAACACTCACACACCTTAACACTTAATTAGGAGAAAATATATGACAGGTTGAGGTCATAAGATGGTAGCAGACAGGTTTCCTGAAAACACATTTATAAATAACTAACTTCAGGGGCTTGCACAGCTGACCTCTCATCTGTTACAAATAATATTATATTCTTTAAGATCAAAATCCACCACATCAACACGTTCGCTCTCTCAACACTTTTGCTCTCTCAACACTTTCGCTCACTCAACACTTTTGCTCTCTCAGCACATTTGCTCTCTCAACACTTTCGCTCTCTCAACACTTTCGCTCACTCAACACATTTTTCAATGAACACTTTTTTCACTCGCTCACTGCACACTTTTTTCAGTAAATAAATATTAGACAAACATAAAGGTATGTTTTCAGGCACTCGTAAGAAATAAAGAAGTAGAAAACTAGACAACAGAAAAACAACAGACGTGAGTGGATTACCCAGGACCTTCCGTGCGACAACCCCGCCTAGCTATGCAAGCGAATCACACTATCCTCCCTGCCATCTAGGCATCACCGAAAAATGATGATTCGATGACGGGTCATTAGTGCGACCCGCAACACATAATACCGGAAGTTTACCATGGGCAGTCCAGCCTATTAATGACGCAATCACTTCTGTTGTTCCCCTATTATACAGTATAGGTCAGTCCACACAAGACAAAGACTTGTCTAATCACTTGCTCACCGCCCACTGTTTTCACTCGCTCACCGCCCACTTTTGTCACTCGCCCACCGCCCACTCTTTTCACTCACTCGCCACCCACTTTTTTCACTCGCTCGCCACCCACTCTTTTCAGTCGCTCGCCACCCACTCTTTTCACTCGCTCGCCACCCACTTTTTACTCGCTCCCCACCCACTGTTTTCACTCGCTCGCCACCCACTCTTTTCACTCGCGCGCCACCCACTTTTTTACTCCTTCGCCACCCACTTTTGTCACTCGCTCACCACCCACTTTTTTTAACTTGCTCACATTCCACTTTTTTCACTCGCTCACCACCCACTTTTTCACTCGCTCACCACCCACTTTTTTTACTCGCTCACCACACACTTTTTTCACTCGCTCACCACACTTTTTTCACTCGCTCACCACACACTTTTTTCTCTCGCTAACCCCACACGTTTTTCACTCGCTCACCACACACTTTTTTCACTCGCTTATCACTTTTTCCTCGCTCACAGCTTTATCACTCGCTCACCACTTTATCACTCGCTCACAACCTTTTCCTCGCTCACCACATTTTCCCTCGCTCACCTCTTTTTCCCTCGCTCACCAATTTTTCCCTCGCTCACCACTTTTCCCTCGCTCACCACTTTCTCCCTCGCTCACCACTTTTTCACTCGCTTACCACTTTATCACTCGCTCACCACTTTATCACTCGCTCACCACTTTATCACTCGCTCACCACTTTATCACCCGCTCATCACTTTTTCCCTCGCTCACAACTTTTTCACTCGCTCACCATTTTTTCTCTCGCTCACCATTTTTTCCCTCGCTCACCACTTTCTCCCTCGCTCACCACTTTCTCCCTCGCTCACCACGTTCTCACTCGCTCACCCCGTTCTCACTCTCTCACCACGTTCTCACTCGCTCACCACTTTCTCACTCGCTCACCACTTTCTCACTCGCTCACCACTTTCTTACTCGCTCACCACTTTCTCACTCGCTCACCACTTTCTCACTCGCTTACCACTTTCTCACTCGCTCACCACTTTCACACTCGCTCACCACTTCTCGCTCACCACTTTCTCACTCGCTCACCACTTTCTCACTCGCTCACCACTTTCTCACTCGCTCACCACTTTCTCACTCGCTCACCACTTTCTCACTCGCTCACCACTTTTACACTCGCTCACCACTTTCTCACTCGCTCACCACTTTCTCACTCGCTCACCACTTTCTCACTCGCTCACCACTTTCTCACTCGCTCACCACTTTCTCACTCGCTCACCACTTTTACACTCGCTCACCACTTTCTCACTCGCTCACCACTTTCTCACTCGCTCACCACTTTCACCTTCTGAACACTTATCCTCTTAACATTTTCACTCTCTCAACATTTTCACTCTCTCAACACTTTCACTCACGCAACACCTTTTCCTCCCAATACATTTACTCATTCAGTACCTTCAGTCAAAACGTTTACTAACTCTACAGCCTCACTCACTCAGCACCATCAGTCACTCTCATCTCAACACTCTTTAACATATTCACACATACATAATCAGAAGTACAATGTCATTTAAAACAAATACAGGATTTTCTCACACAAGAATTCACTGAATTCGTACACAAATTCATTATTTCAGTCATTAATTCACTAAATTCATATCTACTGATTTCAGGCAGCCCCCTTATACACAGTACATGATATAAAAACAGCAATGGAGAAAGATCAAACTGTGTCCAATGTTGGGAGAAGTCAGTGAGTCAGTATTAGAACGCAGCAGGACTAAAGGACGTTTTTGTATCAGCCACCAGACAAGAATGTGATTTTCACGTGGTATCTATCTGAGACTTGTGTGACTTACAAAACAGTATCTACTTAACTCATTCCATCCCAGGCAGTGTTTAGGTTTTACCCAGGCCCAAAAGTGGATGCATTGTTTTTCTACAAAAAACTGTTTTTCTATGTTTAAAAACAGAGAGTGGACTTACATATTAATTCACGAGACATATATATTGTGCATCCACGTTTAGGAAATTGCCTGAAGAATGTTGCGAAATGCAGAGAGCTCTTAAGTGATATTTTAAAAATGTGAAATGTAAAAAGATTTCTTTTAATTAAAATTTTTAAAAAGTAAAATATGACTTCACTTTCTATCGCCCAAAAGTCGTGTACTGTTTTCGCTCTGTCTGCGTCTAAAATTATACTTACTATTATTTCGGGTGTATTTCCCGCGACAAAAGTATTTTCAAGATAAGTCAAAATATATTGTGCCTCTTCTGAAATATTACATTACACATAATCCTAATAAAATAGCTTTCGCTTTCAAATTCTCCCCTTGTGTTCTTTAATATATTGATTCTGGTCAATTGTCCAAACTTTCCTAGTTCCTATGGTCAAGGTGTTAAAATTGCTTACAGCAACTTGATGACGGCACGGCATCAGCTGTAAATAATAATAATTACCCAGTATAACCTGTAATATAAATAATATTATTTATGGATGGTTACTGGTGTTACCAAGAATCATCTGGTAGCACATGATGTTTCCCGCCAGACCAGGATTGACCTCTCAACTCCTATTAACAGAATTCTTCAATCATGAATGAATAAAAACAACACTCATATTTGATTTGCTAAAAATCCAGTCCATATTTCATAACACAACATCATTCTTCCAGAAAAGACTGCTAAGTCCATTTGTATTATCTTCATTATGTGAACGGTGGTTTGGGTTTTGGTAGAGAAAGTGAGTGCAGAAAAATGGTTTGAGAAAGTTGAATGGAGTTGGTAAAAGACTGTTCGTCTTTGGTGAAGGGAAGTGATATGAGTAGAGGAGTGCTTTGGGGAAAGGGAGGTAAATCTGTGGATCCCTTGTGGGAGATGTAGTGGTTGTTTTAGGGTTAAGCATATCAAGCGAGTTCTAAATTATGGTGGAGCTAATTTGCAAATAATGTTATGTAAAAAGGATTAAAGAAGATTGTATGGGATTTGAGTGTACTCAGCAAAGAGAGTTAACTTGGAATTACGTCCCTTGAAAGGTTTGGTGAGCGAGCAAAAGTAAACACGCACGAGAAAAGTTTTGGTAGGTGAACACATTTTAGGAGAGAACGAAAAAAATATGTTAAATCGGGGCATTGATCAGTCTGATTTTGGAACGCGCTCAGCGTAGGTTAGCAAAGTTTGCTATGAAGTAAGATTTTGTACAGTGGCGAGCTATGTTCTTGATGGTTCATGACTCTGGCGAACAAGCCACTGGATGTGGTTGGTTACTGTTGTTACAGGCTGATAGCAAGTTGTTGTGCCGAACCTACAAGATGCTCGTGGGCCACTTTTAAAATAGAAGTAGATGAAGTTGCCATTTTCAAGATTTATGTTAACAAGTCTTCAAGATTTTTACAACGAACAGGTATGTTGAATAAGATGAAAAGAAGATAGACAGTAGCTAAGGCCAGAGCGGGGAACAGTGACGATTTGATATAAATAAACAGCCCTGGTAGTTAAACCAGTTTATACAGTAAAATACCTCAAACTAGTTCCACCAGACCTAAGTGCCTCATCATGAGTAGTAAACAAAACCAAAGAACATAAATTCTTATACGAGCTAGGAAATCTGCGTCAGACTATAAGAGGAGGGATTTGATGGAATGAGAAGAGACTTATTTCAAAGGTTACTAAATGAATATAATTTTTGTACATTGTGGAAGAAGACCCGCCTTGATGGAAGGTTGGGCATTAGTACATTCTTTCGACAGATTATGTTATTGTTGGATGACTACTGTAAATAAACACCATTTTGTTATTTACTGATAGTTGAGTGCAGTGCTTTACGGTAGAGGTTCACCATCCATCAATTGTATCTTCGTGTGATGTACTATCATCTAGAGCTATAGTACCGTAACATCATCAACACCTAGCTGCCTGCTGTTTTGGGTAGTGAGACGAGTCACGCTATACAAACATTATAAACACAAAGATCAATCACACCATCACGGCCACAATTGTTTTCAACCTGTCTGTGCCAGTGGTTAGGATTACCTGTCTGTGCCAGTGGTTAGGATTACCTGACTCAAAGAAGCAATGTATTTAGGGTAAAGGCCCAAAATGTTTGTGAAACAATTTTTTTTCAGCCTTTTTTTTTAATAGTTTGTATTTAATGAGAAAGTATCAATTCAACCTCTAATGGGTAATAATTAGGATACATATTGTTTTCCATTCCAAATACTATGAACAACTGCCGATATGGGAAAGTGGCATCACACCTGTCAAATCATTGTAAATAGGGCAAATCACAATTACTAATTATGCTTGCATGTTAAAAAAACAAACAAACAAAAACGAGATAAAACCGAACAAAATCAAGCAGAAACTCCGAACAAAAATAATATTAATTGGGAGGTGTGTAAAGGCCTGGTAGTTCCAGTTATATAACTGACTTTAAAAGATATTTAATTGAATTTCACCTGTCAAATGTCGTATGTATTTATGTATTGTAAGAACAGCATCTGACCTTCACATTCCCAATTACTATATATATTAACCTTTGTTCGTGTTAAATACTGTTTGACTTTATTATGCAGTTACCTAAGTCTGTCTATTCTTAACACCTCTTCTATATTTATAGATAAATTTAATTCCTGCAAATAATCTAATATTGGTATTTTCATTTGTTCATACTGTGGCCGTGCGAGCTGGTATTTTGTTGTTGTTATTGTTTAGTGATAAGTCCGATCACTATCCCAACAGTGGGTAGTTGTACATGATGTTTCACGTACGAGTACATACATTTAACACGAAATAGAACTGATGCAGGATGATGAACTCGATGAAAATGTACTTCACTAGAACAGTGGTGAAGCAAACAAAGTAGTCAAGTTTATTTACATGATGTACAAGACACCAAAACCCGCTGTACATGTAGGTAACATTTACGTGGAAGGAGATTTATTCTTGACTGGCCACTCTGCTGCTGCATGTGATCAAACTTCTTATACAGTCATTTCACTAGTGTTGATTATATACAAAGTCGACCTTTCATTCCTCGTACCATGGTTTCTGGTTACTGTTCCTGTTTCTATTTTTTCTTCTTCTCTTTTTTACTACTTCTTACCCAACTGTTTCTTTTCCTTTCTAAGACTAGAACGTTAACCACTTAAGGTTACTGGTTTCTTATTATTCTTTTCTACCGATAAAATGTTCTGGCCTATTTCTGTGTGCGCTGGTTGGTTTATCTTGTATGACGAAGACTGGCCTAAACCGCCAGGGAATGATATTTCTACCAACTGTTCTTACTACACACTACTAAACAAAATCGTTCATACCTGCTGTCTCTGCACTTGGGAAAAACACACTTGTCTTGAACCCACTGCGTGGGTTTGAAAAACACACATCATCAAAACTACATCTAAATTGCTCAAACAGCAATTCTCTCTATAAAGATGGCATTTGAGTATCCAAGGAACTAGACAACCGTACATCTCTTGTGAACACAAGAGTCAACCAAACTATGGCTTGTTATCTACGATATTCACTGTGGTGCTCACCATTCAAACATTTTAATACATGGGAGAAAACATTCCCAAACCTATGCTACTGCTACTTTTGACATCTCAAATCCAACTGACTACTTATTTCCTCAGTTTCCTATTACAACTTTTTCAACTCATAACTCATTCACTGTCACGGACTGTTCGCTTCAGAAACCCGTGCATCTCACTTTCATTCCGACTTAATCCAAAACATAACTCACCGAGGCACCTAAGGGACACCATAATATTACTACTTCCCTTCGCTAACTAGGTCCCATATCTCATTATTTCCATTAGTACATTCTATAACGTTATTCAAAAATCATGAACCATATTTTGTTACATTGCGACTTTTATACTAACAATCCAATACTTTTCTCAAGGGGCGAAACCCAAAAAGTAAACTCCCTTAGTAAAATAAATCACCAACTTTCACTATTTTACGCTGCACAACCCAATGCCTAGTATCCTGGCTTTTGGCTAGGATCATGTGTCTAGACACAGGGACCGGTACAGTGACATTCATGTGTCATTAGGTCCCTTGTGTGAGAACACAGAGGATCACTAGGTGACACATTTTGTCACTGGGTCTTCTAGTGTTGGGACATGTGGTCTTGACCAGAGCCGGGTTTGGGCGGGGACAATGCGACCTCATGCGAGGAAAAAATATGCGACCTCAAGCGAGGAAAAAAAAAAAAAAAAAAATTATTATTTCCCTTGTCAACGCAATATAACCACACATCATTTCCCATTCAATTTTCAGAAAGCGTTACCTCATACTAAACCTCTCTACTGACTCCAACGCACACCTCCCGGTTACAATACCTCTTACATTTTAACAAGAAATGTTCTATATTATTGTCTTGAAGACATCCTGCACAGTAAGGTACATCTATTCTGAAATAACCTTTTCCCAGCTGTAGTCTGAGAAGTTTAATATTACTGGGAATTTTCTATTCCCTAAATATCAGACATTTTGTTGTTGGAGACTTGAACATCTTATATGCATGTCTTCCTTTCAGATTTTTATCCCACTCTGCTTTCCATTCATCTGTTATTACTTCTTTAATTAAGGTCTTAATCTCTGATTTACTCATCCCTACATTTATTAGATTTTTGTCAGATCTACCTTTCTTGGCTTCTTTATCTGCCTTTTCATTTCCCTCTATGCCAACATGTGAAAGTATCCAAGCAATTAAGATTGAACATCCTCTGGAATATAAGTATGTAGTAGCCAGAAATATCTCCTTTGCCATATCAGGTCTACTACATTCTCGTAAGTTTCTAATTGCTTGAATTATTGAAAAATGGATGTATTTTCCATGATACTATACTCTTTTGCCATTTTCCATATTGTAAAATATATATTCATATCCCAAATTTGTCATCCTCTCCTTTGGATCAATTTTTGTATACAGTAATGCTGTCTTTTGATATTTGTTGTATATATTTATTGGCTGTGTTTTTAATATTTTCTATATTATTTGTTTTCTTGCTTTTTCCGTCCGGTGACGTCCATGTATATAGTCTTCTAGGGTGTTGCATAAAAAGAGTATTCGTGATGACTAGGTTGTTTTCTAGGCAGAATGTTGTCAAGCGTTCTCTCTCATTTCTCTGGCCCAATCCATAACTTCCTTTCACTCTTTTTTCATGTTCTAATCTTTCGTTTTCAACTTTGGCATTAAAATCTCCCATTATTATCCTAATATCTTGCTTATTTGCTTTTTCTAATGCATTTTGCAGTTCATTGTAAAAATCTTCAATTTCCTGTTCTTCAGCAGCGCATATGTTTGTACCAGATCCCGGAAATCAGATATGCTGACGACATAGTCCTCCTATCGACCAACCCAGAAGGACTTGAACAATTACTTCTGTCCACCAAAAAAACACAGCGAGGCCCAGAATCTATACCTAAACACCAAGAAGACCAAAGTATTGACAACAGACAAAGTAAAGACCAAACCAGAAATTGAAATTGATAACGAAGAACTGGAAAGTGTCAATGAATTCGAATACTTAGGATCAATCATCAACAGCTCTGGCGACTGTGCAGTAGAAATTAAAAGAAGACTTGCAATTGCTTCACATAAGCTAATACAGATGAAAAACCTATGGCAAGGCACAAGCAAAGAAACAAAGTTACAACTGATCAGAGCATGTATATTCCCAGTGGCAACATACGGCTGCGAGACTTGGACACTCAATAAAACAGTTGCAAAAAAAGATTACATCATTCGAAATGAAATGCTACAGAAGGATGTTGAGAATACCCTGGACAGAAAAAAAGACCAACAGAGAAGTACTGCACTCACTAAACGTACAGGAACATTGGCTCCTAAATACCATCGCAATAAGGAAGCTGAAATTTTTCGGTCATATAAAAAGACATAATAGTCTGGAAAAAACAGTGATGGAAGGCATGGTCCCTGGAAAAAGGGGAAGGGGTCGACCTAGACGACGGTGGACCCAGGACATCACAGAGAGTCTGAACTTGTCTTTGGCTGATGCAGGTCGACTTGCCCAGAATCGTGATGCGTTTAGAGCAGCTGTAATGGAGACAACGTTCTGGAAAGAATACGTCACATGATGATGATGATTTGTTTTCTTAAGTATTTCTGCTAGGTGGTAGTCCGTGTCTGGTTTCTTGATCTCCCAGGGTGGAATCACTGGCTTGTATTCACAACTGTTATTAATTGATGTAATTAATGTACCCAGATGGACAATTTCCTCCATACACTTCCATCCTGTAGGGTATCTAGTGGTATTCATTGGTTTGGCCTGAGCTGTTAGTTGGAATCTGGTAAAAGCTGTATGTGCTGGGTGAGACTTATCTAACATAACTCTGTTCATGTAATTTAGTCTTAACTCTTTTCTCCATAATTCTGAGGGTAGAATTCCTAAAACCACCTCTATAGCTCCCATTGATGTTGATGTGATTGCACTTGCTATTGTACATAAAGCCTGATGCTGAATTCTGTCTAATTTAATCTTGTTACTGTGTGCAGCAGAGTCATATATTATACTTCCATTATCTATTTTTCCACTAATAAACGATTTATAAAAAGTGAGTATTGTCTTAGTGATTGCACCCCATCCATTACCTTTCAAATATCTTAATAAGTTACTCAATCCCCTGCAAGACTCCACTTGTTTATCTATGTGTTTATTCCAGTTTAGCTGTTGGTCCAATGTCATTACTAGATATCGAGTAGGTTGTACTGTACTAACGTTTTGCCCTTGGATTTTTATGTCTATAATTTTATTTTTAAGAACCCTACCTTTACTAAAGATCATTCCATTGTTTCATTTGTATTCAGAAGAAATTACCATTTTGTCATCCATTTGCATACTTTATTTATTTGTTTTTGTATGTCCTTATATAATTTTGGCAATGACAACAACCTCTTGAGAATTTTAGATATTATAAATGAAGTATGGAGAGAAGAACAACCACCACAACAATGGAAAGACAGTATTATTGTAAAGTTACCGAAGAAAGGTGATCTATCAGACTGTAATAACTGGCGTGGTATATCTCTATTATCAGTACCTGGAAAATTATTATGTTGCATGATGTTAGAAAGACTTAAATTGCATGCTGACGAAAAGATCAGAGAAGAACAAGCGGGTTTCAGGCCGAAACGATCATGTATTGATCAAATATTCACACTAAGAACAATTATAGAAGAATCAGTGGAAAGGCAATCGCCACTTATTATCACCTTCGTCGATTTTCAAAAAGCCTTTGATAGTCTACACCGCCCATCATTGTGGAAGATACTTACAATCTATGGTTTTCCAACAAAATATGTGAATATAATCAAAGCGCTATATGACAATGCAAGATGTTGTGTTAGAACAAATAAAGGGAATACAGAATGGTTTACAGTAGAAACAGGGGTGAAACAAGGTTGTATTATGTCACCACTACTTTTTTGGAATAGCTATTGATTGGTTATGAGAAACTATACCCACAATGAACAATTGGGTATAAAATGGACAAATGGAAAATTCCTGGGGGACCTGGATTTCGCAGATGATGTAGCATTCTTAAGTTCAACACCAAGACAATCCCAAGAAGCAATAAATAATTTGTGTCATCTCTCGGTTAAAATTGGTCTCCAAATAAATGCCTCTAAAACTAAAGCTATGAACTTTTCTAACGAGACCTTCGATATCATCTTGAACGGGGAAAACTACAGAAAGTTGAAAGTTTCAATTATTTAGGCAGTAAAATGACTCAGGATGGTGACACAACAAGAGAAATCCATACTAGAATTGCTTTGGCAGCTAGCGCCTTCAATAGATTATCTAACATTTGGAAATTACGATCATTGAATATACATACCAAGCTTCGTCTGTTTAATTCAAATGTTATCTCAGTGTTAACATTTACGGCTGTGAGAGTTGGAAAATAACAAAATCATTGGAGAACAAGCTGAATACATTCGAGAACAAATGTCTTAGAAAACTCATGAACATCAGTTGGAAAGAATTCAAGACTAATCGACAAATAAGAGAAGACTCTAGGCAGAAATATGTCTCCGACTATATAAGGAAAAGACGATGGTCATATATCGGTCATGTCCTACGAATGCAAAACAACAGAATACCACTACAGGCGCTCACTTGGGTTCCTGAGGGTAAGCGGAAAAAAGGAAGACCAAAAGAAACACTCAGAAGAACAATAATAAGAGAAGGAAGAACGTTGGGCCTAAATAATGTGCAAGAGCTAAGAGGAGTGGCGTCACAACGAACAACCTGGAGAGCACTGGTTTCTGCCTTATGCGCCGTGTTTGGCGCTTAAAGAATTTATTATTATTATTATTATTATATATAACCTTACTTGCTGCCACATATGTATACCTCAGTCAGAATTATATGAATCTTGTAGTGACATCTATTTTCAATAGTATCCTATGTGTGTTAGTTGTGTAGTAGTAATATGAGGTAATACTGGTTTTGTTTTGTTCAAGCTCTGTTGGTATTTGTCATCATGACTTCAATAGTTTGTCTTTATTGGAACTAGTATTGGAGATGTTCTCAGTTCCTGATATTAAAACAATTTAATTCCCCTCTTAATGTTATTTTTACAATGTCATTTTAAGATGGGGGTACATAATGTTGAGCTCAGCTGTCCACATCAGCTTATCTTGCGTGATGGCGGCAGGAAGAGACTCCTCTGCTCGATTTCTCCCCTGGGCTCTGGAGACACCTCACTGATAGCTAAATGGACCAAGGAGTATGCTGTCCGACTCTGGATTCAGCAAAGCTCTGACCAGGTGCTGCTCAATAACTGTAAGACCACGGTCCCTGAAAACAAGAAGGATGTACCTTCTACTTCATAACTAATTGATACTCTAGTTCTACACTGAGCACAATACATCACAAACATTGAGTTCAAAGCGTTAGGCCAACTGTCAGCTTCATCTGAAATACTTTATACCAGTATTTCCCTCCCTAATGGTTACTACTACGCCTCTGCAATTCCAGCATTATTTCTTTCTAGTCAATCATCTAGGTGTCAGTGTACTGTTTGGCCATTCCATGCCGTTTTACTTTCCTCCGACACCTTCTGTTCAGGCTGGAGCATTATAGGCTTTTCCTCATGTTCGCTACTGAACTACACATATATACAGGCATAAATTAACAATTTTACATTCAATTTTCATTAAAAGATATTGAATATTTCAAACCTACCACAATTCATGGAAATACACAGATACGTTGACTAGCAATGAATTCTGGCACAAATACTGGCACAAATTCCCATCTGCTTATGTTCCAGGCTTTTATTTAGCAAAAATATGAGCTGGCTTCAACGCACTGTTGCTTTATCAAGCTTATTTGAACTAGTGGTCTCGAACTAACGCTCCTAAGTGATTATATCAGCGAGTCTGGCCAATGGAGCCACGTTTCGACAAGTGTTTGAAAAAATTTTACCTTCCTACGTCTCCCCTAACAACCAAGGATAGCATTTATAGTCCGACTAATCGTGTTTAGCCTTACATATCATTCCAGCCAATCAGTTCAAATGTAACTTGTGGCCCATTTCCCGTACAATGGTGGTTAAAAAAAATCTACCACTGAGCGATTCTGATTTTGGGTGTTGTCTGACAGCACCATCATTTTATTTTGGCTATAACTTGTTAATTCCTAGACTATTTGCGTAACGTTTTACATATTCTTTGTCAGCAAGCCCTAAGGAACCCAAATATACAAATTTAAAAGAGCTAAGTGGCTGCGTTCAAAATATGCAATTTCTTCTACCTCCTGTTTCGAAGATGTGCTGTCTGGGTACTGTAATGTTTTCAAACGTAAACCCATCTAATGTTATCTTTTCTAATAAGCGTTTCCCAGGTTTTTTTAAAACCTAACTCTGGGAAGGTTAGTGTTTTTATCACTGTCCGTCCGAAAAAGTTAGTGCATGTGGCCTTACACGCGTGATAGTAGTAATTGTGTATCGCGTTACGCTTGTTGGGGTGGCATTAATAGCGAGACGCGTGTTTAATTTTGCATGCGTTCCTGATTTTCATTCGCCCCTCTCTCTTTCTATTTGAGTCCATCTGTTCGTTCGTTTTGGTAACGTAATATAATTAATGTTAGGATTAATTTAGGTCATTACGCAGTCTGCCTCTCAATGTTTTTCTTAGAAATGCAATACCCGTTTTAATGTGTTGTGGAAACGCTTGTATTTATGCAGTGGCTTATATTTAACGTGGAAACGTTACAATTTGCAGACGAAGCATAAAACAAAGGGGATTTCGAGTACTGTCATTGTGACAGCACTGTTCTTTACCATTCTTCTTCCTTTCTTTATTATATGTATTTATTAGGCTTTATATTTACTTGATAATTTATATATGTGGATTAGAATATTCCACGACATCTCCCCTCTTAAAACAGACATTATATGTCAGTCCTTTATTCTATATACACATAGAGAAAATTTATTATTAGTTCTGGGGTTTACGGTGATTCTCATCACACGGATGGCGGCTTAAAAAATCCGCTCCCAAATTTGTTTTTCCAGATATATACTCAATGCTAAAATTATAGGGAGCCAAAAGCAAGGACCATCGGAGTAACCTAGAGTTCTCATGCCTAGCCTGGGCTAGAAACGATAAAGGTTTGTGGTCCGTTTGCAACTTAAATGCCTTCCCATACAGATAAATATTGAATTTCTTTATTGCCCATATTACTGCAAGACATTCTTTTTCGCTAGTTGAGTAGTTGATTTCAGCTTTATTCAATTTTCTGCTAGCATATGCCACTGGGCTTAATTCCCCATCCAATGCATCTGATTTCTGTAGTAGAGTTGCACCCAACCCAATATTACTTGCATCCGTCCTTACTATGAATTCTTGACTTAAGTCAGGTAATTTCAAAATAGGTTTACTTGTGAGCTTTTCCTTCAATTCTTGGTAAGCCATTTCACATTGTGGGTCCATGTAATGCGATCTGGATGTCCTTTACGTGTCAAATCAGTTAACGGTGCACATATGGAATTAAAGTTCCTGATATACTTCTGGTAGAAACCACATAATGAGACAAAGGATCTCACGTCCTTCTTGGTTTGTGGTCTCGGGGCTTTCTTTAGTTTCTCTAAGTTCTTTGGGTCAGGGGTCATGTTTCCCTGATAAACTGTGTGTCCCAAAAATTCCAATTCTTTACATCCAACGCAACATTTGGTTGGTCGGGCTGTTAAATTTGCTTCCCCAAGTCGATCAAACAGCATCTTCAGAGAGTCAATGTGTTCCTCAAATGTTTCTGTTGCTATAAGGATATCATCCATGAAATTTGTTATACATGGATTATTCAGAGGGTCCAATAACTTTCTCATCATTCTAGAGAAGACACTAGGCGCATTCTTCAATCCAAATGGCAATCTATTAAACTCATAGTGTCCTTCTGAGGTACTAAAAGCTAGGTATGGTCTAACCTCAGGCTTTACTGGAATCTGATAGTATCCTTTACTCAGATCCACTTTTGAGAAATATTTAGCTTTATTTAGTCTGGCAAACAGCTGATTTGTATCCGGCAATGGATCCACCTGTCCTTCTGTAATAGCATTCAGTCTCCTGTAATCTATACAGAGTCTATGTTCTCCAGAGGGCTTCCTTAAGAGTACAACACCGGAACTATATGAAGATTCACTGTGCGAAATAATTCCTTCCTTCAACAGATAGTCTATCTCTTCCTTCAAAGCTTTCTCCTTAGCAAACGGAATCGAATATGGTTTCATACAGACAGGTGTGGGGTCTATCAGTTTCATATCATATTCCAATAGGTTTGTATGCCCTGGTCGGTCTGTTAACACCTCTGCATGATTATTTAGAACCTGTTGCACTCTCTCTTTCTGAGTTTTCGTTAAATGTGTACTGATTTTCACCTGTGCTGCTGTCTCACAGGGGTGTAATGGATATTCAAATGATGAAAGTGGTTCCTTTTTCATCTCCATGGCGATGGACAAGGTCAACAAGTGTGTCTCTTCCTGATGTTCTCTTTCCAAATATTTCTTCAGGAGATTCACATGATAGATTTTTTTCTTTCCCCTTCTTATCTATCTTATAATTTGTTCTAGACACCTTCTCTAAAACTGTATATGGACCCTGCCATCCAATTTGTAACTTATTCTGACTCCCGGGCAAAAGAAGCAGTACTTTCTCTCCCACAGCCAAATTTCTGTCTTTCGCCTTCCTGTTATAATAGGCAGCATGTTTCTTCCTGGCTTGTTTCAAATTTTCATTGGCAAGTTTCCAGCCAGTTTTTAAACGAGTGGTCAGCTCATTCACATATTGGTATGAAGATGTAATGTTTTCCTCTGCCTTTTCATCAGTCCACGTTCTTAACAAAGCTTCGAGTGGACCTTTTATTGGCCTTCCAAACAATAATGTTGCCGGGGCCATACCGGTTGAACTATGGGGTACCTCCCTATAAGCAAAGAGGGCGGCGTGCAGGTACTGGTCCCATGTATCTGGTTTTTCGTGTGCCAACTTTCTCAGGATCGACATCAACGTGCCGTTAAATCTTTCCACTTGGCCGTTCCCTTGGGGATGATACACACTACAATGGAAGTGTTTGGCCTGGAAGATCCTGAAAACTTCTTCAGTTAGTTTCCCCTTGAACTGAGAGCCATTATCAGTCAAGATTTGATTGGGAAAGCCTAACCTTGTGAAAATTGTGAGCAATGCCTCTGCCACATGTTTAGAATCAATCGATGACAGGGCTACAGCCTCTCCCCACATAGAACAAGTGTCCACCAGAGTCAGAATGTAGCTGTTCCTTCTCTTGGTTCGGGTGAGAGGTCCCACAAGATCCACGGCAACTCTCTCAAAGGGTGTTCCCACTATGGGCATTTCCCCCAGAGTTGCTGGTGCAGTCCAATGTTTAGGTGCTACTCGTTGGCACTCTGGACAGGATTTTACATATCTTTTGATATCTTCAGTTATTCCTGGCCAGAAATAGTGACAAGCTATTCGCTGTCCTGTTGCGCTGATTCCCATATGACCACTGAAGGGAATCGCATGCCCTAGTTCCAACACTTTAGTCCTATATGAAGTGGGAAGGACCAGCTGTCCGTGACCATTGGATTCAGATCCAGCCTTCCTATATATCAGTTTGTTCTTCATATAAAACTCTCCCTTGCCTGGAGGTGTATGAGATTTGGGCAACTTCTTGAAACATGGCTTGAGTGTGTTGTCCTCAGCCTGTGCCTTCCTCATCTCATCTGGATGAGTATTTATTGGATTATCCTCCTCCTTTTTTGACTGTGATCTGGTCTGCACTGTTGCCAATATCACAGGTCTCTTGGGATTCCCCAAGAAGACATATCTACACCCCAATATTAGAGGGTAGATTGGCTCATTTATCACTGCTGCTTTTATGATTCCTTCCACATATCGCGTTTTCACTTTTATTCGGGCGACGGGAAGTGTCATGGTAGCTACATCCTTGGTTGCAGTTTGAATCTCCACTGTTTCTGTGGTGTATTGATCGGCCTGCACCAGGTGAGAACTCACAACGGAATCGTAATCTAAACCGGTATCATATAAAACACCTTATAGTGACACCATTACAGATGACATCTTCACACACTGGGGGGTGGTATGGTTCCTGTAGTTCTTCAGGTTTGACCTTCTTTTCCTTTTTCCCCGATGTCATAGCAGCACAATGAGGAGGTTTCCTTCTACAATGGTCAGTGTCATGATTGTTCATCTTACAATTTTTACACCACCTTTTTCCTTGGTTGAAAGATTTTCTTTCATCATATTTCCTTTCATCGAATTGTGGGAATTTATTTTTATTTTCATACCGTGGCCTATCAAACTGGTGCTTACCTTTGTTTTGATCCCTAGGATCAAATTTATTAAAGTTCTGTGGTGCCCTAAAGTTATCTACTTGTTTCTTTTTATTACCTGTTACCTCTGCTTGAGCTGCTTGATACCTTTCAGCAACATTTAGCAACTCACCCAGCCTCTCTGCACCTTGTTCCATGAGAAACTTTCTCAGGTCTGGAGCCATGGACTCTCTTAGCTGCTCTATAAGGACCATTTCCTTAAGATCTTGGGTTTTCCCCAGAGAAGTCCATTTCTCCAAGTATGTCTCTATTCGTGCAGAGAACTGGTGATAGGTTTCACCTGACAGTAGTTTAGCATTCCTAAATTTTTTCTATAAAATTCTGCATTCTTTTCATATCTTAACAAAAGAGCCTGCTTTAGCATGTCATAATTTTCCTGATCACCTCTGCTCATTTTTGCAAAAACTTCATAAGCTGCCCCACGAAGTCCTTGAGATAACTTTAAGCTCCACCTTTCTCTCTCTAACCCATACGTGGTAGCTAATAGTTCATACCTATTTAGATAGCTCTCTATATCATCGTCTTTCTCAACAAAATGATCTAAATGAAAATTCATAGCTGAGGTTGAGGCTCCTTGGCTAGCAGTGGCATCAGAGGCAAAGGGACTGGCACCATTTTCAGGAGCATGGCCTTGAAACTCAAACTCCCTTAGTCGTAACTCATGTTCCCTTTGTAATCTTTTATCTTCTGCTTCCCTTTCTGCAGTCAATCTTCTTTCTTCTGCTTCCCTTTCTGCAGCTAATTTCTTCTCTTCCCTTTCTGCAGTCAATCTTCTTTCTTCTGCTTCCCTTTCTGCAGCTAATTTCTTCTCTTCCCTTTCTGCAGCTAATTTCTTCTCTTCCCTTTCTGCAGCTAATTTCTTCTCTTCCCTTTCTGCAGCTAATTTTTTCTTTCTTTCTGCTTCCAATTTCTTAGCCTCAGCCTCAATCTGCAACCTCTTAGTCTCAGCCTCAGCCTCAAATTGTAACTTCTTAATTTCCCTTTCAGCCTCTAACTTTCTTTCGGCTTCAAACCTTCTTTCTTCGCGTTCAATAAATTTGTCACATTCCGTAGTGACATAGGCAACCATAACTTGCCCATCTAATCCTAACTCTTTTGCAGTCTGAACAGCAGCAGATCGAAATTTGGCCAGGTCCGCCATTGTCTATCAGGTAAATTTATACAATGTCTAACCAACAATTCAATCTCTAAATATATATCTAATGGACAACACAGGCACCGTGAGCTCAACCTTATTTAATTCCACCCAAGGATACCTTTTAATTCTTATATTCCCTGAAGTGAATTACCCCCATATTTTTAATAGGGAAAGATTCAAAATCCCAAGAGCGAGCCCCCAATATATGTGGTGAAGTGGGATGTTATAAATATTTATAGGGGACTTAGTGTACTGACTGAGATCAGCTGTGAAGGTATATATATCTAATAAGAGTAGTGTATTATATATAACCTTACTTGCTGCCACATATGTATACCTCAGTCAGAATTATTCTGGAATAGTGTGATGACTACGTTATATGTCTAGGGTATGTGTATGATGAAGTGTAAGTCAAAACAACAACAGACAGATAAACAATTTAATTTATTCCACTACACTTGACAACACTGTGACACTCACATACATAAAACACTCTACAAGGATATCTTAAAGGAGTCACTGATAACTTTTCAAATAACAATATGTATTCATTGCTGTCATGAATGAATATGTGTCCTGATTCAAATACAAAGGGAACCAGGAATCACAATCAATTTTAATTACAAGTTATATGTACAGAATTTATCAATTTGAATATTGTAGTGACATATATTTTCAATAGTATCCTATGTGTGTTAGTTGTGTAGTAGTAATATGAGGTAATACTGGTTTTGTTTTGTTCAAGCTCTGTTGGTATTTGTCATCATGACTTCAATAGTTTGTCTTTATTGGAACTAGTATTGGAGATGTTCTCAGTTCCTGATATTAAAACAATTTAATTCCCCTCTTAATGTTATTTTTACAATGTCATTTTAAGATGGGGGTACATAATGTTGAGCTCAGCTGTCCACATCAGCTTATCTTGCGTGATGGCGGCAGGAAGAGACTCCTCTGCTCGATTTCTCCCCTGGGCTCTGGAGACACCTCACTGATAGCTAAATGGACCAAGGAGTATGCTGTCCGACTCTGGATTCAGCAAAGCTCTGACCAGGTGCTGCTCAATACCATAAGACCACAGTCCCTGAAAACAAGAAGGATGTACCTTCTACTTCACAACTAATTGATACTCTAGTTCTACACTGAGCACAATACATCACAAACATTGAATTCAGAGCGTTAGGCCAACTGTCAGCTTCATCTGAAATACTTTATACCAGTATTTCCCTCCCTAATGGTTACTACGCCTCTGCAATTCCAGCATTATTTCTTTCTAGTCAATCATCTAGGTGTCAGTGTACTGTTTGACCATTCCATGCCGTTTTACTTTCCTCCGACACCTTCTGTTCAGGCTGGAGCATTATAGGCTTTTCCTCATGTTCGCTACTGAACTACACATATATACAGGCATAAATTAACAATTTTACATTCAATTTTCATTAAAAGATATTGAATATTTCAAACCTACCACAATTCATGGAAATACACAGATACGTTGACTAGCAATGAATTCTGGCACAAATACTGGCACAAATTCCCATCTGCTTATGTTCCAGGCTTTTATTTAGCAAAAATATGAGCTGGCTTCAACGCACTGTTGCTTTATCAAGCTTATTTGAACTAGTGGTCTCGAACTAACGCTCCTAAGTGATTATATCAGCGAGTCTGGCCAATGGAGCCACGTTTCGACAAGTGTTTGAAAAAATTTTACCTTCCTACGTCTCCCCTAACAACCAAGGATAGCATTTATAGTCCGACTAATCGTGTGTAGCCTTACATATCATTCCAGCCAATCAGTTCAAATGTAACTTGTGGCCCATTTCCCGTACAATG
The DNA here is from genome assembly GCA_024509875.1 of Oreohelix idahoensis. Taxonomy (NCBI): domain Eukaryota; kingdom Metazoa; phylum Mollusca; class Gastropoda; order Stylommatophora; family Oreohelicidae; genus Oreohelix; species Oreohelix idahoensis. Next base: position 875,825 of record JAMPIV010009727.1, read on the forward strand.
GTGGTTTAAAAAATCTACCACTGAGCGATTCTGATTTTGGGTGTTGTCTGACAGCACCATCATTTTATTTTGGCTATAACTTGTTAATTCCTAGACTATTTGCGTAACGTTTTACATATTCTTTGTCAGCAAGCCCTAAGGAACCCAAATATACAAATTTAAAAGAGCTAAGTGGCTGCGTTCAAAATATGCAATTTCTTCTACCTCCTGTTTCGAAGATGTGCTGTCTGGGTACTGTAATGTTTTCAAACGTAAACCCATCTAATGTTATCTTTTCTAATAAGCGTTTCCCAGGTTTTTTAAAACCTAACTCTGGGAAGGTTAGTGTTTTTATCACTGTCCGTCCGAAAAAGTTAGTGCATGTGGCCTTACACGCGTGATAGTAGTAATTGTGTATCGCGTTACGCTTGTTGGGGTGGCATTAATAGCGAGACGCGTGTTTAATTTTGCATGCGTTCCTGATTTTCATTCGCCCCTCTCTCTTTCTATTTGAGTCCATCTGTTCGTTCGTTTTGGTAACGTAATATAATTAATGTTAGGATTAATTTAGGTCATTACGCAGTCTGCCTCTCAATGTTTTTCTTAGAAATGCAATACCCGTTTTAATGTGTTGTGGATACGCTTGTATTTATGCAGTGGCTTATATTTAACGTGGAAACGTTACAATTTGCAGACGAAGCATAAAACAAAGGGGATTTCGAGTACTGTCATTGTGACAGCACTGTTCTTTACCATTCTTCTTCCTTTCTTTATTATATGTATTTATTAGGCTTTATATTTACTTGATAATTTATATATGTGGATTAGAATATTCCACGACAATATCATTAAATTCTTCATCTAAATCATCTACCATTATTGTAAATATTGAAGGAGGTATTACCGATCCTTGGGGTATTCCATTTTGTTGTTCATACGGTTCTGATCTATGATTGTTTACCTGAACATGGAAATATCTATCTTGCAAGAAGTTTTTAAAATAATTATATATTTTACCTGTTACTCCTATCTGTTTAATTTTAAAGAGAGCAGCTTCTGTCCAGCATTCATGATAAGTCCAAGTTATATTTTTCTTTTAAATCCTGATTTCATTTCATGTTCCAATTTAATTATCTGATCCAAAGTGAATCTGTTCTTCCTAAATCCGGACTGAATTATACTATATAATTTATTCTTTTCCAAATAATGTAATGTTTTATTTACTATGGTTTCCAATATGTTGTGGTTTTGATGTTATGAAATGATGTTGATATTTTTCCTTAATGTACTGAATGAGGCCAGCTGTGATGGTCCCAGATTATAACAAATATAGGGTTGAGTATCAGGGTACCTTTCTGCTACCACCTTATGGCCTCAAGCAGACTTATTCTTGACTAGTATGAATGATAGCTACGTCTAATGTCTAGGGATATGCAAGTGTAGTGTGATGGTACTTTAACAATAATACACCTCTACACAAACAAGTATTAAGGTCTATGATTAAAGGAAATAACACCTCAGATAGATTTGTACAATTAATAATTTTATGTATGATTTATTTGGTCCTGAACCTAGTATTCTTCTGGTCAGGACTTTTAAAAATGAAAAGAATTCAAGATATATATATACAAATGTAAATTTAGACCCACAGGGACAAGTGTCCAAACAAATACTGTTAAATTAAACTAATAGTGTTACTAAAATCTGTCTATTACTAGTTTCTAACACTGGATGGCTGTTTGGGATTCTTTAATCACTCCCAGTCTCTTTACAATCTAATGTCACTGTTCATTTCACTATGGAAATATTTTATTTCTTGAATACAGGGGTATTCTGCTCTTATAGCTGATGTACTGTTAGGGTACCAGATATTTCATTTATCTGGCCCACTGGAACTGTCTGAATTCTTTCTGCCGAATGACCACTGCTCCAAAAGTAATAGGGGGGAAACTGGCGACCCCTATCACTACTGGACTCCAAAACTTCTCAACAGCTTTCACATAGAACTCTGGCACCAGACTAGTGCCAGATAAGACCCTGTAATAATGAAACAATGTCTCCTGGGTGATATCTTATTTAGACTGTGTTTTATATACAAAAGAGCATACATAAGAAATAAAGAGCTGGGTCATATCCAATGGACCAATCCAGCACATCCATTCCACAGTGTACCAGTGTTGTTCACATGTCTCTCCTACAAAGGCGGCACTGCATCTGCAATAATCTTATTAATCTTTCTTTTCTACCATACAATGGGATAGGTGAGCTGTGTCCCTCTGGTCACCTAAGAAAACATTTTATTTCACAAAACATGTGCATTTACAAAACTGGCAATGTGTTTCATCTTAATTCCCCTTCAAGCCCTGCATAAATCAGCTTGGGACCTGATTACTTAGTCGTGATGGCAGCATCTCTCACTCACATTTTTAAACAAAATATATATGAATAATGTCGGTCTTACCAGAATTCAATAAAAAAAAACACAGGTACGTTGACTAGCAGATTCCAGATGTACTGCTGGTTGAACTGTGATGCCTATACTTTCATATATAGTTGCTTTAATAAGGCTAATCACTTTTCTTCAGAAATACACAACGTCCTGCTCTCGGGACTATCTTCTACAAATGGCGTCAAGCCGTTGAATTTTCTTAATAATATGAAAGGCGTTGGCCAATAAACGAACGACAATTTTGAAATTAAAAGCAAAAACAGACTTGATTTTTGGACACTACCAAGTTTTTTCCTCTCTCCTTGTTAGATTTCTACTGCTAAATATATTTTGTGTTAAGCCATGCCATATTTTTCTCCCCCTTTTCTGCCCCTTTCTACAACAGACTGCATGTAACCTTTTCCTGCCTTTTTCAAGGACGCGTCAAAAAAGTCACCGTTAGTGCAAGTCCAAACGAGCATGTGTTGGTCTGTCTGTACGAACAAATACAGTCTTTTGTCCATAACTTTATTTCTATCTGTCGGATTTTTTATTCGAAAGCGTATTATTTATCAGGACAAGACCAGCTCTTAGACTAGCCAACTTTTATGATCATAAACCTAATAATAAAGAATTCAATATATTTTCCATTTTGGTGTTCGTTGTTTTCTAAGTTTCCACTACTTGAATGTTATAAAAATCGCCTCAGATCTTCCTTTTTCCCGATAGGAAGTAATTATGCGTGTGTGTATATATATATACTGCTCAAAAAAAGTTAAAGGCCACTTTCAATTTTTAGGTCATTTCAACTAAGCTGTTTTTTTTTTAACCTGAACACTCAGTCAAAAATGTTTTGCTGCATTTTGTTGCATACTTAAACAATGTTAATCTGACAATAAATCAAATCTGTGTTACGTGTGTGTACCTCCAAGGTCAATCAAATGTACGTGGTGGAAAGGCAAATAATGCATGTTTGAAAATGCTTCCTATGGCAAAGCCTGTTGATAACATTGCTGAAATTTGCTTTTCACGTGCAAGTCGTGACTATGGTGAACACATTTCACCCACTTTTCGGAAGGAACGGGCAATTGGTATGTTTGTAACATTTACCATTTTAGCCATGGCTCAGCGTGTCTTGCCGTCTTGTGTAGACCTTGGACGTCCTGACCTGCGTTGTTCTGCGACACTGCCGGTTGCATTATAACGATCACGCAGAGTTTGTATGACAGAGTGGGCAACTCCTAATCTCTTAGGAACTTCTTGCAGCCCTACATCATCCTGCAGCCATGCCATCGCTCTCCATCTGTGAACATTGGTCAAGCGTCTTCGCTGAGCCATGGCTAAAATGGTAAATGTTACAAACATACCCATTGCCCGTTCCTTCCGAAAAGTGGGTGAAATGTGTTCACCATAGTCACGACTTGCACGTGAAAAGCAAATTTCAGCAATGTTATCAACAGGCTTTGCCATAGGAAGCATTTTCAAACATGCATTATTTGCCTTTCCACCACGTACATTTGATTGACCTTGGAGGTACACACACGTAACACAGATTTGATTTATTGTCAGATTAACAAACATTGTTTAAGCATGCAACAAAATGCAGCAAAACTTTTTTGACTGACTGTTCAGGTTTTTAAAAAAACAGCATAGTTGAAATGACCTAAAAATTGAAAGTGGCCTTTAACTTTTTTTGAGCAGTATATGTTTTTCCACAGTGTCTGTGGTTAGAAATGTATTGGACTAGCGGGGTATTTTTAAATTTTTAAACTTGCGACATCGTTTTCGACACAAGCTAACGGCCTCGTCTCGCACTGTTGGCCCGAGTAGCTAATTCAAGCTTCTAACACTTGACAAGCCGGCAGCAGGTGTCCGCTCTCTCAATCTTATGCGTTCGTGGGTTTTATTCTTTTTATCTTTCCAGGAACCACTACGCTAGTAGAATTTTCAAATTTTTAACGTTAACCCTTGACGGGCGCGTTTTAAATGCTAATACTACCAACGCGGCGATAAGATGTCTCACTATGTTCTGTCCTGCTTAAATCAATGCGTTTTCTGGCGCAGGAAAGAAGACGCGTTACAACTTTATTAATTTTATTTCTACTGCTATTATTTTGACTTTAATATATATATAATTTATGATTTTATCGCTGTATCACTGTACTTTACCACACATCTCCCCACTTAAGAACTTGCCTGATGCTAGTTCCAAACAGTGATACACATAGACAAAATCAACTCCCTACGTCTGCTGAATACTCTGATTTGGATCACAGGGATGCCTGCTGAGGAAATCTGCACCCACGTTCAGTGACCCCGGAATATATTCAATGGTAAATTGATATGGCTGTAATAATAACGACCATCTTAATAATCTGGCATTTTCATGCTTGGCCTGTGATAAGAATACGAGAGCCTGATGATCCGTTTGGACCACGAATGTTCTACCATATAGATAGATCTGGAACTTTCGTATTGCCCAGATCAAAGCTAGACATTCTTTTTCGCTTGTTGAATAGTTTTGCTCCGCTTTGTTTAACTTGCGGCTAGCATAAGCGACTGGGTTCAGCTCTCCCTCTGGTGACGATGATCTATGCAACAACGTAGCCCCCAGGCCCACATTGCTTGCGTCACTTCTCACCACAAATTACAGACTCAAATCAGGTAATTTCAGGATAGGCTTGCTTGTAAGTTTTTCCTTTAACTCTTGATAGGCTGATTCACATTGGGCTGACCAAACAATTCTATCAGGATTTCCCTTGCGAGTTAAATCCGTCAGCGGAGCACAAAGAGAGTTAAAATTTTTGATATATTTCTGATAGAATCCACACAACGAAACGAAAGATCTCACGTCTTTCTTTGTTTGTGGCCTAGGTGCTCTCTGCAATTTTTCAAGGTTATTGGGGTCAGGGGTCATGCTACCCTGAAACACAGTATGTCCCAAGAACTCCAACTCTTTACAACCAATACAACATTTTGTTGGTCTAGCCGTCAAATTAGCCTCTCTTAGTCTATCAAACAGCATAGTCAAAGATTTAATTTGTTCCTCAAATGTTTCTGTAGCAATGAGGATATCATCCATAAAGTTTGTGATGCATGGGTTATTTAGTGGATCCAACAATTTTTGCATCATCCTAGAAAATACACTCGGAGCATTTTTCAACCCAAAAGGTAACATGTTGAATTCGTAATGTCCTTCCGAAGTGCTAAACGCCAAATAAGGTCTGACCTCAGGCTTCACTGGAATCTGATAATAGCCTTTGCTCAGGTCCACCTTCGAAAAATATTTTGCCTTGTTTAGCCTGGCAAATAATTGATTTGTGTCAGGTAATGGATCCACCTGATTCTCTGTGACAGCATTCAGTTTCCTGTAATCTATACACAGACGATGTTCTCCAGAGGGTTTTCTCAGCAAAACCACACTGGAACTATATGGAGATTCGATATGAGAAATAATTCCTTCTTTCAATAGGTACTCAATCTCCTCTTTCAAAGCTTTCTCCTTGCCAAACGGGATCGTGTAGGCTCTCATACAGATCGGTGTTGGGTCTACTAGTTTCATGTCATATTCTAACAAATTCGTGTGCCCCGGTTTGTCTGTTAACACGTCCGTATGATCAGTCAGAACCTTTTGAACCTGTTCCCTCTGCTTTTTCGTCAAGCGTTTACTGACTTTTACATGTGCCGGTGTCTCACATGTTTTCAAGGGATACTCATGGGATGTGAGCGGTTCATTCTTCATCCCTGTTGCTATCGACAAGGACATTAAGTGTGTTCCTTCCTGGATTTCCCTGTCCAGATACTTCTTTAGAAGGTTCACATGATATACTTTCTCTTTCCCTTTCTTGTCGATTTTATAATTTGTTCTAGACAACTTCTCTAGAACAGTATATGGACCTTGCCATCCAATTTGTAGTTTATTTTGGCTGCCGGGCAGTAGAAGAAGCACCTTCTCTCCCACAAATAATTCTCTATCCTTAGCTTTCTTGTTAAACTAGGCAGCATGTTTTTTCCTGGCTTGTCTGAGATTATCATTTGCAAGTTTCCAGCCAGTTTTAAGACGAGTGGTCAGCTCGTTCACATATTGGTATGATGAGGTAACAGTCTCTTCTGCCTTCTCATCTGTCCAGGTCCTCAACAAACTACATATGGACTTTTAATTTTACATACTTATTTTTCATGGCACTTGTCAGGTCCTTTACATTAGAAGCCTTATGTTGAGGACGTTTCTTCCTTGTGTCATCACACAAGAATCTACCACTACCTATTCGTTTCCTGGGGTTTTCTCCCCACTTTAAGTTCCTTGTGAGAGATCTTCTCTCTATTTTACCTTCACCCAGTTCACATAATTCCGACCGAGGGACTGTCGGCTTATTCTGGGGTAAAATCACTCTTTGTACTCGACGCGGAGTTGCCATTCTAACACATTCAAGTGAAGACTGTGTGTGAAAAGGGGGTTCCCATTCCACCTTGTCTACATTATTAATGTTATTTTTCTTTCCATTTTCAGGCCTAAGTTTGCCCCGTGGCGTTTCTAGGTCCTGATTATTATTGTCCCCACTTGTGGGTGTTCCCTCATGAAATATGCCGCAGGCTTCGACAAAATTCTCAATAATTATCTTTTCATCTGGCCAATTATATTTTTGAGAAACTTTTTGGCAGATGGTACCTACTTTCTCGTGGTCCCCATCTTTTCCAACATGTAAACTCCTTATTACGTCTGCCCTATTGATAAGGGTGGTTTTAGGCTGACTACTGACCACTAAAGATGATAAGCCACAATCTGGCCACTATGAACATTTACAGGTATAAGTCCAAGTCGTTTTTAATTTGTAGCCAAGTAAGGACCACCCCTATAGACACCAGGAATATATATATATAGGCTGTGGTGATGGTGTCTTGTCTGGTTTGAAGTAGGTTGCCGTGTGTGTAGGTGTGACGTAGATTCACAGTTCCACAATACAGGAGTTATGACATGTATAAGTCATAGAAATGTTATAACTGCTGGTGACGTTTCCATCATTTATTTCGGACGCCACAATGACAGATAATGATACATCCATTTCACAAAAAGTCATGGACATGACAGTTCATAGTATTCAGCATTAATAAAGTTTCTTCATGGATCTGCATACATTCTCTAAGTTGATATAGGTAATCCTAGCTGACGATAGCCTCAGCTTCATATCATAAATATTCATAAATATCAGTACTCCTCTCTGATGCTGGCAGATCAGATGTACAAAAATAAGTCTATTACTGTCCGCACGAGAATGGCATTTCAGGAGTACAGGTCAAGCTGACCTTTATAGCATCCCTAAGTCTAACCCTCGACATAGGTGCAATCGCTGGCATAGCGAAGATCCTAGAACATAGAAATTGTTCTCTGGGCCTAGAGCGACCCGTATATATAGATCTCAGGTATGAAGATACCTGGGGTGTAATTCCTAGTAGAAGAACCTCTCCTTTCTGTAACACACAAGCGAGCAGAGAACGACAAAATGTCAAACATCTAGGTAGATCACAGAGTTCAATAAAGGAGGGTATTACCTTGCTTCAGAATCAACACCACAAAACATACGCCTCTATGCGTTTTCGAATCATATAGGGAAAGCCTCGTTAGTTAACTAACTCACAGGAGGACTACAGAATTCCCTATCAAAAATCACAGACGCAGCATGGCGTCCTCTCTGCTCAGTACATCTCCTCGACTCCCTGGGCGGAAGACTATTCTAACTCTCTTAAAGTTCAGACATGCGCAGAACGCATACACCTGAGTAACACTCAAAACGAGACGATGAAGGAAACATTCCAACAAAGCTATGTTCAGAAATCACGCCTTATATGGACAGGGAATAAACCTCAACCCTGGTTTCAATCATTCCAAGAAACAGTTGACCGATACTACCGTATAAGGAGACATCGTTCGAAAAAATGGATTCACGAGTCAAGACACAAGAGAAGGTAACCCCCATAGTAAAATGTGACCACAGTTAAACAAGGATTATCTACCTTTGATCAAAAAATTTAAAGTGTACAATTCATACAGATTAATTACACACAGTCTTAGAAAAATTCTGTGCATAACACCTATACATCTTGGTAAGTACCAGTTGTCCGTGACCATTTGAACCAGTTCCGGCCTTCCTATATAACAATTTATTCTTTATGTAAAATTCTCCTTTGCTTGGAGGTGTATGGCAGTTACGCAATTTTTGAAAGCACAGCTTCAGTGACCTATCCTCAGCCTGTGCCTTCCTCATCTCTTCTGGATGAGTATTTATAGGTTCATATTCTTCCTTTCTGGATTGTGATCTGGTCTGCACTGTTGCCATGACCAGAGGTCTCTTGGGAGCCCCCAAGAAGACATAACGACATCCCAATATCAGAGGGTAAATGGGTGCGTCGATCACTGCTGCTCTGATTACTCCTTCCACATAGCGAGTTTTCACCTTTATCCTGGCAATGGGAAGTTTCATAAGTGGTATGTCCGTGGTCGCCCCTTGTATCTCCACTGTTTCTGTGGTATACTGATCTGGGTTCACTAAGTGCGAACTCACAACAGAATCAAAATCTAAGCCTGTATCATAGAGACAAATAATGGTGACCCCATTGCAGACTACATCCTCACACACTGGGGGGTGATAAGGTTCCTGTTGTCCAGTAGGTTTGTCCTTTCCTCCCTTGTTCCCCATCTTCATAGCCGCAAATCCAGAAGTTTTCTTATGACAAAATTTGATGTCATGACCTTCCCTCTTAAACCATTTGCAATATAATCTACCTTGATGAAAAGGTTTTCTTTCATCATATTTCCTATCATTGAGTTGTGGGTTTTTGTTTCTAAAATCATTGCGTGGCCTATCAAAATTGTGCTTACCTTTGTTCCCCTGATCTTTGTTATCAAATCTATTAGAGTTTTGTGGAGCCTTAAAATTGTCAATCTGTTTCTTTTTAGCGCCAGCTACCTCTGCCTGGGCTGCCTGATACCTCTCAGCGACATTAAGTAACTCACCCAGCCTTTCTGCACCTTGTTCCATGAGAAACTTTCTCAAGTCTGGAGCCATGGACTCTCTCAATTGCTCAATAAGGACCATCTCTTTAAGATCTTGGGTTTCCCCCAGAGCAGTCCATTTCTCCAAGTACGTCTCTAAACGTGCAGAGAACTGGTGATAGGTCTCACCCGACAGTAGTTTGGCATTCCTAAACTTTTTCCTGTAAAATTCTCCGTTCTTTTCATACCTTAGCAAAAGAGCCTGCTTTAACATGTCATAATTGTCTTGGTCGTCTTTGCTCATCTTGGCAAACACTTCATAAGAAGTTCCCCTCAGACCCTGAGCTAACTTTAAACTCCACCTTTCCTTCTCCAACCCATAGGTGGTGGCTAAAACCTCAAATCTAGACAAAAATGACTCAATGTTATCGTCCCTCTCAACAAAATGGTCTAAATGGAACCCCATAGCTGAAGTTGAGACTCCCTGACTAGCAGTGGCATCGGAAGGTAGAAGGGCTGGCACCATTTTCAGGAGCATAGCCTTGAAATTCGAACTCTTTTAGTCGTAGCTCGTGCTCCCTCTGTAATCTCTTCTCCTCCTTTTCAGCTTCCCTTTCTGCAGCCTGTTTTCTTTCCTCTGCCTCTAACTTCTTCTCTTCATACTGAGGCCGTTTTAATTCAGCCTCCCGGTCCGCCTCCAATGCCCTAGCCTCTTTATCAGCCTCAATCTGCAACCTTTTAATTTCTTTCTCAGCCTCTAATTTTCTTTCAGCCTCTTTTTCTAATCTTTTATCTTCACGTTCAATAAATTTATCAACCTCTGAGGTTACATACTGGACCAACTCTGGTCCATCCATATTCATCTCTTTTGCAGCCAGCACAGCAGCATATCTGAACTTTGCTAGGTCGGCCATAATATCAATCTTTACAATGATCTAATATAATTTTCCAACCTCTTAATAAACAGAGTACTAACTCTAACTAACTAGTTAACCAATTAATTAACCAATGACTGGCTCTCAACAGTCCATCAGCTTTTATTTTCCCTTTTAAATACTGTTATAACATTTGGGGACACTAGTGCTACAATATTTAAATTACTAAACAACTAACAAGTTCAAATCCCGGAAGAAGAGACCCCAATTTATCGTGGTGGGTTTTGATGTTATGAAATGATGTTGATATTGTACCTTAATGTACTGAATGAGGCCAGCTGTGAAGGTCCCTGATTATAACAAATGTAGGGTTGAGTATCAGGGTACCTTTCTGCTACCACCTTATGGCCTCAAGCAGACTTATTCTTGACTAGTATGAATGATAGCTACGTCTAATGTCTAGGGATATGCAAGTGTGGTGTGATGGTACTTTAACAATAATACACCTCTACACAAACAAGTATTAAGGTCTATGATTAAAGGAAATAACACCTCAGATAAATTTGTACAATTAATAATTTTCTGTATGATTTATTTGGTCCTGAACCTAGTAGTCTTCTGGTCAGGACTTTTAAAAATGAAAAGAATTCAAGATATATATATACAAATGTAAATTTAGACCCACAGGGACAAGTGTCCAAACAAATACTGTTAAATTAAACTAATAGTGTTACTAAAATCTGTCTATTACTGGTTTCTAACACTGGATGGCTGTTTGGGATTCTTTAATCACTCCCAGTCTCTTTACAATCTAATGTCACTGTTCATTTCACTATGGAAATATTTTATTTCTTGAATACAGGGGTATGCTGCTCTTATAGCTGATGTACTGTTAGGGTACCAGATATTTCACTTATCTGGCCCACTGGAACTGTCTGAATTCTTTCTGCCGAATGACAACTGCTCCAAAAGTAATAGGGGGGAAACTGGCGACCCTTATCACTACTGGCCTTCTAAACTCCTCAACAGCTTTCACATAGAACTCTAGCACCGGACTCGCGCCAGATAAGACCCTGTAATAATGAAACAATGTCTCCTGGGTGATATCTTATTTAGACTGTGTTTTATATACAGAAGAGCATACATAAGAAATAAAGAGCTGGGTCATATCCAATGGACCAATCCAGCACATCCATTCCACAGTGTACCAGTGTTGTTCGCATGTCTCTCCTACAAAGGCGGCACTGCATCTGCAATAATCTTATTAATCTTTCTTTTCTACCATACAATGGGATAGGTGAGCTGTGTCCCTCTGGTCACCTAAGAAAACATTTTATTTCACAAAACATGTGCATTTACAAAACTGGCAATGTGTTTCATCTTAATTCCCCTTCATGCCCTGCATAAATCAGCTTTGGACCTGATTACTTAGTCGTGATGGCAGCATCTCTCACTCACATTTTTAAACAAAATATATATAAATAATGTCGGTCTTACCAGAATTCAATGAAAAAAACACAGGTACGTTGACTAGCAGATTCCAGATGTACTGATGGCTGAATTGTGATGCCTATACTTTCATATATAGTTGCTTTAATAAGGCTAATCACTTTTCTTCAGAAATACGCAACGTCCTGCTCTCGGGACTATCTTCTACAAATGGCGTCAAGCCGTTGAATTTTCTTAATAATATGAAAGGCTTTGGCCAATAAACGAACGACAATTTTGAAATTAAAAGCAAAAACAGACTTGATTTTTGGACACTACCAAGTTTTTCCCTCTCTCCTTCTTAGATTTCTACTGCTAAATATATTTTGTGTTAAGCCATCCCATAATTTTTCTCCCCCTTTTCTGCCCCTTTCTACAACAGACTGCATGTAACATTTTCCTGCCTTTTTCAAGGACGCGTCAAAAAAGTCACCGTTAGTGCAAGTCCAAACGAGCATGTGTTGGTCTGTCTGTACGAACAAATACAGGCTTTTGTCCATAACTTTATTTCTATCTGTCGGATTTTTGATGCGAAAGCATATTATTTATCAGGACAAGACCAGCTCTTAGACTAGCCAACTTTTATGATCATAAACCTAGTAATAAAGAATTCAATATATTTTCCATTTTGGTGTTCGTTGTTTTCTAAGTTTCCACTACTTGAATGTTATAAAAATCGCCTCAGATCTTCCTTTTTCCCGATAGGAAGTAATTATGCGTGTGTGTATATATATGTTTTTCCACAGTGTCTGTGGTTAGAAATGTATTGGGCTAGCGGGGTATTTTTAAATTTTTAAACTTGCGACATCGTTTTCGACACAAGCTAACGGCCTCGTCTCGCACTGTTGGCCCGAGTAGCTAATTCAAGCTTCTAACACTTGACAAGCCGGCAGCAGGTGTCCGCTCTCTCAATCTTATGCGTTCGTGGGTTTTATTCTTTCTATCTTTCCAGGAACCACTACGCTAGTAGAATTTTCAAATTTTTATCGTTAACCCTTGACGGGCGCGTTTTAAATGCTAATACTACCAACGCGGCGATAAGATTTCTCACTATGTTCTGTCCTGCTTAAATCAATGCGTTTTCTGGCGCAGGAAAGAAGACGCGTTACAACTTTATTAATTTTATTTCTACTGCTATTATTTTGATTTTAATATATATATATATAATTTATGATTTTATCGCTGTATCACTGTACTTTACCACAATAATCAATATTATATATAACATGCGTTAATGTAAGACCTCTTCACTCCGTTATAAATTAGATTTAAAACATGAGTGACTAGCTTATCCTATCGCTTTTAACGCGTGATATGAACATTAGTCATTTATAACGTTACATAAAATTGGATAGAAGTAAATAATATATACCGTCAGTAGACAGTTATTTAATGTATTTACTAGTCAATTTAAAATATCTCTTACTGGGAAATAGCGAGTAATAAAATTTACTTTACAGCTGGAAACAAAATAGCTATAAGTTATTTAATTATGCTATTCATTTACCACAGACAATCACAGTGAAATATAAATGAAAACTTTAAACACACCAAATCACTTAAAGGCTAGTATATAAATTACCGCAAAACAGAGAAATATGAAACACTCCAAGAAATCTAATAATTCGCTCTGTATGAGAAATTTTAGTATAACGAGCTTGTGAATCCAGCAGAATCTCTGAGCAACTGATCATGACTTAGGGAGAGACGGGCATATATCCTAAAACTGCCGTTCTTTCGTTCCTTAATGCGAAAATCACACCTACGGCCAGGCCCTGGGCAAATTTGCTGGCCAAATCTTGAATGAAAGGATATTTCTTCGCCTCTGCCGACCTGAACACCTCTATCTTGTCTTTGATTCTCCCCGTCTTGCCGCATATCAGCTATGTAAGTTAATTCCCCTGAAAGTGTAACAATTCCAGGTACGTCTAAGGCCCCTTACAGACGAGCGTTTCTTGCTGCGCGTTTCTCGCGCGTGACGAATGAAAGAGTAGGGATTTACAGGCTGCTCAGCCGAGCGAGACTGTCTGTAAATCCCTACTCTTTCATTCGTAACGCGCAGCAAGAAACGCTCGTCTGTAAGGGGCCTAAGACTGATCGCCCCTTTATTCTTCAAAAAAACTGTTAGCGCCTGGCCTCTTGTTAAAGTCTGGCCTGGCCCGCGTGTTTTCATGATCAAAGGACGATTACGCCATGCTCTGTTCTACCGTGTTTTAATTGCCAAGCGGCTCACCTGTTCAATTGCTATAGTGAGTCAGGCGTTCGTGTAGCAAAAAATATAAACTCAGATAGGGGAGGAGTGGACGATCACCTCTGCGACTATTTTCATATGTGACAACTACTCAGGTTGCCTTGTCAAGTGTTCACAATACCCTTCTGGTGTAGGTATCTAGAGTTGACTGCTGGCAACTTGTAACTGAGAGAAAACAAATGCCTCTTTTAAGTATCGTGTCTCTTGCTTCTGATATAAACATCAGGCGACCTTCGCTTCCTTCCATCATTTCATCTTGCTCAGAATTTTGCCCGATGTCCTTTAGCATTAAATCTGAACCCATCGAGTCAAATTAAAGTGCTTTAGGAGAGTAGAAGGCGACACATGTATTTCATACATATATAATTTAAACGGGAGTTTTACTCATAGAAGATTCTTCCAGGCTGGACAGGTCTGCGCGGGTAGGGGTCAGACTAAAGCTGGCACCCTGGTCCTCCATGTTGTGGGTTTTGGCACATATCTATATTCACGTTACGGGAATAGCAACAAATGAAAAAGTTTTGATGTGGGACTGACATCTGGAGTCTGAGGCTCGTATGACTGGCGAAAGCCATTGTCATGAAAACGGATGTCCTGCTTGCAAAACATGAAACCAGAACTATGAATGATGCAGGACAACACAGGCAGATCACAACAGAAATGAGAAACTACAGATTACATATCCTGGAAATACATAAGAGCAGATAGACCGGGACAAGAAAAACAAAAACAGCAACAGGAGAAACAGCACTTTACTCTGGAAGAGATGATGGACAGTATAATGAATATGTAGCCATTATCTTAAAGAAACGAATAGAAAGGTCATTCCTGGAATGGAAAACCATCAACAATAGACTGATAAGAACAAGACTATGCGGGAGATTCATCAACACCACAATAATACAATGCTATGCACCAAAAAATGACAGCGATTAAGAGGTCAAGGCTGAATTATATCAATAGTTACAAACGGAAATCGAAACTGCACCTAGATACGATCTTATCATAGTAATGGGTGACCTCAGTGCTAATGTTGGAACACACAATACATATAATGAAAGAGTAATGGGGAAATGTAGCAGCGGAACAGCAAGTAAGAATGGATATAAACTAATAAGAACAGTAAACGAGAATGGAGATAAACTAAAAAGCTTCTGCAGCATTAACAACCTGGTCTTAGATGGGCAGAGCCTTTCAAAGAAACACTGACTAAGAAACCTCCAGAGACGCAGTTGAATGTTCCTGGGGCTGACAAGGATCTATACGTAAATACAGGCATTCCACGAAGGGAATGAAAGAACTTTATTTTCAAAGGGTTAAGAAGTCGGCGCGCAGGCCCGTCTAACATTCTGCCCTTCCACTCTCACTTATCTTGCATACTATATCCTTTCATTCTTATCTATTACTTTAAGTATTAATTTATAACATTATAAATTATATATTTATTAACATTATAAATGTAACATAACAGTCATAATCAAAATTAAGTATGTTTTTGTTTTCAAAAACAAACAAGAAAGTATTGGAAAAAACAGCAACTTTTGTAACAATTTTAATGAGAAGAAACATCGTGTGTATTTCCTTACACTCCCTAACTCAAGAGCAAAATCAGATAGATAGAACGGACGAACGAACGAACTTTATCTTCAAAGGGTTTAGGCCCGTCTAACATTTTGCCCTTCCTTTCTCTCGTCTTCCATACTGAATCCATTTATCATCACATGCATCTTAAATATTATTTTTAAAATAATAAAATAAACAAAATAAAATAAAGTAAAATCACAACATGGTAACAGTGCGATAACAGTTACATCACAGCTATGAGAGGTTTATGTAACGCACAGATTTTTCTGAGTCAATATAAATTTTCCCGTCTTATTTGATCACTTTAAATTTTTTTGTGGTCAAAGGTTTATAACTCTTGGTACACTGTGGTTACATTTTGACTATGGTTGTTACCTTCTCTTGTGTCTTAACCAAGCGGTCTATTTTTAGATAGATGTCTGTGGTTCTCCTTATATAGTCAGAACAGGTCTAATTTTTCTTGGAATGTTTGAAACCTTGGTTGATGTTTATTCCTGTCCTTATACGCCGCGATTTGGTCTGCATCTTGCTTGGTATGTGTCTAACATCGGCCCGGTTTGAGTTGAACTCAGGGGTCGAGCGCTTCTGCGCATGTCCAGATTTTAGGGCGGTTTTAAAAAGCTTCCGTTCGGGAGTCTAAGAGTTGGTATGAGCAGAGCAAGACGCTTTTTCAGCGTCTGTGATCTTTTGATGAGGAAATGGAAGTCCTCTTGTGCATTAGTTTACCTAATGAGGATTTTCCCTATATGTTTCTAAACGCCTGGAGGCGTGTGTGTTGTGGTGATATTTCCGAAGCAAGGTAAATGCTCTCCTAATATTGAAATCTGTAGTCAACTTAGATTTTTGACATTGTCGTGCTATGCTCGCTCACTATCTACAGGCAGGAGAGGCATCTTCTACTAGGAAATACACCCAGGTATCCTCATACCTTAGATTTATATGTATACGGGTCACTCTAGGCCCAGAGAACAGTTATTATGCTCCTTTGAACTTCGCTATGCCAGCGATTATACCTTCATCAAGGTTAGACTTATAAATGCCTACAAAGGTCAACCTGAACTATGCACCTAGGTCCACCATTCCCGTGCGGCTTACGATAGACTTATTTACACACCTGATCTACTAGTATCAGAGTGGAGTTGTTACACTCATAGAGTGATGATATGGAGCTGAGGCTGTTGTAAGCTGAAATTATACGAGAACAGCTTATATGATATATATGCGTGATTTACTGAGAAACTTTGTTTATGCTGATTACTATGTCCTACAGTGTCTGTGACTTATGTATATGGATGTTAACGTACTTGTCATTGTGGAGTCATAAATAAATGATGGAAACGTCACCAGCAGTTCATACTTCTATGACTTTCACGTCGTGAGTGAATGTAATGTCCTCATGACCCATGTATTGTAGATCTGTGGAACTTCATCTCATCTACACTCACAGTAAGCAACAGACCAGACAAGACACCTTACTTCACAGCCTTCGTCATCCTTGGTGTCTAAAGTAGTGGTACATTACTTGGCTACATCTTAGCAACAACGTTAGACCTATACTGCAACATTTATAGTATGGGGTTATTGGAAGATTCAAGTCCTCTACATTTACAGTAGCCAGTAGAGAAAATCATCCGCTACAGTTTAGAAAATGGAAAATATCTTGGTCACAACAATTTAAAGGCAGAGTTATATTAAGACAAACCCTGAACTAGCAGCAGAACTATTAGAACCACTATTTGTCTGGAAAACAGAGACAACCCCAGGAGTGGAACAAAGGAATAATTGTCAAATTGCCCACAATGGCTGCCTTGCAGACTGCAACAACTGGAGAGGAATTACTCTCCTCTCCCAGTAAAATACTATTCAGGATAATCTGACCATCATGAGACTTTCCCCAACTCAAAAGGTTTGAGGACGATTGTAGGAGGTCTTTCCTCAGAATGGCAGAGACAGCTATACATTAACTTTGTTGATTTCTGAAAAGGCTTTTGAAAGCATACATAGGGACAGCTTATAGAAAATACTGAGGGCTTATGGAATTACCAGCTGCATTGTGTCCATCGTAAAAAGCCTCTATGCTTACGTAACATTTAGTTTTGGACAGAGCAGCCTAGCTTTTGAGGTGAAGACATGAGCACAACAAGGGTCCCCATTATCAACAACTTTATGTTTGAAAGTCATAGACTGGGTGATGGGCCAGACAAACAGAATCCACGAGGAATAAGGTGGACAACGTTTTCTACACTGGAAGATCTGGAATATGCAGATGACATTGCACTACTCGCAAATTCACATCAACACATCCAAGAAAAAACAAATAAACTGAATAAGTATAGCAAGCAGGTGGGTCTAAACATCGATCTAACGAAGACAGAGGTCATGACACTCATTGTGGGCAATCCTGGGCCAATAACAATAAGGAACCAAAGCTGGAACAGACAGACCCATTCACATACACATGATACACAGTAACACCAGACGGCGGACAAGCAAAGACATCAACAACAGAATGAGTAAAGCGAGAAAAGTCTAAACAACATCTGGAAGTCCATTCAGTATAGTAGACACCAAATTAAGATTATATGAGACCTGAATAATTTATGTGCTTCTGTATGGTGAGGAAAGCTGGAGAGTAACAGAGAAGGAAATGTCGAAACTGTCCTCTTTCCACACAGTCTGCCTATGGAAAATTCTCCGAATCTTTCGGCCGAACACCATCACCAACCAAAAACTGCTTACTCGGAACAACCAAGAAGACGTGTACACCATCATAGCTGGCAGACGCTGGAGTTGGGTTGACCCTGTCCTCAGAAGAGACCTTGATGCCATCACAAGAACAGCTATGCTATGGACCCTTGAAGTAAAGCGAAAGAGAGGGCGACCAAAAACAACTTGGCAGAAAACGGAGGAGGCCGAGATGCAAAGATTGAACCAAAGCTAGGGCACTGCACGAAGGATGGCCACCGACCGAGCAAAGGGGAACCAGTTTGTTGCTGCCATATAAGACGCCACCAGGCGTGAGGGCCACTGACTGCTTTGACAGTAGGCGGCTAAGAATCCAAGAAGAAGAAGTAAGACGGGGCTAACATGAAGGTTTGCGTGAGGCTGGACGAACCATTTAAAACAAATTGTTAGAAACCGCTCCTGCAACAGCACAAGAATGGTTTTGTGCAGCCTTTGTGCAAGAGGTGCTGTGTGCAATAGTGAATCCACTGGGGGAGGAGGGAGATGAACATTTATGATGACGTAGAATACGCATATTAGAGAATGTAGACACAATTTATTGTCTGAGAGAATTCGTCAGTTCTTTTAATACTAATCTCCGTCTCTTGTGCAGGTACATGGATCACCAGGCATATTTATTGCGAGAGTGACTAGTTCAAATATATATATATATATATATATACACAACCCATTGATATGTAAAATCGCTCATCCGCATCAAGATATGACTTATTCCTTGCAGAAGGACTGATTCATATGTAGTCATGACTCACCTGCGTGTAGAATGACTCATTTTTATGTCACATGACTGATTCATTTGTAGTCATGACTCACCCGCGTGTAGAATGACTCATTCTTATGTCACATGACTGATCCATATAAAGTACTGTAGTTGTTGTTGCTCCTATACTCTGTCTGCCCCTTTGTTCTATTTTGGGGGTAGTGTTTCTAGGGCTTTCTTGCAAACCTAGTCAGCTGTGAGCTGCACCAGCTCAGTAGGTGCCAAGGTCAGGCTCATTACTGTCCTGTAACAGGACTGTGTTAATGGCAGGGTGTGCGATGTCATGAGTTGGAGGGCCCTTTACCACTTTTTTGCTACCCGAACTACGAGGGCCCTGTGCCGGGATAACCACACCGAGCCTTCCGAAACAGTGTCGCCGTGCTCGCGAGCTGGAAAACACAAGTTTCCCCCTATGCTCCAAACTGTGGCGGGTTGTCTGCCCTGTTCTGCAGTAGTGGTTCACTAAATTTAATTAAATTAAAGTAAATAGCCAAACTTGGAGTAAAATAATGTTGGTATTCAAAGGGGTATCAACCTTCGCTCAACATTACTCTTGGCAGAGATATAAAGAAGAATAATGATGCTTCTATTTCAGGGAGTCTCACAGAGACTTATAGAATGGCAAATATAACCATTTTTTCAGTAATTACACCTTCACATACCTAGGATGCATAGTAACACCAGACGGCAGGGCAGGCAAAGACATCAACATCAGAATGAATAAGGCAAGAACAGCCTTGTTTAGCCTAAACAACATCTGGAAGTCCTCTCAATACAGCACAAGCACAAAATTAAGATTATATCAGAGCTGTGTGCTTTCTGTGCTTCTCTATGGTGCAGAATGCTGGAAAGTTACAGAGAAGGAAATGTCTAAATTGTCCTCTTTTCACACAGCATGCCTAAGAAAAATTCACCGAATCTTTTGGCCGAATACCATCACCAACCAAGATCTGCTTACTCGTAGCAAGCAAGAGGACATGCACACCATCATAGCTGGCAGACGCTGGAGCTGGGTTGGCCATGTCCTCAGAAGAGACCCCGATGCCATCACAAGAACAGCTATGCTTTGGACCCCTGAAGGAAAACGAAAGAGAGGCCGACCAAAAACAACTTGGCGGAGGACTGTGGAGGCTGAGATGCAAAGAATGAACCAGAGTTGGGGCACTGTACGAAGGATGGCCGCCGACCGAGCAAAGTGGAATCAATTTGTTGTTGCCCTACAAGACGCCACTAGGCGTGATGGCCATTGACTGCTTTGGCGGTCGGCGGCTGAGGATCAAAGAAGAAGAAGAAGAAAATATAACAATTGAGTCATCTAAGTTGTTTTAAACTTTGCATTCTCCGCCCACTTCTGTGAGAAAATATGTTTGGACTTGTATTTTATAGGCCCTAGCTGAAGGTGATTCATCAAACTATTAATTTGATAGCTTTATAAATATATGTCTGCATTTAACAAAATGAGTCATGCGGGAGCAGACATCAAATTCACTGAATAAGTGATTAACTCACCTAATTATTTATATTTACATATACAACAGCATATTTAATAGTCAATTATTTGTTCAGCAAGGATAAAATGAATACAATTGATTTTGTATAGAAAATCAGTTAAATTAGTCTTCATCCGAAGATATTAAGTAATGGTGGTTTGAAAAAAATAAGTGTCCGTATGCTGAGCCAGTACTGGTTACTTAGCTTAAAATGTGGTGACAATAGTTGTCGTTGACTTCTGGTACTGGTTACTTAGCTTAAAATGTCGTGACAATAGTTGTCGTTGACTTCTGGTTCAGTCATTGCGTGCTCCATGTGGAGTCTTGATTGTTCCTTCTTTTCAAGAATTGGGCTGTTTGGCAGCAGTACGTCCCTCAAATTGCCTCGTCAAGTGTCTCCTAGACCTGTCTGTTGTAGGTGTCTAGTGTCGACTTCTGGAAACTGGTACCAAAAACTGCGAGAAACAGAAGATCACATATCCCTTAAATTTCCTGTCTCATGATGTACACATCAGGCAACCTCGGTTTTCCTTCACCATTTCACCTTCCTCAGAATTTATGCCGATTCCCCTCATCATTTAATCTCAACTCGTCGAGTCGGATGAAAGTGTGAAATGAGAGCGGAAGCCGGCAAATGCATCATTTTCATATACAGTCATACCCCGCTAATATGGCAGGTTAGGGGCCAGACCCCGGCCGTAAACCAAATATTGTCGAAAAGCGAGGCATAGCCTTATTTTAGCTTGCAAATGGATGTAGGGAGCTTAAAAGTCTAAATAACATGCGCAGACTTTCATATATTAAGTGCACAATAAAGCTAGACCTAAAATAACAATATGGAAATAAAACAAACAAACAAACATAGCTGGGCTTAAACAATTGCTACAATAGTAACATGAATGCATCTAGGCCTAAAGAAATGATACAAAAGTAAAATGAATGCATCTAGGCCTAAAGAAATGATACAAAAGTAAAAAGAATACAACTAGTAAAGTAAAGTAAAGATGTTTATTTCACACATCAAATACAAAGTAAGACAAATTGTATATATTCATAAATCCTTAAACTAACATGCACAAATGTTAATAATGTTGCAAGCTGCGTACATTTGAATGAATATATTTATTGTAGAAATGCTGAAGGAGATCGTATATGTCACCTTTTTTCACCATATAGACAATAATAAGTCAAAGTTTGTAAAAGTTTTGAAAACTCAGAATCTTTATAGTTCTTATTTTGTTTAATTGAACACAGAGCATGTGTGATAAAACAGTATCTTTCTACTTTGGGGTTGCAGATGAATGAACCATTATTCACCTGTGTACACCTTTTTTTGAGTTATGTTCCGTGTAAATGTAATTTAGCTCTTTTCTACCGATTGTTTCAATGACCTTATACATTCCCCTCCCCAATTCTTTTGAACATATTTGTATTAACAATACTTCAATAGACCCAATCTAAGACCTGGTTCGTGCGTGAGACACGTTTCTAGACATATTTTTACGAAGCCAAATTACGATACATCAAATACTCAGTTGCGGTCCGGTGGTCACATTATTTTCTTAATGTCATATGTCATTTCTGTTCTTTTTTTTCTGTCCTATCATGCGTATCTGAACCTGCCAATTGAATTTGCGTATCCATGTCTGTGTCGATGTGTATCTAGATCGGAACACCAGTTTTATATGTAACTTTCAGTGGTGATAGTGTATGTTGCCACTTGTTTTTCATGATGATACTGCTAATCTTATGCATAGTTTTCTTTAATGACGTTAAACCGCATATTTTTTAACTTTAACAGACCAAATATTCAAAGTTGCCCATAAAAAGGCTTGCATTACTAGGGCCAATTTTAGTACCAATTGCCACCCGACTGATATGATTAAAGAATTCACCATTAAATTCAAAAGACTTGAGAGTAAGATCCAATTTGCTATTAGTGAGTCGTTCTTATGTCAATTCAGAAACTTGATTTATGCTATCATCTGTAAAACGGTGTGGTATTACCTGTATTGGTGACACTTGCAGACGTTTGGCAGATAGGTTTCGTGAGCACTTAAATGACATTATCATAGCAAACCTACACCCGCGGCTCTTCATTTTAATGTACCTGACCATTCAGGTAATTCTGATTTTAATATTACCGCCATCCGCTCTTGCTTTGGCGATGATGGGACGCGCTTTTCCTTGGAGAATCGTCGCATTTTTCAAATGGGTTGTCTGTCTCCTAATGACATGAATTCTAGTGGCTTTTGTCTATTTCAGACTTCTTTATTTCTTCTGTTGTTTTTTTATGATCTATATTTGTTTTGTTTTTTTAGTTTGTGTTTCGTTTCGTATCCTTTTATGTGTCTTTCTCATTGCCGCTATCTTATTCGTCTCTTCCGCTGGTGTTTATAGACGAAAGTGCGATCAACACTTTTTTATTCCATGGATCTTGCTACTTTTTATCATGACTTGGTTCACTAGTTTTGTTAATTCCTTTTGCGTTTCGTTGATTATTTAATTTCTTGTTTTGATATTTCTTTTAGGTTTTGCATTTTACTTGCGTTATTATTGTTCTTTTTTCTCTCATCACCAATGTTGTTTACTTTTTCATCTGCTTCTACCCACCAGTGCACACTAAGATTGGAGGAGTCACTTGAGCCCCAGACGTAACTCTTTGGCTTTCATCTGGTTGACTGCATGCAGAAGGCTCTCACTATGGACCCAGTGATAGGCAGGGGGAGCTGAGAAGTGGCTGAAAGACAGAGAGAGACACCGAGAGAGACAGAGAGGGACAGAGAGATACATAGATAAACTAGTAAGAACTTGGAAAAGGAACTAGAAACACAAAGAGAGACAGAGAGATAGAGGAAGAGATAGAGAGATGAAGACACAGAGAGACACAAAAAGACACACAGAGAGGAACACAAAGAGAGATGAGAGAAACCAGTAACAACTCGGAAAGGGGAACTAGAAACACAGAAAGAGACCGAGAGAGATACAGGGAGACAAAGAGACACAGGGTGACAGAGAGACAGAGAGAGACAGAAAGAGACAGAAAGAGAGAGACGGAAAGACACAGAGAGACTGTCTCTCTGTCTCTCTGTGTCACTCTGTCTCTCTGTCTCTTTCCGTCTCTCTCTTTCTGCCTCTTTCTGTCTCAGAGTGACAGAGAGAGACCAGTAACAACTAGGAATGGGGAACTAGAAACACAGAGAATGACAAAGAGAGACACAGAAAGACAGTGTTAGAGAGAGAGACTAGTAACAATTAGGAACAGCAAACTAGAAACACAGAGAGAGACAGAGAGTGACAGAGAAAGACAGAGAGTGACAGAGAGAGATAGACCAGTAAAAACTCGGAAAGGGGAACTAGAACAGATAGAACGTCAGAGAGAGACAGTGAGACAGAGAGAGACAGATGTAGCGAGAGGAAAGATATAATGATGGTGAAATTATCCTGGACAAATAGATGTATCAGATGATACCAGGATAGTGCCAGATAAGAGACTGGTCTTACACGACATACCCCATTCTCTGAAAAGAGTAATGGTGTATCGACATCAAAGGTATAGTCAAGCCGTCTAGGTTCCTAGATGAGATGGTAATGTACTATCTAGATTCGTATGGGGTCCTCTCCAGACTAACCTTAGACACTGACTCTGCTAGGGGTAATTATCTACACAACAAGAACTTTAAACCAAATTTAAATAATTCACTGAAAACTGTGGGTACAATTTATAATGTATTTATATACAAGATCTTTTCTTCTTTGTTAATTTTCAAATAAAATTCAATTGATTGCAAAATAAATTATGGGTCACTTTCATATATACATAACACATTTACAGTTAATGTCTTAAACTAATATAGTTCATAGTCACTGTTGTCTTGCTTCCTGGTGGAATCTGTCTCGATTTTTGTGCTTTCTTGTGTAGATTAATATAAATATTACTTTATGACTCATATGACTGTCAAATGTCTTCTATATACACCACAGTGTTTTCATCATCACATAGTTTATTCGTAGGTGGGTTTATGGTATTTGAAAGATGAAGTGGCCCAACACTGAGCTACTTATCTGAAAAAAGTCCTTCCTAGGCCTCGTACAGCAGTATGATTGGAAAGAACCCCAACACTGCGGGTCCTACACTGGTCAAGATGACACAGTTGATACTGGCAAAAGCTCTGACAAACTTGAGCATATATTTGCTGACTTGGTCACTAGAGATTGTGTATGACACTCAGGGCAGGATATAACCTGAAACAATGTATACACTCTATGTAGTATCGCTCATTGTCTCCTTAGCTAGTCAGGAGGTAATATGAGACAGTTCAGGCAAGCTGTGGTTAATCACAAGAGACATAGTAAGTCATGAATAACGCAATTCGTTCAAGTTCTAGCACAATAGTTCAGTAATTCACTTGTTACAGTTTTGTCCATGACTAGTTTCTATAAAATCATATAGGCCTTATGGTAATCATTGTGTCATATATCAAATAATACAGAAAATCAGTCTGTCATAGTCAATCCTTCTTCCAGTTTAGATAGTCCTTTCCAGCAAGCATAATATCTTTAAAATGCTTTCCACGAACAACTAGCTCAATCCTATCGTTCTACTGATTTAATACAATTAAACTAAACCAACATACTTCGTGTTTTTCTCCAGAAATAACACAGTGTGATTCCACACATGCCTAATTAACCATAAGTACACCTTGCTAATATATATATATATATATATATATATATATATATATATATATATATATATATATATATATATATATATATTATATATATATATATATATATATATATATATATATATATATATATATATAGTACGATTGCATGCATCCAAAATCGGGTAGGCAGGGCAAGGTGTGCTTAGATAACAAATCTGAAATAATTCTGGAATCCTTATTTATGCACCGATTTCCTTCATCTTAGGCTTATTTTACTCATATGAATGAGCTCTATCAGTATGCTTATTCAATTTATCCTATAGTTTATCCGACTATTGACTGGAGCAGCCGAAACATGGAAAAACACAACATGGTTCATGCTCCACTGTCTTCTATTCATAATAACTTCGGCTCTACAACACATCCAGTGAATCTATTGCTATCTGCCTAAGGCTAATAATCCTTATTATCGAACTGGGTCCTTCTTTATCCAGGTACTCATGATTATTTGCACACTGCCTTCCGAAGTATCATCAACATCTACACTTTTGTTGTCTCGAATAGCCTAGCGTATCTTCTGACCCTTCTTGTACCAAGCTGACGTTTCATTGGTCAGTTATATCCACGGGGTTTGAGCGGTGATTAATTTAATTTTGAATGATGCCGAGATATGATTCAGACTTCATTACAACAGAGAGAGACAGAGAGAGAGTGTGTCAGAGAGAGAGAGAGACCAGTAACAACTAGGAAAAGTGAACTAGGAACGCACAGAGAGAGACAGAGAGTGACAGAGGGAGACAGAGAGTGACAGAGAGAGACATGAGTAACAGAGAGAGACAGACAGACCAGTAACAACTCGGAAAGGAGAAGTAGAAACACCTATGAAAAGGATGAAAATGGGGAGATATTGATAGAGTGGTGTAGGGAAGGAAGGCTTGTCATGGCATTGTTGAAGGCCCAGTCTCCTCCAGGAGCTAACAGAAATGAATCAATGACAGAAATACGTCTACATAATGAAGTGTAATACATCTGCTCACCCTAACCAGGTTAAACATTGTCCGTGGTGGAGCGTCTATAAATATTATATCACAAATTGTACTTCAATATTCATGTCTTTTATGGACACAATGCAGATAATTTGATCTTAGTTCCTGGACGACTCCAGTCTTATTAGTTTGATATATTCAACAATATTGGATTATAGTTAGTCCTAACATAAAGTTATGAGTCCCAAAACAAATAAAAGAAAAAACATGTCACTAAAACTACGGATGTTCCTAACATATCAGATAGTATTGCTGTATTGTTACATTTGGTAAAACTGACATAATATCACATGTATACACGTCATGATAGCTCTTAAGTTTCCTGTTGAACATAGTCCGTCTTTGACTTCTTTCATCGCCCGCTCTCCAGTCTCGCGCTGTCTTTGTCATTCCTACTTGCCCGTATGCGACTGTTCGGGTTCCGCGAACAGTTGTTTACATAGCCGATTCAAGACTGTTTATAAAGTGTAAAGGCTCTATGCCAACCTTGTAGCGGTGCTAGAATACTAGTCAGAACCAGGGCACAGTACAACAAGAATGATATTGAATGCCTGACACACCGAAAGAAAACTAATCGATCATCGATAAGTGTGTGTAAATCGGCTCAGGTCAAACTCAAGTAACAGCAGACTAAATGTGTCTGTTACGGAGAAACACGTCCACAATTTAATTTACGAATTCATTTCTTTTCTCCCTTGGAGGGCTAATCTGTGGCTACTTCAAGAAAACAGGTCAGACTATCTTCACTTAAGTAATCGGGAGATGTGGTTACAATTTTCTTAGTTGCCAGACAGATGAACCAGCAGACAAAGAAGCAGGTAATAGATGTTGTGAATATTGCTATGTTTAGATTTTATCTTGCCTTCAAAGAGACAAACGGAGACTCAGAAAGGCGAAGGCAGACTTGCTTAATTATAAGCGTCAGCGTTAGGTTACATTTTGATGGTCTGTTTTTGTTTTTCGTTATTATCTCTCACTTCTACGGTATGCTTACTGCAGTAATCTAAATTCTTTATATTTAATAGTTGGCTTTGATCTTGTTTTTCTCTCTAACTTTAATATATCGTACAAGCCATCACTTGATTGTTTTTGTGTATATCTTTCTATTTTCACTTGACAGTTGAAAATATATTCAAGGGAGAAAAGTGGAGTAAGTCAGGTGAGAACTGGACGAACTACCAGCAAGTCATCATCAGCCTTGGTAGAGAGTGCAGAACTTGGGCCAATGGGAGAGCAGAGCTGGAAATTGATCAGCTGATAAATGATCATGCTGGGGATGATGATGCCATTGTGTACACTGATGGGTCTGTAATCTGTGGTGAGAAATCAGGATGGGGCTTCTCTATTAGAGTAAAGGGCAGGATCGTCCTGAACATAGCGGCGCTTACATGATAAGCTCCAGCATGAGAATGGGGGTACAGGCAGCTACTGCAGTCATACGATGGCTGTCTGAAACTTCATTAACAATGGCAGTTATTGTATCAGACTCATAATCCATGCTTTAGAAGGTCTAAAGGGGATTGTACCAGCATGAATGGAAAACCTCCATAGAAGCCTCGAATCTTCAGGAACTATGGTGGATCTACAGTCCTTGTCATGCAGGGGTACGCGGCAATGAAAGAGCTGACAGACTAGCTTTAACAGCACCCATAGAAGGGGTTTAGATGTGAATAAGGGAGAGATACTGAGAACAATTAATGATCGCCTATTAGAGAATGACACTGCAATCGATGACTCATCATGGCTAAGACTGCTGGAATTTAGCATCAAACATAAGACCAGCAAGGATATATATATGAGAATATGCATTTGGCGTGTATACAACGAACACGCAACAGGAACAAGTAGCATTCATAACCTTCCATATTTGCTGAGGGAAACTCAGCACCTATGGGTTTGCCCGACGTTCAAGTATGTCCATTCTGATCAACAATAACAATATTTGTAACTTGACTTTTTTCCTTATATTTTTACTTTAGTATATCGTTCTATAAGCCAACAGTTTGTCTAGTATATCTTTCTATATGCCAACAGTTTGTCTAGTATATCTTTCTATATGCCAACAGTTTGTCTAGTATATCGTTCTATAAGCCAACAGTTTGTCTAGTATATCTTTCTATATGCCAACAGTTTGTCTAGTATATCTTTCTATATGCCAACAGTTTGTCTAGTATATCGTTCTATATGCCAACAGTTTGTCTAGTATATCGTTCTATATGCCAACAGTTTGTCTAGTATATCTTTCTATATGCCAACAGTTTGTCTAGTATATCTTTCTATATGCCAACAGTTTGTCTAGTATATCTTTCTATATGCCAACAGTTTGTCTAGTATATCGTTCTATATGCCAACAGTTTGTCTAGTATATCTTTCTATATGCCAACAGTTTGTCTAGTATATCTTTCTATATGCCAACAGTTTGTCTAGTATATACTAGACAAACTGTTGGCATATAATATGCCAACAGTTTGTCTAGTATATCTTTCTATATGCCAACAGTTTGTCTAGTATATCTTTCTATATGCCAACAGTTTGTCTAGTATATCGTTCTATATGCCAACAGTTTGTCTAGTATATCGTTCTATATGCCAACAGTTTGTCTAGTATATCTTTCTATATGCCAACAGTTTGTCTAGTATATCTTTCTATATGCCAACAGTTTGTCTAGTATATCTTTCTATATGCCAACAGTTTGTCTAGTATATCTTTCTATATGCCAACAGTTTGTCTAGTATATCTTTCTATATGACAAGAGTTTGTCTAGTATATCTTTCTAATTGCCAACATTTTGTCTAGTTTATATTTCTATATGTCAACAGTTTGTCTAGTATTTCTTTCTATATGTCAACATTTTGTCTAATAAATCTTTCTATATGCCAACAGTTTGTCTAGTGTATCTTTCTATATGCCAACAGTTTGTCTAATAAATCTTTCTATATGCCAACAGTTTGTCTAGTATATCTTTCTATATGCCAACAGTTTGTCTAGTATATCTTTTTATATGCCAACAGTTCGTCTAGTATATCTTTCTAATTGCCAACAGTTTGTCTAGTATATCTTTCTATATGCCAACGGTTTGTCTAGTATATCTTTCTATATGCCAACAGTTTGTCTAGTATATCTTTCTATATGCCAACAGTTTGTCTAGTATATCTTTTTATATGCAACAGTTTGTCTAGTATATCTTTCTATATGCCAACAGTTTGTCTAGTATATCTTTCTATATGTCAACAGTTTGTCTAGTATATCTTTCTATATGTCAACAGTTTGCCTATCTTTTTTGTTGTTCTGTCTGTTATGTTATTCTATTTCTCATAAATAGCCGAGAGAAGTAATAGAGTATGGGCGTGGGTGTAGATGAATAGATACACCACCCATGAGTTTCTAGTTGATGTATGACCGACCACAGGAGATTATTGTGCTGTAAACGTGCTGTTCATGTCATCACTTGTGTCAGTGAAATAAATTGTGGTACTGCTGTGCTCAACGAATTATTCATCGACTTCTGCATGTTACTGTGCCAGTCTGTTGTGCTGAAGAATATACCCTAGAAGAGCCTATGAACTTGGGCATACGGTGGTTGTTAAACATCAAATAACACCATCTTAACAACTACAAAGAACATTCCATCACCACAGAATTTACTCACTCATGTTGACACACTACTTAGTCAGATTTTAACTCATGTATTATCATGGTTTTTATTTTCAGCTTCCAGTCTAGAATACGTCTTCAACAAATTCTAACTAAGTTCTCCGTACCTGTCCTATTCGTTCGGTGTCTGTCCGTGTCTTTTTTACCACGTTTAACGGCTGTCTCCAGTTGTCATTAACACGTGTTTTCTGCCTTTCTCTGTTTTTCTTACCTAGGGGAGTGCAATAAAAGGTATGCCCTGTAGAGCTAACAGCTTGTTTGCTAAGTGTGTACTTTATCCAGCGTCATCATTCCGTCCATCATTTCCTTGTTGAGGAAGCGTTTTTTTTCAGTTTATTTGATCAACCCTACACACGCATCTAATTCTGAAAGTCGTGGTTGTCATTTCTTTCTCTCCATGTTTCAGAGCTATGCTATAAGACTGTACATGTGTTGCTCTAAGGGCAATATGGCTTACATTTACGTCATTTCAATCTCATGAAGATCATCCACAAATTGTGAACACAAATGTAACATTAGACAACATCGTCGTTTTATTGTCATCATTATTAGTAAAATTATTATTGGGATCTTTCTTCACAGACACGATGATACAGCTTAACTTTAGCACGCGAGACCGAGAGCGAGTCCTCAGACGACTCGATGTTCTGTGCCTCATATTGCTTAGTTTAAACATCTCATACATCATCGTAGCTAGTCTGTCTAAGTCTAGCCCGACACTCAGGCCAGGTCAAGGTGAGTGCGGGGTTGAATATCAGGAAATTGAATTAATTGGTATCTATCTATCTATCTATCTATCTATCTATCTATCTATCTATCTATCTATCTATCTATCTATCTATCTATCTATCTATCAATCTATCTATCGATCTATCTATCTATCTATCTATCTGCATGTCTGTAAGTCGATCGGCCTGTCTATTTGTTTTTCTGTCTGTCTCTCTGTATGCATGTCTTTGTCTGCCTGTCTGATTTTGTCTGTCTATGTGTCTGTCAGTCGGTTTATCTCTTTGTCTGTCTGTCTGATTTTGTCTGTCTATGGGCCTGTCAGTCTGTTTGTCTCTTTGTATGTCTGTCTGATTTTGTCTATGTAACTGTCTGTCAGTCTGTTTATCTCTTTGTCTGTATTATTTTGTCTGTCTATGTGCCTGTCTGTCAGTCCTGTTGTCTGTCTGTCTATAAAATTAATCAGTAGTGGCCATAGATACTATCTGACATTAGAGGGAAGTAATTCATGTTATGAGAATGAAGAAAGCTGGAACAGGAAAAGTGAAGGGAAAAGACGAAAGAGGACGACATAGAGAAGTGATACTGGACAGTTTAACATAGAGAAATGATACTGGACAGTTTAACATAGAGAAGTGATAGTGGACAGTTTAACATAGAGAAGTGATACTGGACAGTTTAACATAGAGAAGTGATACTGGACAGTTTAACATAGAGAAGTGATACTGGACAGTTTAACATAGAGAAGTGATACTGGACAGTTTAACATAGAGAAGTGATACTGAACAGTTTAACATAGAGAAGTGATACTGGACAGTTTAACATAGAGAAGTGATACTGGACAGTTTAACATAGAGAAGTGATACTGGACAGTTTAACATAGAGAAGTGATACTGGACAGTTTAACATAGAGAAGTGATACTGGACAGTTTAACATAGAGAAGTGATACTGGACAGTTTAACATAGAGAAGTGATACTGGACAGTTTAACATAGAGAAGTGATACTGGACAGTTTAACATAGAGAAGTGATACTGGACAGTTTAACATAGAGAAGTGATACTGGACAGTTTAACATAGAGAAGTGATACTGGATAGTTTAACATAGAGAAGTGATACTGGACAGTTTAACATAGAGAAGTGATACTGGACAGTTTAACATAGAGAAGTGATACTGGACAGTTTAACATAGAGAAGTGATACTGGATAGTTTAACATAGAGAAGTGATACTGGATAGTTTAACATAGAGAAGTGATACTGGATAGTTTAACATAGAGAAGTGATACTGGACAGTTTAACATAGAGAAATGATACTGAATAGTTTAACATAGAGAAGTGTTACTGGACAGTTTAACATAGAGAAGTGATACTGGATAGTTTAACATAGAGAAGTGATACTGGATAGTTTAACATAGAGAAGTGATACTGGATAGTTTAACATAGAGAAGTGATACTTGATAGTTTAACATAGAGAAGTGGTACTGGATAGTTTATCATAAAGAAGTGATACTGGACAGTTTAACATAGAGAAGTGATACTGGACAGTTTAGCATAGAGAAGTGATACTGGATAGTTTAGCATAGAGAAGTGATACTGGACAGTTTAACATAGAGAAGTGATACTGGACAGTTTAACATAGAGAAGTGATACTGGACAGTTTAACATAGAGAAGTGATACTGGATAGTTTAGCATAGAGAAGTGATACTGGACGGTTTAACATAGAGAAGTAATACTTGATAGTTTAACATAGAGAAGTGTTACTGGACAGTTTAACATAGAGAAGTGATACTGGATAGTTTAACATAGAGAAGTGATACTGGATAGTTTAACATAGAGAAGTGATACTGGATAGTTTAACATAGAGAAGTGATACTTGATAGTTTAACATAGAGAAGTGATACTGGATAGTTTATCATAGAGAAGTGATACTGGACAGTTTAACATAGAGAAGTGATACTGGACAGTTTAGCATAGAGAAGTGATACTGGATAGTTTAACATAGAGAAATGATACTGGACAGTTTAACATAGAGAAATGATACTGGATAGTTTAACATAGAGAAGTGATACAGGACAGTTTAACTTAGAGAAGTGATACTGGACAGTTTAACATAGAGAAGTGATACTGGATAGTTTAACATAGAACGGTGATACTGGACAGTTTAACATAGAGAAATGATACTGGATAGTTTAACATAGAGAAGTGATACTGGATAGTTTAACATAGAGAAGTGATACTGGATAGTTTAACATAGAGAAGTGATACTGGATAGTTTAACATAGAGAAATGATACTGGATAGTTTAACATAGAGAAATTATACTGGATAGTTTAACATAGAGAAGTGATACTGGATAGTTTAACATAGAGAAATGGACAGAAGCAAACAGGATATTTCATAAATAGCTCTGGGAACAGGAGGTTGGGGTGAGACATGATCTCCTACGCCAGCTGGAACTATGCTTGAAGAAGAATATGCCTAATAATGTTCACCCGTGTGACAGTTGTGAGAGGAGACCCCCCCCTCCCGTCCCACATATATCGTGAAACGCGACTAAGGAAGGTTGTGTCAGGAGTAAGGATGCTCTTTGTGAGATTTAAAGTGCTGGACCTTCTACCAAAGCAATATTACATGTCGTAATTTGGCGCGTGCTTTCAGGACAGGACCAGGATCACCTGCAGTCGCGGTCGTATGCTCCATGTGGGATGGAACAGGAGAAGGCAAGAAAAAACAAGACTTACTATTTAACCATCAACACCTTCAACATCATCAACGCTACCATCACCATCAACATCATCATCACCATCATAACTATCAACATCATCACCATCATCACCATTAACATCATCAACATCATTAACATCATCATCACCACTAATACCATTAACATAATCAATATCATCAACATCACCATAAACATCATTAACATCATCACCATTAACATCATCAAACATAATCAACATCATCATCACCACTAACATAATCAACATCATCAACATCACCATAAACATCATCATCACCATCCTCATCACCATCAACATCATCAGCATCAACATCATCATCACTATCAGCATCAACATCATCATCACTATCAACATCATCAACATCAACATGACCATAAGCATCATCACCATCAACGTCATCTACATCAAACAAACATCATCATCACCATTAACATCATCAACATCATCAACATCATAACCATCAACATCATCAACGTCATCAGAATCATCATCAACATCATCATTACCATCATCCTCACCATCAACATCATCATCACCTTTAATATCATCATCACCATCAACGTCATCATCACCATCAACATCATCATCACCATCAACATCATTATCACCATAACAATTATCATCATCATCAACATTATCATCACCACTAACATCATCAATATCATTATCACCACCAACATCATTAGCGTGATCATCACCATCAACATCATCAACTTCATCAACACCATCACGATCAACATCACCATCATCATCACCGTCAGCATGACCATTACAATCAATATCATCAACATCACCATCAACATCATTAACGTCATCATCACCATCAACATCATGAACACAATCATCGCCAATAACATTATCATCAGCATCATCGTCACCATCAATATCCTCTTCATCAACACCATCACCATCATCATCACCGTCAGCATGATCATTACAATCAACATCATTAACATCACCATCAACATCATTAACATCATCATCACCATCAACATCATTAACACCATCATCGCCATTAACATTATCATCAGCATCACCTTCATCAACGTCATCAACACCATCAACATCATCATCAGCATGATCATTACAATCAACATCATCAACATCACCATTGTTAAAGTCGGATTCTAGTCAAGGGAAGTTTAGCAGTAAAATACTTGTAGGTACAGGTTGGATTTTTTTGGTTATCTCGCTTGTAAGCTGTCTCGCGGTTAGTTGGGTTTAATAATAACATCGCGAATTTTCTCGAATATTCGAGATGAGTTGAGTTCACGTCTCAGCGGCGTTTTTGCGCGGGGGATTAATTTTTTACTGAGTTGTTTTTTAGGCGGGGAGATTTTTCGTGACATTCGAATGCTGAGATAGCTTAGAGAAGATACTGACGATTATGGTCAGTGTGTCCCGATATGGAGAATAGTTTTGGTGAAAGGGATTTTGATATTGCCTAAGATTTTTCATAAAGCCGTGGATATAAAGGCTGATATATATGTATTCTGCAGAATGTACATTGTTAAAGATTTTTTCGGGCCTTGGATTATAGGCCGTTATGTGTTGATATCTCCGATGAGGGAGATTTGTGAGGTCGACAGATTATTATTATAGGGAAGGTGTTTTCTCCCATGAGTTATGTTGAGTCTGACGATATAGATGTCATTGTATTTATGCAGCTGCTGTGCTTGGGATTTTTTATGCTCTGCATTTAACTACCTATGGATTTGATGTGTACCTGAGATGTCAGAATTGATCGTGAACTGTACTTGTGACAGTGTACTATTTATGATGTGCTTATATGCTGTGATACCAGCATGTTTACGTTTGATGTGGCGCTTGTACCAGTATATTAAACAGTGTATAGACGTTCCAGTCGTTTCTACATTTCCTGACTATGATGTTTACTAGAGTTCGCAGTGTTACCTGTTCCAGTGCTCGTATACAAGTTTAGATGTCAGGTACCTGTGATGTGTATTGTGGTGTGTGATTACTCGTGTTTTGATCCAGAACTACATGCATTCGCGTCCATTGATAGCTTCACACACACACACACACCCAGTCGGCCACCTGTAAGCCCGACATAGCTGATTGCCTTTATCAGCGCACTATATATACACATCTACATTTATCTTCCTGGTACCACCTCTCCATACTTTACAGTGAGGCCAAGAACAGTATTGCAACAGATGAATAATAATATAGTTTGCAACGTCCATCCAGCCTGCAACAGTGATGGCCATTACTCACACATATGTTTAATAATGATAGCCTGTGTGGCCCGTTGTGTGAATAGCTATAGTTGACAGAACTGCTATACAACTTATCTAGCTTTTCATACACCATTCAACAAGGAACCTTCCTTGCTACAACCATCAACATCACTAACGTCATCATCACCATCAACATCATGAACACAATCATCGCCATTAACATTAACATCAGCATCATCATCACCATCAACATCACCTTCATCAACACCATCAATATCTTCATCATCTTCAGCATGATCATTACAATCAACATCATCAACATCGCCATCAACATCATTAACGTCATTATCACCATCAACATCATGAACACCATCATCGCCATTAACATTATCATCAGCATCATCGTCACCATCAACATCACCATTATCACCATTAACATCATCATCACCATTAACATCATCATCACCATTAACATCATTATCACCATTAACTCCATCATCATCATTAACACCATCAACACCATCATCAACACCACCATCACCCTCATCAACACCATCAACATCACCATCAACACCATCACCATCAACACCATCACCATCAACATTGTCATTACCATCATCAGTGTTGCCACTCTGAATTTTAAAACAAAACCTAGATGGTACCCCAAAATACACCTAGATTCACCTAGATTTAGAATTTCCTACGGTTTCTTAAAACATGTGTGATTTCTTATTCCACGTGTTTGTTCATTGTCTATGTTTCTACACCATACAATAATGCATATAACATTTGATGAATCTTACTTTCAATGTGTGCGTTATTTGGTTAGATGTCATTATTTGTCTCATGTTTTAAATGTGGGCTTTAGCCATTCCGACTTTCTTCTCCTGGGCAAGCCTTGACTTATTTGATCATTTATTTCTTCATGCATGCTCATTGCACTGTTTATATCTAGTGGTTCTTTATCTGGTCAACACATTGTACACATTTCTTCATTTTGCTCATTCTTTCTGCCACTTTATTCATGCATGAGCTAGATAGAGAGAGGGTACACCAAATAGGATCCTGACTATCCATTAAGGATGTGGCTGTCACTCACCGTCAGATACTATCCCTCTCTCTTTACCCTAACCATGTTATGATGGCACCACTGTATACAAAAGATTTAAAAGTACTTATTATCTTGTCATTATGACTTCATTACATTCCTTAGAATATATGTGATAAACTATATGTGATAGAATAAAAGCAAGATATTGGTGAATAGCCATAAGAAACATGTTCCGACCAACATTACGTTAAATGGGCAAACGTTAGAAGAAGTTAACACCTTTAAATATCTCGGGTCCACTATATGTAGTGATGGAAGATCAAGTAAAGAAATCAAGACAAGACTTGAGATGGCCTCAGCTGCCATGACTAGGCTGAATGTGATCTGGAAAAGTAACATCAGTTTTCCTGTGAAGATCAAATTATACAAATCACTTGTATTATCTATTCTCTTGTATGGGTGTGAGGGCTGGACACTTACTGCAGATACGGAGCGAAGGATTCAGGCTTTCGAGCATAAATGTGATAGAAGAATTTTGCGCATTTGCTATAAAGAGCACAAAACAAATGTCTATGTTAGAGAGAAAATAAACACGTATGCAGGCCACCAAGAACCACTTTTGTCAGTAGTGAAACGTCGAAAGCTTGCCTGGTTTGGGCATGTAACTCGTCATGACTCCCTTTCGAAAACGATCCTCCAGGGAACAGTCGAAGGTAATCAGAGAAGAGGAAGGCAAAGAAAATCCTGGGCTGATAACATCAAAGAATGGGCAGGACACGGTTTTTCCACACTTGTACGCATTGCTGAGGATAGCGAGCAGTGGAGGACCCTGTCTGCTGATGCTTCCACCATGGCACCCCTACAGCCCATGACGGGTTACGGGCTGAGATGAGATGATGATATGTGATACACTATCTGTGATACAGCTTCAGTCTCTTCCAAGTTAGCCAGTCCTTTTCTTTGTCCATGTCCCTACCCGCCTCTAGTGCACCTCAGCTGTTACACACTAAAAAAGTCATCATCAATCTAATGAATTTCAGCTTTGTCATTGTATTTTGCCAATTTTTCCAGGTATCTCTTGTGGCAACGTCCTTCTTTAACATCTTCTACTAGTGACTTGGATGATCTCCATGTGTTGCAGTAAGCATTTTGATATTTTGTTGCCTCCTTACCAATCAACCTACTTGCAGTTTTTGTTTTCCAAGACTCACTTGTGACAAAACTCTTTCACCACATGCTGAAGGATGTGGACGAGCTTTAAGTGTACACATACAATCACTCACGTGACCAAATTTGATTTGCTGGTTACCATCTTAAATCTTGCTTCAGCCCACTCCAAAAGGCTGGTGGTTCTGCGTCGGGTAAATGACTTACAGATTATTTGGCTAAGCAAAATGAACGCCACTGATCTTTAAGTTTATCTAAGTAGTATTCTTCAACTAATGAAGCAAAATGAAAATCAAGTGTATTGATTGATGGTCTCACTTTGCCTGTAGCATATCTGGGATGCAGAAGTTGAAGCCTAGCAATAACACTGTCTTCTGATAAAGGAAATCTGTTTCTTATTTGAGCACATAGTTCTGTTAAATATGGTACAATGTCAGATCTAAATTGAATTTAGATGCCTGAGTACCTGACTTGTGCATCTTCCACCAACATCTACAGAACTGAGACTCTTGTGTAGTTTTAAGTCACATGGGTTAGTAATAGATAATGGTTCTGATTTGATAATATCTTCATTAATGAACACCGTCAGTATTGACTTATATTCGTCTGCAATGCTTCCATACCCTGTATAAAGACGAAAATGCTCTGACTGAAATTCAGTATTCATCGCATTTATCTTACTCAGAATATAGCAGAGCAACAGCAGCATGTGCTTGTACTGAAAATCTGAGACGCTACCATCAGCTTTATCAGTAGTGCTTTATGACTGACAAAAAAGTAAAACATCTCATTGCTGTAGGATTCTGTACACCGCTGCTTGACTGGACAGCCATCATGTTTCACACATCTTCACAATTCTGAGTGTCTCTAACTCTACAGCTTCTTGGATAAGTGTAAATTAATTATTCCTTTTGTTGCTCCGTGAGAAGGAACAGCTTTCATTTTTTTATATACGCTTCTGACCATGAAGGGAGACTACTTGCATGATTAGCACAAAGGGCAAACTAGTGACATTTGCACCCAATAACAAAAACATCATGAACGTCATTCTTTAAATGTTTTTGGAATCCACTGTTTATACCAGTCATTGTTGTGCAGTTATCACTTGCAAATCCTATTATATTCAGCAGTGGAATCTGCTTCTTTTTCAGCATGGCTCAGAATAAATTGTATAAACCAAATCGTGAGGCATCATCTACTTCTACTAGGTCAACTAAAGAGTCAAGTACTGTGCGTTGTGCTTCATCGAAATGTCTTATTACAACAGCCAAAATCTGGTAGGCTGATATGTCCGTGCTCTCATCAATAATTATTGAACATCGCTGCTTGCGGCAAATAGCGTTTATACCATTCTGAAGATGATAAGCAATGCCTTATTGAATAATGTAAGATGCTTTTCTATGCTTCAGTGCCATTTTCGAAGCTGTAGCACTGTTTGGAAACATTACCTTCATACATTCAATTAGGTGGTCTGCTTGACTGATAGGAGTATTGTTGCTCAGCAACGAACGAGGAGAGTATAATTTCGGCTTTAGCAACTTTATCATCCATTTCATCGCTTTTTTCTTTCTTAAACATGGCGTCACTTCTTCATGGTGTCTCTTTTAATCTCAAAGTTTTTCCAATGCTTTGCCAATTTCTTATGGTTAAGGAGATTAAACTTATTTGAACTCACCATCTTTGATCCACAAACCCTGCACAAAACTACATATTTCTCTATAGGATCAGCTGTAATCCAGTCTTTTAATTCTGGATCTTTCAGCCAGTCCTCGTTAAATACTTGATTGTATTAAGCTTTGGTGGTAGATCTCTTGTGTGCAGTGCGCTCTTGTTCAAACATATATTTATCCATGAATTCTACTTTACAAACACAAAATCAATGAGAATGAAATATTAAAACTTTACATTCACAAAAGCGATGAGAATTAAATACGAGTAAAGCGATGAGAATTAAATACGAGTAAAGCGATGAGAATTAAATACGAGTAAAGCGATGAGAATTACATAATAAAATGTTACCTAGCTCACTGGTTTGGCCAGACCATGTGGGGCGAAATTGAGGATCTAGATTTTAGTTTATTATTAATTTTTATGTTTTATTTAAAAAAGAAGCAGCACAGCTGAACGAATGCTAAGGCTATTGTATGGCTTTAATCTATGAAATTAATTAATTATGAAGTCTAAAATGAAACGACTTTTTAAAAAGTTTCACAGACAAGTATAAGATTAATTTATCAGATATATTTAAAATTGGAAAGGAGAAGGAAAAAATAACAGACAACTACTATCAACAACAGTAAACAAAATTTCAAGCGAAATATGAACATAATATACTATTTGAAATATTTGACCACTTAGCTTCATTCCAAATGTTAATAAGGACTTGGCTAGTGGCTTCTAAATGGTGGAAAAACATTTATAACGGGTCTTGCCTCAAGCCTGTGGGCGACTGTGCGTCTAGCTCAAATCACATCCACAAGTGGGGCTGGGCAGCTTTGGAGGGAATATTCAGTTCAGTTCTTTGGTGAATGGTTGATTATTTGAGATCACACCATTAGGCCAATAGCAATACATAGATTTTTAAAATCTGGTTGCCTCGTTTCGAAACCCGGATAACCGTCGGCCTTCGGAAATATATGTCGATAGCTCGCAAATGAAAATTAGAAAAAAGATTTTTGTTTATTTGAAAATTATGGAATTGGAGACAGAGGGGGAAAAAACCTAGATTTCCACGAAAAAAAATCTAGACACGTAAACGGGACCAAAAAAAACCTAGATCTAGGTGAATCCACCCAGGAGTGGCATCACTGACCACCATCACCATCATTACATCCAACATCAACATCGCCACCATCATCCTCATCATTTTCTTTTTAGATTCTTGTAGAGCATGGAGTCACCTGTACAGTTGCTCACCTTACAGGAAGCGTACACTAAAACATTCAGACCCATTTATAGCTGTTGTTTTTGTAGCAATTTATTTTGCGCGATGAGGTGTCCAACCCCATGAGCACATTCATTTTAAACGCCTCTGATGAGATGCCGATAGACAGCTCACCTGGCCGTTTACTGGGTTTGGTGTTTCATGCACACCAAATATATTTATTGAGTTCACAATCTTAAAATGTTTGAATATTTTTTATATGTGGTCTTTCCTCGAATTTAGACTACATAAAGTACTTGCAAACAGACAGAATGAAATGTCCGACTCTGGTCTTTAAAGAGACATCTGATGATGCACTGAAACCGGAAACTGACAAGGTAGAAAACGTTCAAGAAAGAACCAGGAAGATAATTGAGGAAGTAAGACAAGATGAGAGTTTCGTGGAATCTTTTATTTACGATGCGAAAGTTGAGGGAGATAGTGATAAGACTGTCAACAAGCCAGAGATGAGCAAGAAAATGTGTCCGGAATTTCCAACGAACTTGAGTGAGTAAGATATATCTCTATTACATGTATTCGTCTGTTATAAGCATGTGTGTCAGCCTGTGGGTATGTCTGTCTATCAGTCTCGATGGCAGTCAGTCTGGTTGTGTAACTCTTTGTCTGTTAGCCACAGTGTCCTTATGTGCCATTATATATGCTTTTCCACTTCATGTTTGCCTGTTTGACTTGTTTGTCTACCACTATGCCTGCATATCCGCTTATCAGTCTGAGTAGTATCTACCCAACTCTGTCTACCTGTAAATTTTTCTGAGTATCTCGACAACTCTGTCTGCCTATAAATGTAGCTTCTATCTGAGTATCTCGGCAACTCTGTCTACCTGTAAATTTATCTAGCTGAGTATCTCGGCAACTCTGTCTGCCTGTAAATTTATCTGTATAATTATCTTCGCAACTCTACCTGCCTGTCCTTCTGCCTGTTTGTATACCTGTAAATTCATTTATCTGATTATCTCTGCAATTATGTCTGTATCTCTGTAAATGTATTTGTCTGATTATTTCCCGCAATTCGGTCTACCCGGGTCGGGGTTTGGCAGTTATTAAAATTGACCAACCTGTCGTGGTTTGACAGTTATTAAAATTGACCAACCTGTCGTGGTTTGGCAGTTATTAAAATTTACCAACCTGTCGTGGTTTGGCAGTTATTAAAATTGACCAACCTGTCCACACTTTTCTCCCGTGATTTATTTTTCTTCTAAATTTTGAGGACCAGCCTCTTAATTAAAAACATGTTATTATCATCTGCTACAGCGACCTCTCTTCTTTGATTTCCCGAATCGCGGTTCTGTCTGTCCCTTTGTATGCTCGTCTGTCTATCAGACCACCGAGTGAAACTTAGTGGCCGGTCTTCTTATTTGATTGTCGTCTGCTACTCATTAAAATTCCACGATAAAATCTTTCCCGGAACACCAAGACTTGTAGCCAGTGACCGTCATGTAAGGATAACATTACGTAACGACCGCACCTGCACAAAGCGTCACTTCTTCGTCCAGGGGGAACTTAAGCTCTCCGATGTTCGCTTTCAAACTAAAATGTTTGCTTAAATCAGGGAAACATTAATTCTTTGAGGGTCCGCTAGCTACTACACGTGCAAAACGAGGCGTGCCATGTTAAGAGTCAGAGCCATAAGTTTGGCTATAGATGCTGTACGTTTTAAGCTACTTGACACATTGCGTTTGGAACCCGGCGACGAGGTGAAGTCAAACAGAGTGTTAATATGAGAGTGTGAAAAGCGACTCAGTTCCACAGAACATTGGATTCTAATTATTTCGTTGTGTCTCCGGGTAAGCTTACACCGTTAATATATTATAGGTCTAGTTATTAGCCCTACATGTATAATTGCTAGCTATAACTTACATTTTTCTATGAAAACTCAATTACTCAGTTATCATGAATACGTAGGGATTTTCGTCCTTAGTGTTACTCAAATGTAAATAACTTTTAGAGGAGGAAGTCATTTTTTTTAGAAACTACTTATACTCGGAAGGGAACCGGTGAATATCTATTTTGTAGTTATTTTGTTGACTTACAGGTCAATTCAAGATTTGTCCCCCACCAGCCAGTGACAGAGTTTTTCTATAACATGTAAAGTTACGATGTATTCCAGGAACATAAGGTCATTACATATGTATGTACTCAATTTGGAAGTTTATTATTTTCATTATATCACCGACCCCACAAGGCACATACAACTTAATGGTGTAATGTAATTATTGTCAACAATTTGTATGTTATGGAAACTCCAGTAAAGTTATATAATGAATAGTGCATATTCACAACGGGGACTACATTTTGGAAACTCCTATGTTCATTTGGATGAGGACACAACTTTGATTTTACTAAAAGAGTTA
The DNA here is from genome assembly GCA_024509875.1 of Oreohelix idahoensis. Classification (NCBI taxonomy): domain Eukaryota; kingdom Metazoa; phylum Mollusca; class Gastropoda; order Stylommatophora; family Oreohelicidae; genus Oreohelix; species Oreohelix idahoensis. The sequence goes on from JAMPIV010009727.1 coordinate 918,973, forward strand.
ATGTTTTTCATGTGGAAGTACATCACTTCTATGTAAGCTGTACGTTGAGAATTGTTATTGTGGAATGAACAGGAAGACAACTTATATGGGAGAAACAAACAGAAGAACTTGTTTAGATACTAAAACAAGTCGCGCATAAATGTTAATTAGAATTTTATTTTACGCTAGAAATTGCGTATGTATTTTTTTCATTCAGTTCTAGAGCATATTGCTAGACCGCTGAAGATAAGCAAACAAGTGAGGGAACGTAACATTCTCTCTCCTAAGCATCCTTCAGGAAGCAGATTGTTTTGCGAGTGTCATTACCTGTCTACCCACTTCGCAACAGCCCACTAATAGGGTGTCAATCACCAGAGAAAACCATTCACCGCAGTGCGAACCCGGTAACCACAGCCTGACACCATCAATCGTTGTGCAGTATTGGCTCATTAGTCATCTAATCAGCGTACGCCAGCTCCCGGTGGCAACCTATACCTCATTCTACTCAGGTTTTCCAGCACATAGAAAATTGGGTACCCGTGTTTTTTCCTCGGAGTATCTAGTCTCACACAGACAGAAGAGTATTATCAGTACTTAGCAGTGCACCCTTATGAGTTAAGCTTGTGGACAGTACGCCTAGCCACTGCTGAAGGAGAGCATTTTTTCTTTTGGATTATATGTGTATTCTAGGCTCAAGGAAAGAGCATCTACCCGTGGGGTAAAAATAACTCATACAACCCCAGGAGGGCGGAATGCGCTGAAACTATTTTACAGCGTTTTTGTGGACTAGCTTTTACTGCAGAGACTTTTGTCTGTTGTATGTCATACCCATTTGTTTCTTGATGTTTGGAAACAGTATGTGTTTACTTTGTTATTTGACCTATTGTTCTTTGCGAGATTGTTTTTTTTTTATTTACAAAAAGAAATTTAATAAGTGTTAATCTTTTGTTAATGCGCATGTTCAAGACCTTCGTCCATCTCTAGTATTTAGCGAGTCTTAAACGATTCATAAGCTCTTACTCTTGTTCTGTCTATCAGTGAAAAGGGAGAGAGAAAGTGGATGATTATAAAAAATATAAGTGCGTTGTGGGTCTTGGAAAGAGAGATAGCTTTACTAGATCTTCTTTTATGCTGTCTTAAGATTCTCCCAATCACGCACATATCTGTATTTTCTTCCTGTCCATCTTGTAGTTCACTGGAGTTTTCTAAACTCAATGAAATTACATTTTCCCAACTCACGACAGTCTATCCTTTTGTTACTCTGCTTATTAGGTTATCTGTCTGCATATTTGCGTAACTCTGCCTGTCCCTATATCTGTCCGCATTCTCATCTCTACATTCTGGCAAGTCTATCTGTTTTATTTATTTGCTTTGACTTTTGTGTCTGCCTGTACGCATATCTGCCCCTCTGCTTCTACATGTCTGTCCATTAGCGCCTAGTTTATAAGTCTGTCTCAACGACTCACAGAATGTCTAGAAGCAACATATCCAATTAAATAGTGAAACAGTATGTCCTGTATAGAAACGTTGAAATGGTATGTCTTGTATAGAAGCGTTGAAATGGTATGTCAAGGTATCCAATGTGGAACTGACGACAAAAACCAAACAAGTGCTAGTGGAACAACAGATGAGAAGAAGACGATGGAGATGGAAAGGGCACACACTGAGGAAACATGTTGATAACATTACAAGGCAGTCCTTGTTCTTGAACCATCACGGACAGGGTAGACCAAAAACACATGGAGAAGACAACTGAAGGTAGTGGTGACAATGATGAGGACGACGTGGAAAGAACTTCACATTCAATCAAAAAGACATGATTTCATTTGTGTGTTTTTATTTTATTTTAAAAAACATAAATGAAATAGACCAGCCAATAGCCCCATAAGACAGTCTTTGCTATGGAATATACAGGGTAAAATAAATCAAGAGACCTAAACAAATATAGAGAACGTCGACAATTTGGGACAGACTTTAAAAGAAAGGTAAACAAGAGATGGACAAACTAGAACAGACGGCACAGAACAAGAAAGTCTAGCTTTAGCTGGTTGAAGGGTAATGCTACAGGCGGAGGGGAATAGTAATAATGAATGAATGGCGTTGATAAGGATGATAATGAGGATGACGATAAGGATGTATAACGTTAAAAGGATTTTTAAAATAAACCTAATGATGACGAAATCATCAATTTTATCATTGACGTCATTACAGCATGTTTTTTTTTTAGCTAGTTATCGTTTATTCATGTTACAGAAGGAGAGGTGGCATGTGCTTGCGACGCCGTGACCCCGGTGTTTATCAGGTCTTTGTGGCCTAATTTGGAGAGAGGGGGCAGGCTAAGACCCTCAACCTGCAAAGCCAGAGAGAGGCTAGCTATCATCATACCTTTCAGGTATATTAGTGTGGCACCTGTAAACATCATAGAGACATCAAATTGATGCCTTAGAGACAGACGCATAGACATTACATAGACATCTTAAAGACTTCGTATAGACATCACATAGACATCTTATAGACGTCGTATAGACATCACATAGACATCTTATAGACGTCGTATAGACATCACATAGACATCTTATAGACGTCGTATAGACATCACATAGACATCTTAAAGACGTCGTATAGACATCATACATACACTGTATTTACTAGACTAGCAATCTAGAATGAACTTTCGGTTTATCGGAGACGCCATATTGATCTTCAGGAAGTGCATAAGCGCAAGAGAAGAATTCCATGGATGAGAAATGAAACAGAAAACAAGAAGGGGCAAAGTGTGAAGCTTGATTGTTGATCGTTCAAATCATTCTAAAAAAATTACAAGGAATAGTAAAAATATGGAGAGGCAAATCGAAGTACAGTCACTTATTGTCGAAAGCGTCTACATTGCAAGCACCGTGACTTGATCAGGGACTGACACAAGGGTAAAGATCCAGCAAACCCGCTGTCTCCCTTGAGACACATGGGTGCTGCTTGGCTCTAAATCCTAACATCTGGATGTCCCCAACTCCTACACACAGGATTCGAAATGCCTGAAATCCTCCTATCCTGGTGGTAACCTACCCCGTGTACACTGGTGGTTGAGGATACCCAAGTTCATCTCCTTACTTACTTACTTAGTCGTTCCCCTTCTACCGTGAGGTGTAGAGGTGAAAGTTCATCTCCACGTAAGCATAATAATAGTGACAACATTAGTAGTAGTCATAATAATACTATTTAAGAAAAGCAAACGAAAGGAATAGTTAAAACGCTCTAGTAATTAATAAATAAAAACAAACACACCATAAAAAAGAAAACAAAAGAAACCACACATTAAAACACACACATACACACTACTAACTACTCATAATGTAAGGGACAACAATAAAGTAATACAAGGAGCACGGCACATGACAATAGGTATTTGAATGTATCACAAAACTGAAAGTGAAATGACACTAAACACCCTAAATGTAACCGACAATTACGTTGAACAGGGTAGACCAAAATGTGGATGACCGGAGGCAAATAAAGATCATCTGATGCTATCCCGCTCGCCTCCCATTACCTTTAAAAACTAACATGTTGGTCTGCCAAAGAACGATTCAATGTTTTTAGTGATTATCACTTTCTTTCTTTCACAGGCCTAAAGAACCTTTACAACTTGAATAATAATAAAGACTGTCATATAATACCACAAGTGTCTTGTTTGTCAGCTCACTGGCACTATAATATACATACTGTGTACATACATGATATAAATACAATAATAACAAATAGTTTCACAGAACAATAGCACAGAGAACACGCAGAGTCAGATACAACATAGGCAAACCACTACTGTCAATAATAGATCACGTGATAATTCTGGACCGACAACCGATCAGTGCAGTCTTGAATATCACGTGTTCAATAAAATAAAAACTGTGAAAGCAGACAAGTGTCAACCTGAGAAAGACAAGAAAAACGGAGAACACTTCTCCAAGAACGTTGGCTTCACAAGAGACACATGTTGACAGTATGGTCTTCATTAACTCCTTTCAGGGAAACGCTGTATGTCAGTGAGAACAGCCTAAGACAAACTGCCATGTTGTCATGGATACACATGTACAGATGTGATAGCTAATAAAGAAGTAGAATATGATGTTGCTGTTACAGATGAGGATTTTGTCGCTGAAGGATATTTGTTACCTGTGACCTTAACTACATTTCTTCATTCTCTCAGCAACCGGACGTCCCACCTCCACAAGCTCATCAACAACCTCCTCCCTTTGTTAGACAGACAGCAAGCTGACGTCACATTTTTTGTAGTTGAGCAGGTAAAACATGTTAGACTTGATACGGACCCTGTGAGTAGTTACTTGTGCAATGTTAAACTATCCCATTATTTCCTAACGAATCACCGAATTATTACATATGTTCGTCGTGCCTCACCAAACTGCTCCATTAATTTATCATGTCTCACAAAGATATTTCAGTAGTTTATCATGTCTCACCAAACTGCTACATTAATTTATCCTGTCTCACAAAGATGTTTCAGTAGTCTATCATGTCTCACCAAACTGCTCCATTAAATTATCATGTATCACAAAGATGTTTCAGTAGTTTATCATGTCTCACCAAACTGCTCCATTAATTTATCATGTCTCACAAAGATGTTTCAGTAGTTTATCATGTCTCAACAAACTGCTCCATTAATGTATCATGTCTCACAAAGATGTTTCAGTAGTTTATCATGTCTCACCAAACTGATCCATTAATTTATCATGCCTCACAAAGATGTTTCAGTAGTTTATCATGTCTCACCAAACTGCTCCATTAATTTATCATGTCTCACAAAGATGTTTCAGTAGTTTATCATGTCTCACCAAACTATTCTACTCGTATTAGTTTATTATGTCTCACCTAATTATTCCATTAATTCTTCATTCACGGCCAAACTATCCCATTAGTTCCTTATTCCTCACCAAACTATCCCAATAGTTCCTTATTCCTCACCAAACTATACCATTAGTTCCTTATTCCTCACTGTCGTAAATTTTAGATAGGTTTGAAAGATATTTATGGTCCCGTCTGAGCACAGTTAAGAGTGGTAAATACGTGAGAATAACGGTGTAAGAAATAGATTTCACGAGTGTGTCGTGGAATATTCTAAGTGCTGCCTTTCTAAGAAAAACCTTGAAATATGCAAGTTGACCTAAATTTTAAATTCCATTCATGTCTTTTTCTACACTATGTTACCAAGATCAAAAGACAGATGGACAAAAGGATAGCGAGAAGGGAGAGGCAGAAAGCCAAACACTAAACACGCTTCGCGCGATACACAAATGCTGCCATCACGCGTGTAAGACTACAAGCACTAACTTTTTCGGACGGACAGTGATAAATTCACTACCCTTCCCAGAGTTAGGTTTTAAAATCATAAAAAAACGCTTATTAGGAAAGATAACAATAGATGGGTTTACGGTTGAAAACATAACAGTACCCAGACAGCACATCTTCGAAACAGGAGGTAGAAAATACATATTTTGAACGCAGCCACGTAGCTCTTTTAAATTTGGATATTTGGGTTCCTTAGGGCTTGCTGACCAAGAATATGTAAAACGTTACGCAAATAGTCCAGGAATTAATAAATTATACCCAAAATAAAATAGTGGGGATGCCTGACAGCATGGAATCATTTCTGCTCATAAAATTTTTTATAACGTGTTTGAAAAAAAATCTTACGTTACAGAATTAGCCTACCATGTAAACTCCAAATTGATTGGAGCGCAACAAATGAAAGACTAACCACGATTGGTCGGGCTATAAATACTATCTTTCGTTGTTAGGGGAGACGTGAAAAGGTAACATTTTTTCAAACACTTGTCGAAACGTGGCCTCATTGGCTAGACTCGCTGATATACTCACTTAGGAGCGTTAGTTCGAGACCACTAGTGCAAATAATCTTGATAAAGCAACAGTGCGTTGAAGCCAGCTCATATTTGTGTTAAATAAAAGCCTGGAACATAAGCAGATGGGAATTTGTGCCAGTAATTGTGCCAGAATTCATTGCTAATCAACGTATCTGTGTTTATTTCCATGAAATTGTGGTAAGCTTGAACCATTCAGTATCTTTTAATGAAAATTGAATGTAAATTGTTAATTTATGCCTGTATATATATGTGTAGTTCAGTGGCAAACAGGAGATAAAGCCTATAATGCTCCAGCCTGAACAGAGGGTGTCGGAGGGAAGTAAAACGGCATGGAATGGCCAAATAGTACACTGACACCTGGATGATTGATTAGACAGAAATAATGCTGGAAGTGCAGAGGCGTAGTGACCATTAAGGAGGGTAATGCTGGTATAAAGTAGGCCAGCTGAGCTCAACATTATGTCCCCTCATCTTGAAATGACTTTGTAAAAATAACATTCAGAGGGGAATTTAATTGTCTTAATATCAGGAACTGAGAACATCTCCAATACTAGTCCCAAAAGACAAACTATTGAAGTCATGATGACAAATACCAACAGAGCTTGAACAAAACAAAACCAGTATTACCTCATATTACCACTACACAACTGACACACATAGGATATTTTAATAATATATGTCACTACAATATTCATATTTATAAAGTCTGTACATATACTTGTAATTAAAATTGATTGTGATTCCTGGTTCCTTTGTATTTGAATCAGGACACATATACCTTTATGATAACCATGAATACATATTGTTATTTGAAAAGTTATCAGTGACTCCTTAAGATATTCTCATAGAGTGTTATATGTATGTGAGTGTCACAGTGTTGTCAAGAGTAGTGGATTAAATTAAATTGTTTATCTGTCTGTTGTTGTGACTTACACTTCATCATACACATACCCTAGACACCTAACGTAGTCATCACACTATTCCAGAATAATTCTGACTGAGATATATAGATATGTGGTAGCAAGTAAGGTTATCTATAATACACTACTCTTAATAGATATAGATACCTTCACAGCTGATCTCAGTCAGTACACTAAGTCCCCCTATAAATATTTATAACATCCCACTTCACCACATATATTGGGGTCTCGCTCTTGGGATTTTGAATATTTCCCTATTAAAAATATTGGGGGTAATTCACTTCAGGGAATATAAGAATTAAAAGGTATCCTTGGGTGGAATTAAATAAGGTTGAGCTCACGGTGCCTGTGTTGTCCATTAGATATATTTAGAGATTAAATTGTTGGTTAGACATTGTAGAAATTTACCTGATAGACAATGGCGGACCTGGCCAAGTTTCGATCTGCTGCTGTACAGACTGCAAAAGAGTTAGGATTAGATGGGCAAGTTATGGTTGCCTATGTCACTACGGAATGTGATAAATTTATTGAACGCGAAGAAAGAAGATTAGAAAAAGAGGCCGAAAGAAAGTTAGAGGCTGAGACTAAGAGGTTGCAAGCTGAGGCTGAGACTAAGAGGTTGCAGATTGAGGCTGAGGCTAAGAAATTGGAGGCAGAAAGAGAAGACAAAAGATTAGCTGCAGAAAGGGAAGAGAAGAAATTAGCTGCAGAAAGGGAAGAGAAGAAATTAGCTGCAGAAAGGGAAGAGAGGAAATTAGCTGCAGAAAGGGAAGCAGAAGATAAAAGATTACAAAGGGAACATGAGTTACGACTAAGGGAGTTTGAGTTTCAAGGCCATGCTCCTGAAAATGGTGCCAGTCCCTTTGCCTCTGATGCTACGGTTACTCAAGGAGCCTCAACCTCAGCTATGAATTTTCATTTAGATCATTTTGTTGAGAAAGACGATGATATAGAGAGCTACCTAAATAGGTATGAGCTATTAGCTACCACGTATGGGTTAGAGAGAGAAAGGTGGAGCTTAAAGTTATCTCAGGGACTTCGTGGGGCAGCTTATGAAGTTTTTGCAAAAATGAGCAGAGGTGATCAGGAAAATTATGACATGCTAAAGCAGGCTCTTTTGTTAAGATATGAAAAGAATGCAGAATTTTATAGGAAAAAATTTAGGAATGCTAAACTACTGTCAGGTGAAACATATCACCAGTTCTCTGCACGAATAGAGACATACTTGGAGAAATGGACTTCTCTGGGGAAAACCCAAGATCTTAAGGAAATGGTCCTTATAGAGCAACTAAGAGAGTCCATGGCTCCAGACCTGAGAAAGTTTCTCATGGAACAAGGTGCAGAGAGGCTGGGTGAGTTGCTAAATGTTGCTGAAAGTATCAAGCAGCTCAAGCAGAGGTAACAGGTAATAAAAAGAAACAAGTGGATAACTTTAGGGCACCACAGAACTTTAATAAATTTGATCCTAAGGATCAAAATAAAGGTAAGCACCAATTTGATAGGCCACGGTATGAAAATAAAAATAAATTCCCACAATTCGATGAAAGGAAATATAATGAAAGAAAATCTTTCAACCAAGGAAAAAGGTGGTGTAAGAATTGTCAGATGGACAATCATGACACTGACCGTTGCAGAAGGAAACCTGTGTATATGGCAACCCTTCAGGTCAGGTCGACCTCAAGACAGGAGGAGGATATTATGTTGGATACCACTCCAGAAGAGATGAGGAAGGCACAGGCTGGGGATAAAACACTCAAGCCTTGTTTCAGAAAATTGTCAACTTGTCATACAACTCCAGGCAAGGGATATTTTTACATGAAAAACAAGTTGATGTATAGGAAGACTGGAGCTAGATCCAAAGGTCACGGACAGCTGGTACTTCCTAAAAGATATAGGGCAGACTTAATAAGGAGCCTACATGTGAAACCAGATGGGGACCATGAGAAGATAGGTACCATCATTCAAAAGGTGGCTCACAATTATTATTGGCCCAAAGCAAGATGGGACATTGAGAATTTTGTAGAAAGGTGTAGCATAGCACATGAGGGAACACCCACAAGTGGGAACATTGATCAGGACCTGGACACGCCAAGGGGCAAAATTAGGCCTGATAATAAAAAGAAATATAAATTTGAAAAAGTGGACCAAATGGAATGGGAAGCCCCTTTTCACGGACAAGCTTCACTTAACTGTTTTACAATGGCCACTATGCGGAGAGTGCAAAAAGATGTCTTACCCCAGGATAAGCCGAAAATCCCTCAATCGGACTTAAACAAACTAGAGGAAGAGGATGTAGAGAGGAAATCTCTCATCAAGAATTTTAAGTGGGGAGAAAGCCCCAAAAGAAAAATTGGTAGCGGTCGTTTTGTGAATGATAATTCTGGGAGGAAAAATCATCACTATAAAGCTTCGAGTGGAAGAGACCATACCGGTGCATGGACAAATAGGTCCACACCATTAAAGGTCCACATGTAGCTATGTTAAGAACGTGGACTGATGAAAAGGCAGAGGAAAACATTACATCTTCATACCAATATGTGAATGAGCTGACCACTCGGTTAAAAACTGGCTGGAAACTTGCCAATGAAAATTTGAAACAAGCCAGGAAGAAACATGCTGCCTATTATAACAGGAAGGCGAAGGACAGAAATTTGGCTGTGGGAGAGAAAGTACTGCTTCTTTTGCCTGGGAGTCAGAATAAGTTACAAATTGGATGGCAGGGTCCATATACAGTTCTAGAGAAGGTGTCTAGAACAAATTATAAGATAGATAAGAAGGGGAAAGAAAAAATCTATCATGTGAATCCCCTGAAGAAATATTTGGAAAGAGAACATCAGGAAGAGACACACTTGTTGACCTTGTCCATCGCCATGGAGATGAAAAAGGAACCACTTTCATCATTTGAATATCCATTACACCCCTGTGAGACAGCAGCACAGGTGAAAATCAGTACACATTTAACGAAAACTCAGAAAGAGAGAGTGCAACAGGTTCTAAATAATCATGCAGAGGTGTTAACAGACCGACCAGGGCATACAAACCTATTGGAATATGATATGAAACTAATAGACTCCACACCTGTCTGTATGAAACCATATTCGATTCCGTTTGCTAAGGAGAAAGCTTTGAAGGAAGAGATAGACTATCTATTGAAGGAAGGAATTATTTCGCACAGTGAGTCTTCGTATAGTTCCGGTGTGGTACTCTTAAGGAAGCCCTCTGGAGAACATAGACTCTGTATAGATTACAGGAGACTGAATGCTATTACAGAAGGACAGGTGGATCCATTGCCGGATACAAATCAGCTGTTTGCCAGGCTAAATAAAGCTAAAAATTTCTCAAAAGTGGATCTGAGTAAAGGATACTATCAGATTCCAGTAAAGCCTGAGGTTAGACCATACCTAGCTTTTAGTACCTCAGAAGGACACTATGAGTTTAATAGATTGCCATTTGGATTGAAGAATGCGCCTAGTGTCTTCTCTAGAATGATGAGAAAATTATTGGATCCTTTGAATAATCCCTGTATAACAAATTTTATGGATGATATCCTTATAGCAACAGAAACATTTGAGGAACACATTGACTCTCTGAACATGCTGTTTAATCGACTTAGGGAGGCAAATTTAACAGCCCGACCAACCAAATGTTGCGTTGGATGTAAAGAATTGGAATTTTTGGGACACACAGTTTATCAGGGAAACATGACCCCTGACCCAAAGAATTTAGAGAAACTACAGAAAGCCCCGAGACCACAAACCAAGAAGGACGTGAGATCCTTTGTCTCATTATGTGGTTTCTACCAGAAGTATATCAAGGACTTTAATTCCATATGTGCACCGTTAACTGAATTGACACGTAAAGGACATCCAGATCGCATTACATGGACACCACAATGTGAAATGACTTACCAAGAATTGAAGGAAAAGCTCACAAGTAAACCCATTTTAAAATTACCTGACTTAAGTCAAGAATTCATAGTAAGGACGGATGCAAGTAATATTGGGTTAGGTGCAACTCTACTACAGAAATCAGATGCATTGGATGGGGAATTAAGCCCAGTGGCATATGCTAGCAGAAAGTTGAATAAAGCTGAAATCAACTACTCAACTAGCGAAAAAGAATGTCTTGCAGTAATATGGGCGATAAAGAAATTCAATATTTATCTATATGGGAAGGCATTTAAGTTGCAAACAGACCACAAACCGTTATCGTTTCTAGCACAGGCTAGGCATGAGAACTCCAGGTTACTCCGATGGTCTTTACTTTTGGCTCCATATAATTTTAGCATTGAGTATATATCTGGAAAAACCAATTTGGGAGCGGATTTTTTAAGCCGCCATCCGTGTGATGAGAATCACCGTAAACCCCAGAAATAATAATAAATTTCTCTATGTGAATATAGAATAAAGGACTGACATATAATGTCTGTTTTAAGAGGGGAGGTGTCGTGGAATATTCTAATCCACATATATAAATTATCAAGTAAATATAAAGCCTAATAAATACATATAATAAATAAAGGAAGAAGAATGGTAAAGAACAGTGCTGTCACAATGACTGTACTCGAAATCCCCTTGTTTTCTACTGCGTATGCAAATTGTAACGTTTCACGTTGATATTAAAGGCCTTCTGCAACATACACGCGTTTCCCAAACACACAATAAAATGTGCTGCCTTTCTAAGAAAAACCTTGAAATATGCAAGTTGACCTAAATTTTAAATTCCATTCATGTCTTTTTCTACACTATGTTACCAAGATCAAAAGACAGATGGACAAAAGGATAGCGAGAAGGGAGAGGCAGAAAGCCAAACACTAAACACGCTTCGCGCGATACACAAATGCTGCCATCACGCGTGTAAGACTACAAGCACTAACTTTTTCGGACGGACAGTGATAAATTCACTACCCTTCCCAGAGTTAGGTTTTAAAATCATAAAAAACGCTTATTAGGAAAGATAACAATAGATGGGTTTACGGTTGAAAACATAACAGTACCCAGACAGCACATCTTCGAAACAGGAGGTAGAAAATACATATTTTGAACGCAGCCACGTAGCTCTTTTAAATTTGGATATTTGGGTTCCTTAGGGCTTGCTGACCAAGAATATGTAAAACGTTACGCAAATAGTCCAGGAATTAATAAATTATACCCAAAATAAAATAGTGGGGATGCCTGACAGCATGGAATCATTTCTGCTCATAAAATTTTTTTATAACGTGTTTGAAAAAAATCTTACGTTACAGAATTAGCCTACCATGTAAACTCCAAATTGATTGGAGCGCAACAAATGAAAGACTAACCACGATTGGTCGGGCTATAAATACTATCTTTCGTTGTTAGGGGAGACGTGAAAAGGCAACATTTTTTCAAACACTTGTCGAAACGTGGCCTCATTGGCTAGACTCGCTGATATACTCACTTAGGAGCGTTAGTTCGAGACCACTAGTGCAAATAATCTTGATAAAGCAACAGTGCGTTGAAGCCAGCTCATATTTGTGTTAAATAAAAGCCTGGAACATAAGCAGATGGGAATTTGTGCCAGTAATTGTGCCAGAATTCATTGCTAATCAACGTATCTGTGTTTATTTCCATGAAATTGTGGTAAGCTTGAACCATTCAGTCTCTTTTAATGAAAATTGAATGTAAATTGTTAATTTATGCCTGTATATATATGTGTAGTTCAGTGGCAAACAGGAGATAAAGCCTATAATGCTCCAGCCTGAACAGAGGGTGTCGGAGGGAAGTAAAACGGCATGGAATGGCCAAATAGTACACTGACACCTGGATGATTGATTAGACAGAAATAATGCTGGAAGTGCAGAGGCGTAGTGACCATTAAGGAGGGTAATGCTGGTATAAAGTATTTCAGATGAAGCTGACAGTTGGCCTAACGCTCTGAACTCAATGTTTGTGTTGTATTGTGCTCAGTGTAGAACTAGAGTATCAATTAGTTATGAAGTAGAAGGTACATCCTTCTTGTTTTCAGGGACCGTGGTCTTGATGGTACTGAGCAGCACCTGGTCAGAGCTTTGCTGAATCCAGAGTCGGACAGCATACTCCTTGGTCTTTTTAGCTATCAGTGAGGTGTCTCCAGAGCCCAGAGGAGAATTCGAGCAGAGGAGTCCTTCCCTGCCGCCATCACGCAAGATAAGCTGATTTGGCCAGCTGAGCTCAACATTATGTCCCCTCATCTTGAAATGACTTTGTAAAAATAATATTCAGAGGGGAATTTAATTGTCTTAATATCAGGAACTGAGAACATCTCCAATACTAGTCCCAAAAGACAAACTATTGAAGTCATGATGACAAATACCAACAGAGCTTGAACAAAACAAAACCAGTATTACCTCATATTACCACTACACAACTGACACACATAGGATATTTTAATAATATATGTCACTACAATATTCATATTGATAAAGTCTGTACATATACTTATAATTAAAATTGATTGTGATTCCTGGTTCCTTTGTATTTGAATCAGGACACATATACCTTTATGATAACCATGAATACATATTGTTATTTGAAAAGTTATCAGTGACTCCTTAAGATATTCTCATAGAGTGTTATATGTATGTGAGTGTCACAGTGTTGTCAAGAGTAGTGGATTAAATTAAATTGTTTATCTGTCTGTTGTTGTGACTTACACTTCATCATACACATACCCTAGACACCTAACGTAGTCATCACACTATTCCAGAATAATTCTGACTGAGATATATAGATATGTGGTAGCAAGTAAGGTTATCTATAATACACTACTCTTAATAGATATAGATACCTTCACAGCTGATCTCAGTCAGTACACTAAGTCCCCTATAAATATTTATAACATCCCACTTCACCACAGAGTGAATAGTTTAAGGAAAAGATCTGTCTCTGGAATGAGTAGTTCCTCTATTCCAGCCTATCTATACGACTATAATTTAGTATAAGACAATCTTTCGCTACCTATACGAACATATAAGTGTAACTACCCACACACAGTCGGCGTCTGTGGCCTAATGGGTATGAACGCAGTTTCAAAATCCAGATATACCAGGTTCGAAACCTGCTGCAGGCGGTTTGGTAGCAGATCGCTTTGTGTGGATTTTTAACAATGGTATAAGCGCCGTACCGTTCAGAAAGCAATGGCAAACTACTGAATGAAAAAAATTGCCTAGAAAAATCAAAAACAGCCAATAAAAGCTGGGGTTGATTGCCCCGTCCTGTAAAGGATAAGCAACTAACTTTTTAATCCACACATACACACACACAACTATGTGACTACAAGACACACAAACGTATAAAAACTATGGTAAAATTGGGTATGGGTCTGACCAACACACAAAGGTAAGTTCTTTTGTTGTTTATTATCATTAAACTTTACACCATCAAATATCTAAAGAATATCAAAAAAATCAGAATTACATGCATTGCAAATCAACAGAATGCATGTGCCCTCCCCTTATTGAGAAAAAGAACCCAACAAGTTAATAAACCCCAAAGGTCAAAGGTCAGCACTATGTTATAGCATAGACAGTAAGGTAAACAAAGTTCCTAATAACTGCTACTCAGTAAAGTAAGCAAATTTAAAAACAGAATAACCAGTTTGGTACAAGTTACCGTAACAAGAAAAATATTCAATCTCTCTCTCTATCATACGTGGCCACGCTCTCGCTCCTTACCTAATCTTGATGATCTATCCGTAGATGTACAGGTATCCTGAATATATTTATCGATATAGATAATGTCAGTGTTCAGTGCTGTGACGAAAGTACTGAGATTCTGTCTTTCAAATGGCCCATGTCTTTTTCTCCTTGCATTTTGTTCACTATTTTTAGGAGGGATTACAGGAAATCCTTCTCCATGTTTCTTCTCCTTCTATTATTTACGTTTTTTCAAGATGAGATCACGAGGGAGTTTGATCTCATCTGCTTTATGGTTCTTCTTTATGTGTTTAGAATGGGGGTGTAGGGAATTAGAAAGTATTATTCTAGATTAAGATTATAGAGGCTAGATCAGGATTTGCACCAGTGTCCTTTTTTTTAAAGATATTGCGTGGCCATATACGCATTTTTCGGGAGTTAAATTATTTGCGGCCATTTTTGCTTCATTTCCGCAGTATAGGGCTAGGACCAATTCCCGGTTCTTTGTCTAGCAGAAACTGGTTGCATCAGAAAGATCTAAGGTTCTGATTGGCTGAGAGCTAACTGCAGTTGAAATGCCGAGCTCCGATTGGCTTTAGAACCACGCCGCGCATATGACGTCATGAAGTCGGCGCGTGGGGGTCTTGATTATAAAAAGGCCTATATTTCATAGCTTCTTTCTCTTTTAATGAAAAAATTGCCAAAGCCGGGTTGCCAGAGTCAAGTCGATTGCCCTTCAGTTGGACATTCGAGATTTGGTAAGCATGAATTTTTGCGTGAGGACTTTATTTAATTTTTCTAGTCCTAGCCGATCATTTAAGTTTCTTGGGAAGTTTTAGTTTAATTTAATTCTTAACTCCAGAGCCATCAATTCGATCTGAGTGATAGACATGAGAAACTAGGTCCATTTAATTCCTTATTTCAGGAATAGCGGTATTTAAGATGATTTGAAAGTTGCGAGGTTTCGGCCATGCTTGGATCTATTTCAAAAACAGGTCTGCAGAGAAACCCGCATCTGCGAATTTTATTTATTTACAGAATAGTCGGGAGCGTGTAATGTGTATTTTCATTTGTGATTTTAGTGAGAGTATTGATGCTCGCTATTTAGTTACGCATATAACTGTGGACGGAAGTGATAGAGGTATTAATTGGAGCACGTGTGTGCTATCAGTAATGAATGTATGCAGGAGCGCGTGGTTGAAAAAACTGCGGCACCACGTGGCGGAACTACGGGGTTTTCAATTTGATAATCGGGGGTTATGTATAACTTTTGACGGCAGGTAGATGCTAGCGTAAACAGGATTATATGTTATTGATTGTGCATTATTGTTCTGTGAATTCAGAAGATGGGAGAAGTAATTTTAAAGGGAATTATTTTGTATTACATTTTGAATGTGATTACTATTATTGACGGGAATTTTAGGAATTCCTAGAGAAGGCTAGTTTTAGTTGTGTTAAACATTACGGCATTAGTGTCAGCGTAAGAAGTAGGCCACAGTACGTCTGCCCAGACGGGCCATTGAAAATATTGTTGTTGCTCGGAGTTAGTCAGGCAGAACAAGCGATCTGGGTTAGCCAATGTTTACTTTGTAGGCTCAGGTAGAGAGGGGAGTTACGTGGTGAAGAGTAAGGAAGTTAATTGTTATTTGAAATGTATTATTATGATTTGTTTAGCTGTTGTTTTGTTTTGTCTAAAACAGCAGGTACCGGCTTTGTGGGAATGAGAGCGGAATTTTGAGACCACAAAATTTCTCCCACGGCAAAGTTGGGGCATTCGCAGAACCGCAAGGGTTTTACGTTAGTTGCCAGTAGTGGAAGGAGAGGAAGAAAATACGTTTTCCCAGCCAGGGGAAGACATTTTCCAGCGAATAGGATTTTTGTGGATAAATCCTGAGCTCTGACGCTCGTTACACACGCAGATTTGGCAGGCTGCCAGCGTTGTGGTAATTTTTATGTTCGTTTCTTCACGGCCATAATAAAGCCGAAGGCCCAGTTATAGGTACTCGGGCAGGTAATTTCAGAGTGGTAGAAGTCAGCTACAGTTCCAGTCCAGAATCCAGTGGGGTTCTGTTAAACCTCAGTCATCAATTCCAGAGTTAGTGGAGAGAGAGAGGGTAAACATTCTCTCTACTGAAGTCAGCACAGATAGGCAGAACTGTTAGTTTTGGTGAATCATAGCAGAGGACAGCTGCTGAAGTTTAGAGGTGCAGTTAGTTGTGTTCAGGAGATTCCAGGATAGGCTGTGTAGAACCGAAGTCTGTGCAGAGATTGTGTAGTCACTTCGCAGTCGTTCCAGCTATCAGTGGACTTAGAGTTAGAGTTAGAATTTAGAACAGCTAGTTTGGAGTGTAGGCGACATCAAGTGCAGTGTAGTTCATTTCAGTTAACCTTACTTTCTTTCTCCATACAGGTTGCAATTGTGGGAGAAGGGTTGGGGTTGATGCATTTTTAACTGTGCTTGATTTTGTTTCAGGTGTGCATCCTCGCATTTTTTTTTATTTGACATGCATATGTTTGTTTATAGGTGTATAATAAACTTGTATAAATTGTAGCTGGCATCAGTCATTTCCTTTAGTACAGTAGCTATATGTTGTCTGTACCTTGGTGTTTGTGAATCTTAATGGAACCTTATCCCCATAGGGTAGTTAGAGGTGGTTCGAGGCCATAGCAATTTAAACGTCCGAAGTGGCGAGGAAAGAATCAACCTCGGTTCTCAACCTCGGAGCCAATGGTCTCAACTTTCACTTTTTGCACTATATTTCTATCTGAATCTAATTTTCCAGTCTTCCTTCTCACTAGTGTCTTGTCACTATAGGTAGACAGTCTCTAGTCCTAAATCCATTTCGTGACAAGTGCCTAATTTGGCCCCAGTCCAGCCTTGACAATAAATTAATAAGGTGGACGCCAATTTTTGTGGTGAACTCCTGAATCAACAACGTCGCCTCGAATAGTTAATGTAGAAAAAAAATCGAGATCTTGTGTTCACAGCAAAGAACGGGAAATATTTCCAGTATTTGGCAACAGCTAGTTGCTAAAAAATGTTACTTATGATAATGATGATAAATCCTATCGGCTGGCTGTGGTGTGAGTGCCGATTTTGAAACAGCGTAACTTGCTGGATAAATCCGAGAATACGACTGTCAAAAGTTAGATGTTAATGTTACTTTTATTACGCCACGGTGGGCTGATAAAATTGAAATAAATGTTTGGGTATTTGTAAGTCCAGTTAACATTTTACTTTAGAAAAATGTTTATGTGCCTCTCTGGCAACTCCTGTTCACAAATGAACTTGGGGACATGTAAGCCATTCATCAATCAATAGATGAACCAGGGACCAAAATAATAAAAAATAACAAAGACCGCTAGCCGCTCTGTGATCAGGTCTGCAAAAATAGAGAAACATCATGGAAAATGCTACTCTTATATGTCTCAACGTATATACACACGGAAGGGGACGAGACGATTAAAGTCAGAAGGCACATGGTGTCTTTATTTACAACTATACGGTCAGCTTTTCGTCCGCACGGCACTTTCAGATCGGACAAAGTTATGCACCTTCCCGCCCCTCTGTGCGCGCGTTACCGATCAGCTCACAATGTCACCGATTGTTTAATTGCCCTTACGCGCATTTACAAATATCGCCTGTTGTTAATAGTGATTTTATTGTCGGCGCCGGTTAGTTTAGTCATAAGGTATAAACAATAGTCACTTACTATAAAACACAAAATGAAATAAACGTGAATTCTATTCGGTCACTATAGTCGCCCTAGCACTTATTCAGTCAACTAAACCGTATCTTCTTGTGTAAGAAGCGGGTGATTAAAATTAACATTACAACTGAAGCATCTGGAATAAAAATAGCTACGCGTTATTTAATTCACTAGTTTTAACGCTAGAAAATCTAAGTCAATTATAATGGTAAACTTAACACATTAAATCACGAAAATGCTAATTTCTATTACCACAAATCAGAAGTGAAACAATTCCCACGAAATGCTATTAACACAACTCCCACAGTGGTTCTAGAATAACGTGCTTAGATTATCCAAAATTCTGAGCGACAACTGATCTCGAGTTTAGGAAGCCGCCGTTTATATACATCATGGTATTATGATCTCTAGAGGATGTTACTTTTCACGTTTCTTGTGCATAGCAGAAATCGGAAACCTAAATTTCCCAGATGAAAAGGTTTTCCACGGTCGCTCTGTCGGCGTTGCAGAGACATGGAACCGTGTAACGGGAATCACGAGATTTCCCCCGTTTCTTGAGATCAAAGAATTTTCTCCCCCCCCCTTGAGTACGAACATCAAAATGGTTAGCTCCCCTTATAGAGAATCTTCAAAAGGCCGTTACTCTTCCACGTGTTTTCCACGTGCGGTCTGTCAGTTATCGTAATATTGACAGATCAGCTCGCGTGAGAAACTTGGGTAAACGAACGTGGTTCGCTCCCCTGCTATGAATGAGAGGTTGCGAAAGTTGGTAAACAAACTCGTTTGTTATGGTCAAGTAAATAGAGGCGTGGATTAAAAGGTGAGTCAGACATGCAGACAAATGCGTGACTTTGTTAGCGAATCTTAGGACGCTTATGGAAAAGCAAAGGCTGTCAGATACTGTAGGCTATATTTCCATTATACGTCACACTCACCAAACTATCTCATTAGTTCCTCATTCCTCACCAAACTATCCATTAGTTCCTTATTCCTCAAAAAACTATCCCATTAGTGCCTTATTCCTCACCAAAATATCTCATTAGTTCATTATTCCTCATCAAACTATCCCATTAGTTCATTATTCCTCACCTAACTATACCATTAGTTCCTGATTCCTTACCGAACTATACCATTAGTTCCTTATTCCTCACCAAACTATCCCATTAGTTCCTTATTCCTCACCAAACTATACCATTAGTTCCTCATTCCTCACTAAACTATCCCATTAGTTCCTTATTCCTCACCAAACTATCCCATTAGTTCCCTATTCCTCATCAAACTATCCCATTAGTTCCTTATTCCTCACCAAAATGTCTCATTAGTTCCTCATACCTCACCAAACTATCACATTAGTTCCTTATTCCTCACCTAAATATCACATTCGTTCCTTATTCCTCCCCAAACTATGCCATTAGTTCCTTATTCCTCATCAAAATATCTCATTAGTTCCGTATTCCTCACCAAACTTTCCCATTAGTCCCTTGTTCCTCACCTAACTTTCCCATTAGTTCCTCGTGCCTTACGAAATTATCCTATTAGTCCCTTATTCCTCACCAAACTATTCCATTAATTTCTTATTCCTCACCAAACTACCCCATTCGTTCCTTATTCCTCACAAAACTATACCATTAGTTCCTTATTCATCACCAAACTATCTCATTAGTTCCTCGTGCCTTACCAAACTATCCCATTAGTTCCTTATTCACCACCAAATTATCCCATTAGTTCCTTATGTCTCACCAAACTATTTCCTTAGTTCCTCGTGCCTTACCAAACTATCCCATTAGTTTCTCGTACCTTACAAACCTATCAGATTAGTTCCTCATTCCTCACCAAACTATCGAATTAGTTCCTCATACCTCACCAAACTATCGGATTAGTTCCTCATACCTCACCAAACTATCGGATTAGTTCATCATACCTCACCAAACTATCGGATTAGTTCCTCATACCTCACCAAACTATCGGATTAGTTCCTCATACCTCACCAAACTACCCCATTAGTTCCTCATACCTCACCAAACTACCCCATTAGTTCCCTGTGCCTTGGAAAACGATTCCATTCATTCTTCATACGCTCAGTTTTGTCTGTATGTGTGACAGTAGGCGCTCAGTTTTATCTGTATGTGTGAGGGTATACACTCAGTTTTGTATGTATGTGTGACGGTATGCGCTCAGTTTTATCTGTATGTGTGACGTTATACGCTCAGTTTTATCGGTATGTGTGACCGTTTACGCTCAGTTTTATCTGTATGTGTGAGGGAATACGCTCAGTTTTATATGTATGTGTGAGGGTTCACGCTCAGTTTTGTCTGCATATGTGAGAGAATACAAGGTACGTTCAGTTTTATCTCTGTGTGTGAGGGTAAACGCTCAGTTTTATCTGTATGTATGTGAGATGGTATACGCTCAGTTTTACTCGCGTATATGAGGGTATACGCTTAGTTTTATCTGTGTGTGATGGTATACGCTCAGTCTTATCTGTATGTGTGACGTTATTCGCTCAGTTTTGTCCGTATGTGTGAAGGTATACGCTCAGTTTTGTCTGTATGTGTGAAGGTATATGCTCAGTTTTGTCTGTATTTGTGAGGGTATACGCTCAGTTTTGTCTGTATTTACATGTTAGGACGCTCAGTTTTGTCTGAATTTACGTGTTAGGACGCTCAGTTTTGTCTTTATGTGTGACGGTATACGCTCAGTTTTGTCTGTATTTACGTGTTAGGACGCTCATTTGTGTCTGTTATTTGTGCTGTTCGATGCTCAGTTTTGTCTGTTAGTTGTGCCTTTCGACGATCAAATTTGTCTTTGCTTGTGTAGCACAGATAGGGCCACCACTCAGACTTATCAGTAATGACTTGATATGTATCAAACAATTGTGTTTATATTTGTGAGACATACATCTGCCTCATTATTCAGTTACATTTGTATTTGTGTGTGGTCCAGACAGCACCTTCCATGTTCAACCGAGCAACCTTGCACAACATCGGGTTTCTAGAATCTCAGAAACTAGACAGCTTTGATTGTTACATTTTTCACGATGTCGACTTGGTTCCCATGGACGACAGAATTCTCTACAGATGTGGCAACAATCCCCGCCATTTTCCCGTGTCAATCAAACAATATGGGCGGAGAAGTGCAAAGTAAGAAAATAATCTGTTCTACACTCTTAAACATTACTTTATTTATTACTCATGCTATTGTTCTTGTTATCATTTATCCAGTTTTTTATCATTCAGTTGCTGATTCATTTATCCAACCATGTTCGTAAGCAACTGTATGTGTGTGTATGTAAGTATAAAAGTATATTATATTTTTGTGTTGACGTTTGTAAGTATGAGTGTATGCATGTCTGTATGCGTGTACGTAAGGACGTGTTTGTTTGTATCTATGTAGGCATATCTGCATGTTTGTATGTGCACAAGTACGTGTTTTATCTATCTATCTATCTATCTATCTATCTATCTATCTATCTATCTATCTATCTATCTATCTATCTATCTATCTATCTATCTATCTATCTATCTATCTATCTGTCTGTCTGTCTGTCTATCTGTCTATCTATCTATCTATCCATCTATCAAACCATCCATCTATCCATCTATCTACCTATATATCTATCTATAGGTCTGTTTGCCTTGACGCATGTCTATGCGTGTATCTATCAATGTAAACCTGATTTTCCAGGAGTCCACCTATCATACACCCGCCTCCTCTGTTCCCCATACAATATTTTACAGTCTTTAGTATTAAACCTTAGTTCTTCCACCAGTATCTGATACAGTCTAGGCTTTCTGCTGCTTTGTAACTGACAAGTTGTCTCTACCAGCATTGACCTCAGTCCTATAATGCATATCTTTATCCTGTGTCTGCCGTCAGACCGATGTACAGGAACTATTTTGGCGGTATTGTGGCCTTGACCAAACAACAATATTTGGACGTCAATGGCAACTCCAATCTTTACTTTGGTTGGGGTGGCGAAGACGATGACTTATTGCAAAGGTAAAGCTCCAAGTAATCTTTGTTTTTAATTTGTTTGTTGTTTTGTTGTTGTATTGTTTCGTGTATTTATTTGTTTGTTTTGGTGGAAGATAGGGGGGGGGGGGGGGGGGGGGGGGGGGGGGGTGAGTGTGGGGGCGGGGGGTGTTAATGTTACTTGATCAGATTTTTAGTCTTTGTATTGTTTTATATATTTTTTTAATTTAAAAGTTACTTTATAATACTGAGAGCCACAAGTCCGAGGAAACCTCCTCATGTGTCAATAATTAGGATCAAATCGTAATCAGTAACCTTAACTAACTGAGACAAACACTGCATCTTAAACAGTTGCATACTAATGCCACTCTGTGCATCAAAGGTCTGGATAAACTTTAACCCAATTAGGGTAAGTTGTAACATGTACATTTTATTATTTTACATTTTAACATATATAAATTGCCTATCGATGCACGGTTGCGTATGCAGCTGGCTACCTCATCAAATAAAATAACTTGCCACTCAATTCACCACTCCAAGAGCTGGTGACTACTTCCTACGGGTTTTCTCACAAGGAACCAAAAGCAGAGGTAGCCCCCGGTTCAATGCCGAGCAGAAAGAGCATGATGACATCGTGATTTTATATATACAGTCATGCGCCGCATAACGTTCGTTCGGACAACGTCCGACCGCATATACGTCCGTGGTCCCAAAAGGTTATAATGGAGTTCAGAAATCCCGATCGGAGAATAGGACGAAGCGGACGTAACCGGACGTAACAAAAGCAACAGCTTCCCGCACGCAAACCGTGTATCTCATGTCTCTTGTATACAGTACAAAGCGATTGCGATGCCAGGCGTATAATGGTACAGTACATATATAACCTATAATACAATACATATGTCTTTATAGTCATAATAAACGCCTATGTTACTGGCCTATGTATGTACTGTATTGTACTTACTATCGTTATTTTAATGTGAACTTTCGAAAATACATTACCGTATGTGTACAGTATCTTGGCTATTTATTCAATACAGGTACATTACTGTATCCCATATAACTTTGCTAAGTATAAATTATGGTGTTCGCACAACGTCCAAATCGCATAACGTCCTATTTCACAGAACGTATCGAGGACGTTAAGCGGCGCATGACTGTATATATATATATATATATATATATATATATATATATATAATATAATATATATATATATATATATATATATATATATATTATATATATATATATATATATATATATATATATATATATATATATATATATATATATATATATATATATATATATGTATATATGTATATATGTATATATGTATATATGTATATATGTATATATGTATATATGTATATATATATATATTATATATATATATATATATATATATATATATATATATATATAATATATATATATATATATATATATATATATATATATATATATATATATATATATATATATATATATAAACTATTTTTACTCAGATTTGTATGCATAAACCTCTAAAAATGCATTGATCTTCTTTCGTTCTCCAGAACACTCTTTTGATTTGTCTCGATGGCTTGAGAATTCATTCTCAGGTACATCAGAAACATTCAGAGGAAGATAAAATGGTAGGGAAAAGCGGAGGTTGTCTGATGCGTATTACTTACTTACTTACTTAGTCGTTCCCCTTCTACCGTGAGGTGTAGAGGTTTGGAAAAGAGAGCGCCAGACTATCCTATCGGCTGTCTTCCTCCTGGCCTGGTTCCATTCTAGTCCTCGGTCCTTCAAAGATTGTCTAATGTTGTCCTCCAAGCGGACTCTGGGTCGTCCTCGGGGTCTGGATCCTTGGCTCTTTGTTTCCCATGATTGTCGTGGTATCAGATCTTCTCCCATTCTGCAGACATGGCCAAACCATCTTAATTGGGACTGTTCTACTTGGGTCTGCAGGGGGTAGGATTTAAGGCCTTGACGTATCGTCTGGTTGCGTACCAGTCTCTTCTTGTTACTTCAACCACCTTCCTCAGATACCTCATTTCTGAGGTTTGGATCTGGCATTTATGGGTTGTAGTCATTGACCATGACTCGCATCCATATGTCAAGACTGGGACATAGGTGGAGCGGTATACAGCCATCTTCTGATGCTTATTTATAGACATAATACTTAGGTGAGATATTATTTTATCTACCTCTTAGTTTCTTTGGTGGTTCCAAAGGTTGTTACAGACGGGAGTTGTAGTGAGGATACGCTCTCACTGCAGATAAAATACTCCTATGGCACGCGCCTCAAGCAGCCTCTGACAACCAAGTCCAGCTCCCGGCCTTCACGTGTGGCTCAATTTGAGCCCGGCGGAACTGTTTCCACTGACAGGAGAAGGGGCAAAGGCGAGCGACCGGCGCCTTAAAACCAGCCGCTTCAGGCAGATAGGGCTCGTGATCCTTGGTTGGTAGCTCCAGCTTCACCGTATAGGTGTCGGCAAAACATGGGAAGTAGCAGTTACCGGTTATAAGTATTTTTCCCAATTGGCGTAAGGCATGGCGCCAGGGGCTACTTCCGACAGTGGGAAAGGTTCTAGGATCTCACTGGACAGCTACCGCCCGCTTCAAGCTGGGCAGCCCCCAGTCAATAAGGTGTTGTCCCACCACTGTCTGCTTTCCCCATTGGGTGCATGGGGATTAGGGTCAAACCTGAACTGTGGACAGAAAATTTTGCACCAAGCAATTATCGTGAGCAGAGACTCCAACGCCTAGCTGAGCCACAATTGGATGAGATCCAGTGCGGATTCCGAGCAAACCGAAGTACTTAAGACCTAATCTTCACACTCAGACAGCTGGGTGAAAAGGCCCTTGAGTATAAGAGTGAGATCCATCTTTGTTTCATAGATCTGGAAAAGACGTTTGACAGGGTTCCCTGGAGTAAACTTTGGGACTGTTTGGCAAGGAAGAACATTCCAGCACTTCTAATTCATGCTATACAGAGCTTCTACAAGTCTTGCAGAAATTATGTGAGGACAGCAAACCATAAGTCAGAAGAGTTCAGGACCACCACTGGTGTAAGACAAGGTGATATCCTGTCACCTTATCTTTTCATTCTCCACATGGATGATGTTATCAAGGCATGTAAGGAGAGAACAAGAAAGTATTCAGTGGGGTACTGGAAGATAAGACAGGTCTGTATTTCAGAGCTGGCATTTGCTGATGATGTTGCCCTGATTGCTAAATCAGAGGCACATCTCCAATCCAACCTGTAAATCTGGAAGGAAGAGCTCGAGAAGAGAGGGAAGGTCATAAGCAGGTCTAAAACTAAATCCATGGTGATATCACGAGAAGAAAGAAGACATCAGATTAAGCTGGGAGAACAGGTCCTGGAGCAGGTCGACCACTTTAAATATCTCGGAGCTATTATAGACCGAAAGGGAGGCATCAATGAAGAGTTGGCCACTCGAAAAGCAGCAGCTGGGAGACTTTTTCAGGCCATAAATCGAGGATTCCTCAGCAAAAGAGAGGTTGGGAAGAAAACGAAGATGGCTGTATACCGCTCCACCTATGTCCCAGTCTTAACATATGGATGCGAGTCATGGGCAATGACTACAACCCACAAAAGCCAGATCAAAACCTCAGAAATGAGGTATCTGAGGAAGGTGGTTGAATTAACAAGAAGAGACATGGTCCGCAACCATACAATACGTTAAATCCTAAAATCCCACCCCTGCAGACCCAAGTAGAACAGTCCCAACTAAGATGGTTTGGCCATGTCTGTAGAATGAGGAAAGACCGGCTACCACGACAAGCATGGGAAACAAAGAGCCAGGGATCCAGAACCCCAGGACGACACAGAGTCCGCTTGGAGCACAACGTAGACAATCTTTGAAGGACCGAGGACTAGAATAGAACCAGGCCAGGAGGAAGACAGCCGATAGGATAGTCTGGCGCTCTCTCTTCCTAACCTCTACACCTCACGGTAGAAGGGGAACAACTAAGTAGTAGAAGTAGTAGTAACAATTATCGTAATAATAGAAATAAGCAAACTCTCAGATTGGGATGCTGGAACGTCAGGACTATGTTGACAGGAATATCCGAAAACCTACAGGACCTAAACGATGTAAGGAAGACAGTCATAATTAATGATGAGCTTAAACGACTTCAGGTGGATATAGCTGCACTTCAGGAAACGCGCCTGTCGGGCTCTGGAACGGTGAGCGAGAAGGACAACACATTTTATTGGCAAGGGAAAGATCCTAATAAAACTAGAGAACATGGAGTAGGTTTTGCGGTCAAAAAATCGCTAACTAAAATGGTTGAACCAGGTGAGAATGGATCAAAACGCCTGTTAACACTCTGCAAACTAGCACAGGTCCCATTACCCTTGTCAGTGTGTATGTTCCTACTCTGTACTCTGCCTCAGAAGCTAAAGATGAGTTCTAAGAGAATCTAGCAGCAGTCATCAAAAGCATACCTAGGCAAGAACAGCTTGTTCTCCTTGGTGACTTTAACGCAAGAGTGGGTGCCGATAGTGTTTCATGGCCCTCATGTCTGGGCAGGTTTGGTATTGGCAAGATGAATGAAAATGGACAACGGCTCTTAGAGTTGTGTGTCCACCATGACCTCTGCGTGACCAACACCTACTTTCAGACAAAACCACAGCATAAGGTGTCATGGAGACACCCACGATCCAAACTCTGGCACCAACTTGACCTATTCTCGTCAGAAGGCCACTTCTCAGGTCTGTGCTCTTCACTCGCTCGTACCATAGTGCAGACTGTGATACAGATCACTCCTTGGTTTGCTGCAAAATCAGAGCACAACCAAGAAAACTATCGTGTCAGACATGAAGGGAAACCATGCATTGATACCAGCAAGATGTCAGACCCTGTCATGATCGCTCAATTTACTGCGACCTTCAATAAAGTGCGCAGTAGCCCTCAGCATGGTGATACTATTACAGAGAACTGGGAGCATCTACGGAATACCATTCAAAGTACTGCACTTGCCACCTTTGGTAAGAAAACGGCAAAGTCAAATGACTGGTTTTGATGCTTCATCAGATGTAATGGCACCTGTCATTGAAGCTAAGCGCAGTGCTGCGAATGAATACAAACATTCACTGAGTGCTAGAACCCTACAGATCCTGAAGGCTACGAGAAACAAAGTTCAACAAACTGCTCGACGCTGTGCAAATGACGACTGGCTCTAGCTCAGTGAGAGCATCCAGACCGCAGCGCAAACAGGCAACATTAGACAAATGTATGAAGGTATAAAGAAAGTACTTGGCCCCCAAAAAAGTAAGACGGCACCGCTAAAAACCATCAGCGGAGAGAAGCTAACCGATAAGGGTAAGCAGATGGAGAGGTGGGTCGAGCACTACTCTGAGCTTTACGCTAGAGAAAATACCGTTACGCCTGCAGCCCTTGATGCTGTCAAATGTCTGCCAACTATGGAGGAGCTGGATGCCGAACCAACATTAGAGGAACTCAGCAAGGCCATTGACAGCTTGGCCTCTGGCAAAGCACCAGGCAGTGATGGGATTCCTCCTGATTTAATCAAATGCTGTAAGAGCACGCTATTACATCCCCTGCATAGGATGCTGTGCCAGTGCTGGGAAGAGACAATTATTCCTCAAGACATGCGGGATGCCAAGATTGTAACATTGTATAAAAATAAAGGAGACAGAAGTGATTGCAATAACTACAGAGGCATCTCTCTTCTTAGTATTGTTGGTAAGGTTTTTGCCAAAGTCATCTTAATGCGACTACAGAAGTTAGCTAAGCGCATATATCCAGAGTCACAGTGTGGATTCCGAGCTGATAGATCAACAACAGACATGATCTTCTCTCTCCGCCAGCTTCAGGAACAATCAAGAGAGCAGAGAAGGCCTTTATATATCACCTTTATAGACCTCACAAAAGCATTTGACCTGGTTAGTAGGGATGGACTCTTCAAAATCCTCCTGAAAATAGGTTGCCCTTCTAAAATGCTGGAAATGATAAAGTTATTCCATGACGACATGAAGGGAACAGTCCGAGTATATGGCAGCGAGACCTGGACGACCTATGATAAGCAAGAAAGAAGGCTCAATACCTTCCCTTTACGCCACATCTTCGGCATCTCGTGGAAAGATAAAGTGACAAATGTCGAGGTCTTGTCACGTGCTGGCCTTCAAAGTATGTATACACTGCTTTGACAGCGCAGACTTCGCTGGCTTGGCCATGTTCGCCGCATGGAAGATGGTCGCATCCCAAAAGATATCTTCTACCGACAATTAGCAGATGGCAAGAGAGCAGTTGGGAGACCACAGCTGAGGTTCAAATATGTGTGCAGGAGAGATATGAGGGCACTGGACATGGATCCAGCAACATGGGAGGATGAAGCTCCCGATCGCACTAAGTGGCGATGCTATTTACGGCGCCACCTCAGATTGAGCAAAAAGAGGCTCACACAACAAGCAGAGGAGATGAGAAAACGTCGAAAGGAGCACCAGGAAAATAAGCAGCTGATGGCTGCCACCTCAGGGGCGCATTCCCATAGTCAGTTATGACTGAAGGGGATATTATTACTATTATTATTATTAGTTTCTGGTACTGGTTACCGGAATTCAACGCTGGACACCATCAATAACAGACGGGTCTAGAGGATACTCGAAGAGGCGACCATTTTGGTAATTACTCCTCCGCAGCAGATAACGTGCTACCGTACCACTCGACTCCTGACCTGAGAATGAACAGTCTAAACTTCACTGGGAACCAGCAATGACTGAACCAGATTTCAACGATAAATCACTTAACCACATTACAACGATGAATCACTTAACCACATTACAACGATAAATCACTTAACCACATTACAAGCTTAGTACAAAGTACTGGCACAGCATATGGACTATTCTTTTTTTTTTTTAAACTCCACCAAATAATATCTTCTCATGAAAATATACCTTTGCTGAACTTTTTTCTTGACAAATGAATTTTATTCATTTTAACGTCGTTGACCAAATTTTTCGAAGATAAATCTCTTGTTATCTATGTAAGTATAAATTCTTAGTTGAAGTTAATCACTTCATTGAATGAATCCGTATAACTCATTTTCTGTAAAATACATACATTTAATATATATTAAATTAATACTTTGCTGAATTACTTTCAGCTGGGTGCTCATTAAGTAAAGGTAAAGGATCCCGTTACACGCCCATTGAGGCATATTGGGAATATGGTGTTAGGCCCATATTTTCTTGACCATCGGAACACTATTCATTAAGTACGAGTCAAAAATATATTTCTCACGGACGTTGGCGACGAATACAAAATTTACAATCAACGTATAAGACGCATCTGTTGTCCTTGCCATTCCGAAAATCCAAATGAGACTCCCTTAAATAGGGGCAGACAACGCTATATTTATATATCTGCCAAAAGTAATTTTGAGCGAAGGATTATCTTCGGAAAACGCCTCCTTTTACTCGAACTTTTGGCCAATAGTGGACCAATTCTGCAGAGCAAGGGAGACAACCCTCGACAGCCTGGAATGTGTGAATGAATAAATGCGAGGAGCTGTATGTGTGAGTGACGGAAAAATGTGTGGGAAGTATAAATGTATGGAGTGAATCTATATAGGCTTCAGAAATTGTGATGGATCACCGTCTTAGTGATACTTACTGTTATTTTTAGAGTTCTGAACAAAGGCTACCAGCGTGTATGGGAAAATCCCAATATTTTCAAATTCCAGATGTTACAGCACGAAAGGAATGATCAAAATAGAGGCAACATTGACAGGTAATATCTGTCATCGCCATCATCATCATCATCACTATCTTCATCATCATCAGTCCCATTCAACTAATTGTGGGTCACAAGCCTTAAGCTAGTTCACGCCATGACTTCCTTATCATGTGATGATGATGATGATATATAACATCCGTGTCTTCATTATGACTTTGTATTAAACGAAACTATCGATGGCTCTTACACTGGGGTTTCCAGACCAAGAGCTGCATTGTAATGCTATCAGCTGGTTTCCTAAGTGGATGTTCTATGCAAAGCCTGCGTTCTTTCATTGCCTCTCTCTTGACTTGTATTTTGTTCTTCTTTCATTAGTTTTACATTAGTCATCTTGTCATACCAGTTTAATCCGTTTGATCTATGCAAGCACACAATTATGAAAAAAGCATGTTTTTTAAGGTTGTAATTTGTCTGATTACAACTCCAATATATAGTTATATTCACTATGTGTGTCTAGAGGTTCCAAAACGTCTCTGCTGTATTCACGTTGTTTGAAGTTTATCACACTACTAGACTAATTCCAAGGTATCATTGTTGAGTTATGTGTCTGAAATTTGTCTATTAAATTGAAGACGTCGCTGCTTTATTCACTTTGTTCGAAATGTGTATGTCTACAATCTGGGAGATATGTGTTGTATTAATTGTGTCTGATATATGTCTGTCTACATGTTGGGAGATTTAAGTGTTGTATTAAATGCTTCTGAAATATGTCTGTCTACAAGTTGGGAGATTTAAGTGTTGTATTAAATGTGTCTGATTATGTCTGTCTACAAGTTGGGAGACTTAAGTGTTGCATTAAATGTGTCTGAAATAACTATGTCTACAAGCTGAAAGATATAAATGTTGTATTAAATGAGTCTGAAATATGTCTGTCTACAAGCTGGGAGATTTAAGTGTTGTATTACATTTGTCTGAAATATATGTCTACAAGTTGGGAGATTTAAGTATTGTATTAAATGTGTTTGAAATTTGTCTGTCTACAAGCTTGGAGTTTTAAGTGTTGTTTTAAATGTGTCTGAAATATGTCTGTCTACAAGTTGGGAGATATAAGTGTTGTATTCAGTTTCTCTGAAATGTGTCTGTCTTCAAGCTCTTGAATGTATTTCATGCTGTCTGTTTGCAGGTTCCGATTTGTCAACTGATTTACCGACTTTTTCTGAAGTTTCTCTGATTATAAGTTCCAAGATATATCTGTATCTGAAAATTCAAGGAATGTTGTATTCACTTTGACAGAAATATGTGTCTACAAGTTCCAAAATGTAACTATTAAATTCACTTTGTTTAAGATGTGTCTGTTTACACAGTTTACGAATGAAGTGTTGTTTGCATTTTGTCTTAAATGTGTCTGTCTATAAGTTTCTAGATGTCATTGTTGCATGTTGTCTGAACTTTGTCTGCCTGCAAGCTATAAAATATGATATTTGCACGTTGTCTGAAATTAGACTGCCGGCAAGCTCCAAAATATTGTTGTAGCATTCAGCCTGCCGGTGGTGAGTCTGCCTACAATTTCGAAAATGTAATTATTTTTTTCAGTTTCTTTGAAATGTGTCGTTTTTTAAATTAAAATTTTGCCTCGTTTTGGCGCGTCTTGTCCCGTTCAACCTAGTCAGTTATATTAGGGCGCATGTTCAAATATTAAAGACCTATAGGTCTGGATAATTGTTATGTGTCTATCCCCAGACTCCAAAATGTCCCTCTTGTATTGAGTTTATTTGTATTTTGTCTGTCTACAAGTTAGGAATTGTCACTGTTGTATTAAGTTTGTTTTTTTGTCTAATCACAACTTCATAGATGTCTCTGTTTTATTACTATTATCTGTAATGTGTATGTTAAAACATCGTTGTATCCACTTTATTCTCTGTTTATCTACTTGCTTCAGAATGTTACTGTTGCGTTTAGCCAACGACAGACAAGATTATGAAGGTCTCAGCACCACCAAGTACACCGTTAAGGAGATACGATTTGACTACCTCTACATCTGGATCACCGTTTCTCTCAACATGACTGAACTTCTGCTGGCAAGTTCCTACTACATTCTTATTACATTTGTTTTCTAATTCTTACTATATTTTAAAACTTGGCCACTACATTTTCGACTCAATCACAGCTTGACCACTACATTCATACTCCATCACATCACACTAATAGCTCATTAAAATTCAGATCATCTACTTCTGACGATCTCGTTTTCCACATTGTCACACTAGTAAGTTTAGTACTAAATCATCATCATCATCATCGTCATCGTCATCATCATCGTCATCGTCATCGTCGTCGTCGTCGTCGTCGTCGTCGTCGCTCTTCTTCCTATTCTTTCACCCGAATTCTCTCCTTTATTATCTCTGTATTTCCTTTTTCCTGTATATTTTTCATCCATTCGTTTTGCGAATATTATTTTCATATAATTCGCAAACTTTACCTGTTTTCCTTTCTCTAAAACTGAGAATCGCACCTGGGTGGTATTGCGTACATGTCAGTCGCGCTGGTCGGATGATAGGCGTGAATTTACAGCATTCGCTAGACATTCATCTGAGGGTCTCTGGCCTGGGGCGTGAAAATTCACCCGAGGGACATGGAAAGTAGACAGAGAGTCTGCATTTCAGTAAACGCATGAGGTTTTTCGTCAGGAAAAACCCGGCTTAGCGTGAAAATCCACTCCGCACTGCAGACGGTGGTCTGAGATTTGCAACTCATGCAAGCCCTCGGCCACTGATGGCTGTTACGTCACGCGATAAGCGGACGAAGGTGTTATACGGACAAGGGAGATAATTTCGCTTGGCGAAATAAGTTTGGGCCCTTTGTCTGATTTTAAGATATTGGCCCGAGTTTGAAACTTTAATTTCATTCTCGCTCATAGACTCACAGTAGATAGGTTGCTCGTAAACAGAATAGCTGTTAGCGAAGATCTCAGTTTGTTTCGGCAATTTGTCGAACTTCTAGACTTCCAGAAATATTTTCAGCATTTTTTATTCTTAAGTTGTGCGACCACCTGTAATTCTGTGGTTGAGGTAATTAATATGATAGATATATAGATTTTGTGAGTGTTAAAGTGTTTAATCGCTTAATTCATTTTAATCTATTTCTTTAGCGCAGAAGAGAAATAAAGTGGTAGGCTATTATATTTTCTAGGGAAGCATTCAGTGGAAAGCAGAATAAAATTAAAATCTCTAGCTTATAACGGCAATTGTAGCTATTTATGAATTTAATTTAACCGCTAATACTCAGTCGAGTGTATTTTCTAAACTAACGTATAAACTCTAGAATCGAGCCTCATGAATGGTGACGGAATACGCACGTGTTCCTAATTCATGAGATTTGCTGATTTTTTAAATATAACTTACGTCACGGGAAGTTTAAATGATAAGCAAAGCTCTCTGCTTGCAAGTTTAAATGTAAGTTATAACCAGTACAGATTCTGTTTATTATATTATATGTGTTATTTTTCCTCCACACAGTGAAAGTTTTGGGGTGACCCTAACTTTACCAGCACCTAGTAGTAGTTTCCATACTTGTGAAGAAATAGACAGTCCTTATTTTGAACCACGTGGGTTTCTTAAGTACCACTGGTCTAAACAGTGCATATGCAACCCGAGTTAGCCAGAAATACTATATCCCAATAACGGGTTTTCAAAGACTGTAATGATAAATACTGGACCTTGGAGCCAGATCTTAATTTCTTCTAGAAACTCTACGTAATTTTTCTGCCTGGTGGCGCGAAATACTTCAAGTATTAACTAACATTTCCCGACTATATATATATATATATATATATATATATATATATATATATACATATATATATATATATATATATATATATATATATATATATATATATATATATATATATATATATATATATATATATATTTTTGTGGACAAATCTGTGGTGTGACTAAAGTGAATCCTATACTGAGGGAAGGCACCGACCTGACATTCATCATTTCTAGAAACCTACGCTATTGACACTGTGCTCTGCTAACTCCCGCGCCTGGAATAATTGTTAGGTGACTTAATCAGACATTTGAACAAATTTGCACACCCAAGTAGTCGTTCCCGGAGACTCCGAGTTAAATACGTCTTTTGGAACTGGGGACTTCTTGGCAGCCGACTGCATTTTTTTTGAGTCTGTGCGAAGATCTAAAATCAGTGTGTTCCAAGAGGCAGCGAGCAAAGTCGTGAGTACCTGTATGAGAGGCCATGGCGGAATGAATGAGTGTACGCTGGTTTGAGTGATATTTTCACTATTATATCTTTGACACCCTGTTGCTGTCCTATTTGTTTTTTTTTTCAATCTGCATAATTTGTTGCTAAGGCTAGAGTTCTTGTGTTTTTGTCTTAGGTTAAATCAGATTTTTTTCAAACTCTGTGCATATAATTACGAGATAAAACAAAGAAAACTCTTAGACTCAAACCCTATGTATCTGTGACTCGGGCGCCATCATCTGTTCTCTTAACGTGGCCGGGCTAAACCTAGAGTTAACACTATAACGGGGCTATCATCCTTGCAACATTTCCTTGAATTTTTATGACTATGTGTATATGTATTTTCCTTGATGTACTTTCTTTGATGTTGTGAGCCGATTTTTCCTGATATTAAAATCGCTCTTGAACTTAAAAATCGTGTTTGGTCAGCTCGTTCTAGATAATATATATATCATTGTTATAGTTTTCCCACGTCTGTGTGTTTACCTGTCGTTACGTGTATGTGCGTGCCTGTGAGTGATAGAAATATACGTAATATGTATATTGGTGTAGTCTGTCTGACGCTGTAACAACTGTTGTAGAAGATAGGTGAGAGAGAGAAGAATTCTTTTCGCTTTCAGAGACAGCCACTATATCAAAATCTATCATCTCACGTGTGTGGAAATTCTATTACCTTTCACTAACTCTCACTGAGTCTATCACCTATTCAAACCTATTCAGAAGGGACCAAACCTAGTCTTAATTCTCCTATCGAAAATCTACGACAACCATCATGCCCTACTGCTTTGCCCATCTTGATTTTCTCCAGTGCTGCGTTCAGTTCTTCCATCTTTATGTCATATTCACCATCATTGGTTTTCTCTTCTGTGCTAATGGTTATCATTTCTGATGCTTGACCTTGCTCACCATCAAGGAGTTCTGAGAAATATTCTTTCCATCTTTCCATTACTTCCTTCGGGGCAGTAAGCAATTTGCCTTGCTTGTCCTTTATAAATTTGAGAGGGCATTGTTTTTCCTTCCTCGTGTTCTTTAAGGTCTTATTGAACAATTTCTGGTTTTATTGCGCATCATTTTCTAGCTTTTCTCCAAATTCTTCCCAGGACTTATGTTTTGCTGCTAGCACCTTGTTCTTTGCTTCTGTTCTGAGTGTCACATATTCTCTGTATTTCTCTATTTGTCCTGCTGTGTTTTTAGCTCCTAAGCATTGTTTCCATGCCATTTTCTTATCTCTTATTTTCTCTTTTACTTCCTCTGTCCAACAAGGTGTCCTCTTTCTCTTGTTCCCAAGTCGGACTTCACCACATGCTTCTGCAGCAGCTGTCTTTATGATGTCCTTGAATTTGAGCCAGAGGGTTTCTAAGTCATCAGGTTGTTCTTCTGTGTTTCTCACCGCTGTAGCAATAAGCCCCTGATATCTGGTCTTAATTTCTGGCTCTCTCAGCTTGTAGGTCGTAATGCTCATTTCTCCCGTTCGTTTACTTAGTTTCTTGCATGATGTTGGGCAGTTCCTAGGCTGAGCAACTCTTTCAGTTGTTCTTTTGATTGTAAGCAGGTAGTGATTACTTCCAATCTCTGGCCCCCTCCAGACTCTAGCATCCCGGACATATTTGAATGAGCTCCTCCTAACAATGGCATAGTCGATTACTGACTTCTCATTCTTTGTTGGTTCACATCTAGTGTATGCATGTATGCGCTTATGGGGGA
Organism: Oreohelix idahoensis; assembly: GCA_024509875.1. Lineage (NCBI taxonomy): Eukaryota > Metazoa > Mollusca > Gastropoda > Stylommatophora > Oreohelicidae > Oreohelix > Oreohelix idahoensis. Next base: position 954,775 of record JAMPIV010009727.1, read on the forward strand.
ACTTTGTGTTTGTAATGATCAGATTATGCTCACTGCAGAATCTAAAGAGTCGCTTTCCATTGTCATTGAGAGTATCTTCTCCATATCTTCCGATAACTCCACCCCATCTAGCATGGTCATTTCCAACTCTGGCATTGAAATCTCCGAGCATGATAATTTCATCTAGGCAGTCATCCACTGTCTTTTGAAGCAGCTCGAAGAATTCCTCCTTGGCCTCTGCTCTCTCATCCTCATTTGGCCCATACATTATGACCAGGTTGACTATGGTTTCTCCTTCTTTTAGTTTTACAATCATAATGCGCTTCGAGACAAAGTTCCATCCCTTGATACTATCTTTTTGGTTTTTGGCCACAATGCAACCCACGCCCCCTTTATCTCTTTCAGATGTGGGTACACCACTGTAGAGCAGCGTGTTGCCACCGAGATCCATGACTCCATGTCCTTTTTTCTTTGTTTCCGTTATAGTTTTTAGTTTTGCTTTCCTCATCTCTTCAACCAGCTCCTCTTCTTTCCCATTTATACTTCTTGTGTTCCAAGTTCCATAAGTTATAGTCCGTTCCAGTTCGTCGCCGTTAGAATCAGTCCGGTTTTCTCTCTTGTAGTTCGCGTAATCAAAAGTTTAAAGCACACAGGTGATTGGCCTGTTGTGCCTTTGCATGGTGGAGGGGCTGCCTTCTTACGGCCTCCATGCAGGCGGCCTCCTCCTTTTTCAGCCGGGCTTGGGACCGGCCTAGGCGGAGTTAACAGTATTTCTGTGACAATTAACTCTACATGATGAGGTTGCTAGCTCCGTGTCACTTCTTAAATGTCTGAGAAATCACTAATCCTACACTTTGCCTCCCATAGCTATTTTTTTTTAAGACAGTGTCGCGGTCAACCCTTGATGGTTTATAATTAGGATATATAGTGCAGTCAATTCAAGATAATATCTGATTTCTGATATCCAAATATAGTATCTTCTCCACCCTTCCGTCAGTCCAAATAGAGTAAATCAAAACTGTAAAATTGTGCGAATGTATGTGTGTGTGTCCTCCCCTGTCCAAAAAAATAAATAAAAACAGTTACAATTTAAAAACCACAAATACAAAAAAAAAGTAAAATAAAAACAAACAACAACAAAAAAGTCAAGTCTCCTACAGGACCAGAAAACTCCACAGTCTAGTTTAATGAGTATAACTTAAACAGGTGTTGAATATTAGAAAGCGGGAGGTATCGTAGTGGAGAGACGTCTAGCTTGAAAGAAGGATAAAACAGTCTTTACCCCTTGGTGACAGTTTGTGAAGATTGTGAGTCGGACAGGCAGGGGACAGATTGTCGAAGAATGTGGTGAAAGAAAACGGTGTAGATGATAAAAACTCATTAGCCTCGAGTATCGGCTTAATAATCCCTGTTAGTGTATGAAAGGTTAGCTTTATCAACGTTATCTGTTAATTAGCTTTATAATCCTTATCTATTTATGACAGGTTAGCTTTATGAACCGTACTAGTCAGTGAGAGATCAGCTTTATAAAGCTGTTCTGTGTATGAAAGGTTAGTTTTATAATCCTAATATGTTTATGAACGGGCTTTATAAACAGTATCAGTCTGAGAGGTCAGCTTTATAAATCGTATCTATAAAAAGTTAGCTTTTAACCTTTATCTGTCTCTGTAAAATGTCGACTTTACACACGCTGTCTTACACACGTTGTCTTACACACGTTGTCTTACACACGTTGTCTTACACACGTTGTCTGTCTAAAACATAGCATGTATGTACGTCCCTTGTATCTCCTGGGGCGTCTCAGAGCAGACAAAGGATAGAACCACTGCGCCCCCAAGCAAATTGTCGCAGACGACTAACGTGAGGGTGCACATGGGCTCTCAACCTGATCATGTCAAATAAGCTGCTAGGGACGCCACTGCTGCAGGAGCACATCAATACTGTGGTACAGGCTACTGTGGTACAGGCTACTGTGGTACAGGCTACTGTGGTACAGGCTACCTGCAAGGGGCCAGTTATAATGGTAGCTCCATGCTCCGAAGGGAGCAAGACAAGGGCGATTATGATGACGGTAGTTTATAGTTGAGTTGTCCAGCAAGAACTCTGCTTTGATTGAACGTGTGTTGCTTAAAACCAAGAAGCCTTTCTCTCCCTTTCACTGTCTGTCAGTCTCTGCCTTTTTTCTCTCTCTCTCTCCTAGTCATTACCATTCTAAGTAAAACATAGGGCTACAATTATTGCTCGCTATCGATTTTTTTTTTTTTTTTTTGAGATTGTCTTTTGTCAACTCTGCCCATGAAAGTAAGGTTCCTTTAGTTTTTTTCGTACAGCCTTCTCAAGTTTCTCTGTGGTCTCCCCATTTAGCTCTTCCTTGTGAGTTACAGTCAAGAAAATGTTCTGTTATTCTAGTCCAACGTTTCGTGGGTGTGTGTCCTATCCATTTTCATTTCCTCTCTTTAATTTTATGTAGACTTCTGCTTGGTTCTACACCACAGGTTTATGGTATGACTTCTGCTTGGTTCTACACCACAGGTTTATAGTATGACTTCTGCTTGGTTCTACACCACAGGTTTATGGTATGACTTCTGCTTGGTTCTACACCACAGGTTTATGGTATGACTTCTGCTTGGTTCTACACCACAGGTTTATGGTATGACTTCTGGCCCATTCGATTGGATGGATACGACGAAAACATCTGTGGGTGAATGTCTAGGGCTTGGAACTGGTAGTCTTGGTAACAAGCACATTTCTGAGCCATAGAGTAAGATATATTTGACATTTGTATGCACGTTGAAATTAAAGCTGTGGGTAGCCATGTAGCCGAAGAAATGAAATAGTCTTCTATAACAAATCGTAGAATGACGAGAAACAGAATTATTACTGTTCTCGTGCCCGTCCAAAATCCAGAAAGCATCGAAAAGTGTATAAGAAGAGTTTCCCTTATGTTGACATGTGGGAAATATTCGTTCGCGACATCTCATTATCAACGACGGTAACAAACGAAGATAAAGACGGGAAAGACAAAAAACAAAAATGATGAAAATGTGTCAATGGAAATGGCCGTAGATGATGAACTAAACCTGGAACTGAAAGATGACACATTAATAATGAATTTAGTGTCATCCCAAACACTCGGCGGCATCCCACCCTTCTCCCCCTATTAACAATGTGATAGGTATGACAGACTACCATTTTGGGGGACGGACACACACACACACACACACACACACACACACACACACACACACACACACACACACACAATGTTATTTTTATCCAGCTGCTCTTACTCAGATAATGAAGTTTCAATTTCATGTTCATTCTGAACGTTTTCTTCTCTCCCCATCACATCTACTTTTTTTAGGGGGGGGGGGGGGGGGGGGGTGTGGGGGGGGGGGGGGGGGGGGGGGGGGGGGTGTTAAGTAAAGAAAAGCGAACTTTTGTAAACGTGTGGACTGTGCAGCAATGTCCTTTCTCGTGCGCATCTCTAAAAGTGCACCACTGTGGGGTGAAATAAAATAAGTATTCTATATCTGACTATGACAAATGTCAAATAAATGACGTACGTTAGGACCACAAAGTCTTCGTCAGAGACAAACCACTGAAAATAAAAGAGAAGATAAGAGAGACCTTAGTTAAATGCGTAAATAATTTTATAAAGCGTAAAAATTTTTTTCGGTCTACAGTATACAGTACTTTGTTTTATTTCATATGACCTGTGACCCACACCGGTCAACAGACAAGTGTGCTGTTAGTAACATGACTTGCAGAATATGCCTTCAGTATTTCAATTCACATCTCTTATCACGCTGCAGAATTCTCTATAAAAGAAAAAAGACAGTATTCATTAAGCAAATTCATATTGGCTTAGTTTTCAACACATATGCCCCGATTTTCAACAAGTTTGTGTGTACTTTGATTATGTAATGAAGTTTTTTTTTAAATGTGCTGCGTCATATTAGGGGATATGGAAGAGCTGAAGAAAGGAGGAATGGTCATCAGATGTTCCAGGGCCAAAACCATGGTCATTTCATCATCATCATCATTCCTTTTCGTTCCCCGTGGAACATAGGGTTGAAACAGTTGCTCTCTGTCGATTTCTATTCTGGGCTGTCTTTTTTCAGCTGTGCCCAAGTTATTCCCCTTTCCCTAGCCTCCTCTTGTACTGTTCTTCTTCACGTTCTCCTTGGCCTCCCCACTCTTCTTTTCCCCTTTGGATTCCTGTCAAGGGCACCTCTGGCTGTGCTTGCTTGTTCTCTTCTGAGTGTATGTCCTATCCATCCCCACTTTCTTACCTTAATTTCCATTTGTATTGCCTGTTGCCCGCATCTTTTCCTTAGCTCAATATTTGTTATTACATCTGGCCATCTTGGATTCGTCGGAGACATCTGTTTACAAATATCTGTAGTTTAGAGGTGATACTCTTTGAGTCATGCTATGCCTCTGAGCCATACAAGACTGACTTTACATTTGAGTTAAAGATTTGATTTTGCTCTCTGGATATAGCTGAGGATATAGCCATATTGGTGGAAGGGCATTACAAGCGGATCTGGCTTTATTTATCTTAGAACAGACGTCACCATCGGTTCCCCCTCCTTTGTCATTGTTACTCCCCAGATATGTAAAGCTTTCTACTTCTTCCATAATTTGACAATTGGTCATCGAGTCCATCTACCTATTATGTATCCTCAGTTCCTTTGTTTTATTTACATTTATATGTAGTCCCATCTTTGCTGCTTCTGTCACTAATTTATTTGTTTTCTCCTGCATATCTTGCTGTCTGTGTAATAGAAGGCACAAATCATCTGCACAGTCAAGATCCCCCAGGTGTTTGTTAAATGTCCACTGTATTCCTGTTTTCTCTCCTTCTGTTGTTTGTCTCATAACACAGTCTATGACCATGAGAAAAAAAACTTGGTGATAGCAGACATCCCTGTCTGACCCCGCTGTGTGCTGTGAAGGTCTCTGATAGTTTTCCTTTGTGCACTACTTTGCATAAGACCTCCTGGTAGAAATCTTTGATGATTTTAATGAATTTCTCTGGGATTCCATAATGTCTCCGGATTTTCCATATCACAGTACGGCCTATACTATCGAAAGCCTTTTCGAAGTCCACTAAAGTTATATATAAGGGGGTCTGCCATTCGTTTGATTATTCTATGATGATTCTGAGTGTTGCTGTCTGGTCTCTACATGATCTTCCTGCACGAAATCCTTCCTGTTCTTCTCTGAGTTTGTCATCCACCGCCTTCTTAATACAGTCCAACAAAACTCTGGTCAAAATTTGTCTAGCCACTGCTAGCAGTGTTATACCCCTCCAATTGCCACATACAGTCAAGTTTCCTTTCTTTGGCAGCTTGATAATGTGGCCTTCCTTCGAGCTATTTGGGATGGTCTCTGTTTTCCATATTTTCTTGAAGAGCTGGTGTAGCAGCTCTGTAGTGTATGGTATATCTGCCTTCAGGGCTTCTGCTGGTATTCCATCTGGTCCTGCAGCCTTCCCATTTTTTAGCTGTTTTATTGCCCGAGAGATCTCTTGTTTAGTGGGTGGGTTCATGTTGCGCTGTAGTGGTTCTTCTGCTGGTTCTAAGATGGGTTGCTATATTGGTTGGTTTCGGCTTAGGATTTCCTTTAAATATTCACCCAATGGCCCTTTGTTTCTCTTCATTACTAATGTTTTGTCCTTCTCTGCTTTTCCCTGTTGTATTGTGGTTTAGCTGTCCTAGTGATATTATATAATGTTTTAAGTTTCCTATTTTGCCGCAAACTCTGCTTCCTCTGTTAGTTTTTCAATAAATTCTTTTTTACCTTGCCGGGCACTCTTTTTCGTTTTCCTGTTTAGCTCCCAATATATTGTGAGCAGTTATGTTTTAGGTTCTGCATCTTTACAGTTGTTTACTTGTTGTTTGATGTCTCTTCTTTCTCTTATAAGGTTCCTTGTGTTTTCTGTGAGCTTTTCCTTCTGTTGTTTATTCCTTTTACCAAGAACCTCTTCCCATGTATTCCTGTATGCTTCCTGAATTGTGCACTAGTGATTATCTATATTTTCCTCTTCAAGATTCTCCAGTGCTTCAAATCTATTTCTCAACTTCATGTTGAGCTGAACTCTTGTGCCTTTGTTCATAAAGTTCTGGATATTAAATTTCGGGTTTGCTCTTTGTGCGCTGTCTTTGTGCGCTTTCAATTGTATCCTCAGTGATGCCAGGATAAAGTAGTGGTCAGCCCCTGTCTTTACTCTAACATCTTGTAGGCAGCGTCTCCATTTTCTTTCTATGGTGAAGTGGTCTATCTAATTTTGTGTGTGCCCATCTGGGGAGTTCCATGTGGTCTTTGTGTATGTCTTTGTGTGGGAAGATAATCCCTCCGATGACCAGGTCATTAAAATCACGAAGGTTTACAGAGAGTTCTCTATCACATGCCACAATTTAACTATGGTGCGGAAGGGTGCTAGCTGGCTACCCCTCACCAATAGGGCACTACCACTGTCGTACAGATTTAACTACGACACATAAACTGGCTCGTGTCCATCAAGGTATGACTATACAACAGTGAGTGACACAAGGAACTAACGCTTCTGAACAGCTAATATCCCTTTTATTAGCAAGAACATAACTTGGCCACACACGGCCTGATGAAATGCAAATACATATTTAAATGCCGCCACAGGGAATGAACATATAATATCAATACGCAAGAGCAGGCAATATGGCTACCTAACTCCTACGGTGAACTCCGCTCAATGTAGCGGCGAACCAACATGGTACTAACGACCTAACGACTATCAAAAATACACAACCAATTCTCAGATTACACAAAGGGACCCAAGACGCATCAAAAGTGAGGAATGCAGTAAGCGACCCATAGCTTGACTGCCTGCGTCAGGGTCAGCGAACCAGACTGACCAAGACCCTACTCCACCTCCATGTAGTGGTCCTGGAAACAGGTTGCATCACTGCAGTCTGGCTGAGGAGTAGGGATCAAAGAGGGAAGGCAAACCCGGTCCCAAAAAATGCCGCGCGGAAGTCTGATGTGTCGGCCGAAAGGCGCAAATACCGCAGCTTTGCTGTAAACGGACACAACGCAACCAACTTCCTTTTCAGGACGAACGAGGAAGAGGAAGAAGAAGAAGATTACACAAAAATCATCACCGAGCAAATAATCACTTCCCTAGAATAAATATCACCAACATAAGACTAATCTGGCGGGCACTGTACAATGACATTCAATGAAATTTGGGCCGCATCACGCGGGCATGGAATATCGTCCAAACGGAACGGCAGTCCAATCACTACTCAATTTTTAGCGCTCAAACCTCTGGCGCCCGAATTTCCGATGGTCACATGACCCGGTCGTTTGGCTATTTCCGACCGGCTTGTCTTGTCACTAACAAGCAAGCAACCACAAAATAGCGTTGTGACATCCACCACCCCCACCCCCTCCCTTTAGAAAGAAAGCGAAGTTTCCTTCCATCTGGAGGGTGCTGGGCCCGAACCCCCCTCAGAGGTTGAAGGCCCATATGCCACTTAACAGCATACCGTCACTGACCTAACAGTGCTGTCCTAGCCAATATCCCTCTCATTTGCGCAACATCTATCGGGACCAAAACATGTGTACATGATAACTCACCCAAGGTTAAGGCAACCGTAAAAATGACAAAAGTTACCTCACCTGGCTAACTTTGAAATAATCCCCGTAGGGTAACTAAGTATATGAATGACTAGCTTCACCTACTCCCATACTCATCCTTTCAAACACAAAACTACAAACTGCCTTTATGGCGACGTACATTATGAAATCGATGAACACAATATTTTAAACCGAAGCAAGACATTCAGATATACAGAAGATTTACATTCAATCGTAACATGAACATCTAAAACCTACATATGCTCCAACTTATAAAATGCGCAGTACATTTATACAGTAGAATAGTGCTGGTGGAGTGGGTCAGACTCTTACGTTTGGTTTGTGTTAACCGAAACACTGGGACTATACGCGGACCTCGATATCCAGCCATTCCTACTGCTGGACTGTCAGCAGGTGGTTATTAAGCAATGACATGTGCTTCCACTTGACTGCCTCGCGCGCACCCCACCTATTCGTGAAAGTAACTCGTGCTACCTTAGTATTGTCTCGCAACGACAAAACCTCAACAAACTTAACCGGTGCGACCTCGTTAAACGTGTGAGCCAACTATCACTCGGGGGGACATTGCGGACCCATACCGTGCGGTCAGTAGACATAAGGCTTTCAGACACACCTCTACGGTTTCTATTCTTGTCCCTCGGCCCAGAACTCTGAGTATCAGAGGATGTTTGCCATGCACCCCGTCGCTGCTGCAACTGGTCGTCAGCCCCAGGACCGCGGTTTTGCTGGGACACCGCACTAACATCTCCCGTAACGTTATATACGCCTGGTACATTGCCGACGATCAAATCGGCGATGGGATTTCGAGGACGAAGGCGTTCACTCTACCTAATAGGAACGGGGTGCCCACGTTAATGCACGCTTGGGGATAAGACTCCACTTTGTCCCCAAATGTGTTACATTTTACAGTTTTACCTGTGAGGCATATCACTGTGAGGCAGGATTCGTCAATGCAAGAACGACGAACTCCGACTGTGGTACATCCTGTTTCTCTCATCGCCTAAACTGGTCTTTTCTCCACTACACCTTTTGTGGAGCACTAACTCGCCAGTCTCATGGACCGCAGACAAGCACGGTAGTGCATGTCCGCACCGCAACACCACACTCTCGTCCGAATGGAACAGAGGTCGGCACCCCACACAGTCCTCATTGTTGACTATTCAACACATACGCGCAATTCGCGTGTTCGATCGGCGTTGAACACACTTCCGCATCATGTCCCTTGCCATTGCAGGTAGAACATTGGCGTTCCCTTTTTGATTCTGCGCATGATTTCTTACTAGGGCTGCTAGCCGGTGACGATCGCGTATCGGAGTCGGATGATCGGCTATCTGCGGATCTATTCCTCCACTTGGAATGTTTACCTTTGTAGTATCTATCTTCCTCTCGAGACTCATCGAAGCGCACTTGCTTACTCATTTGGCACTCTTCTCCGTCACTATCACTTCTCCACTGCCGGTTGTTCCAGTTCGGCCGGCCACATAGTTCCCTCTGCATGGCTGATAGGGCCAGGAGGGCCTATCATGCTTCTGCTCTTAGAAGCTATCTGCACCGCCTGACCGACGTTGCCATGGTTGTGTTTGAACTTTCCCAACCCCTGCAACTAAAGAATCAGACAGCCCGGATCGATGGATGGGTTTGCCCGGATGGGCCTGGATGTAATGATGGCCCAACTGCGACATGGAATCAATGTCTTTTGGCTGACGTTCTTGAACAAACGCTACTAGCTCTGATGAGCATGACTATAACACTTTGTCCCGTAGCATAAGATCTAACAAGCCATTGTAGTCCTTTGTAATCCCCTCCATCTCGATCCATATATTGAGCAGAAGCTTGATCTTCGAGATTGTCGTATTTTGAATCTGTCTAACAACACGGTCATATTTACCGCGCTCACTATAGGATAAATGGACCGATGGACTAGCCAATCAGGACGCTCCTTTTCTAGTATGTACAAAGAAACCTTTTTATATTTGACAGAAAGGGCCTATTCTGTGTATTTGATAGGATGGAGTTATTTTATTTCTTTAAGAATAACGATATATACAGGGAAATGCATAACTATTATAACATCTGGGATATTACTTAATAAGTAGGTACAAAGACGGCCTCATAATAGTAATTTAATTGAAGAGAAAAATTGGTTTTAGTGATATTTCTAAATCAGGGTAGCTCCCGATTTAGCTAATTAAAGACTGCATAGATTTAAATGCCATGTAATAACTAAACAACAAAGATATAGAAAGATAGAGATAAATTGGCAGTTCAAATATCACTTTAAATAATTAAAAACGGCCAGTAATAAGTTAGATATAGAATATTTAAACTTAGTCACATTATACGGGCCAGCTGAGAAACGCTTAGGTTTTGATTCTTAAACACACATTTGAACCATGCTTCCGATTGGGCGGAGACGGCGCTATATATAGAATTTGGACTTAGGGGAGTCCGCCACAAAATTTAAATACCGAGCTGCATGAATCGAGCGCAAAGTGTGACGGCAGGGTCTTTTGCCGCGGTGATCTAGAGCAGACTTAAAATTCCCATTGAAAGCCTGTATTCAGCTTGTGTATTATTGCCTGAGGGTAAGAAAGATATATATAATTTGTATATATTGTTGATTATTAGCCTGTGTATACCCGCTTATGTGTTCGGTGATGTGTAGAAAGTGAAACTACAGGACTAGTGTGTTGCAGCATTGAGGGCATACCTGTGTGATTTGGAAACGAAAGCCAGCGTTAGAAAATGTGTATAATATTTGTAAGTAGGGCAAAAATTACGACTGTAAGTTTTAATAGGGTATATGAATGAGTATTTCAGCCTGGAATTACACACTGTTCACGAACATAAGATAGGAGTACAGGAATTGTTAACATGATGTAATCAAGTTGTCACTTGCTATTGTGTACTTAACCAAATCATTGTATTGAAGCCTATCATGTACTAAGGAATCTATCATAGGATGTTTACAGGAAATGAATAATCACATGAAACTGGCTGTAAGAGAAATGAAGTTATATGTCCTGTGCAAGCTGTTAGCACAATTTCTGAAAAATGTTTATATGTGATGTTGTGTGTGTGTGTGTGTGTGTGTGTGTGTGTGTGTGTGTGTGTGTGTGTGTGTGTGTGTGTGTGTGTGTGTGTGTGTGTGTGTGTGTGTGTGTGTGTGTGTGTGTGTGTGTGTGTGTGTGTGTGTGTGTGTGTGTGTGTATGTGTGTGTGTGTGTGTGTGTGTGTGTGTGTGTGTGTGTGTGTGTGTGTGTGTGTGTGTGTGTGTGTGTGTGTGTGTGTGTGTGTGTGTGTGTGTGTGTGTGTGTGTGTGTGTGTGTGTGTGTGTGTGTGTGTGTGTGTGTGTGTGTGTGTGTGTGTGTGTGTGTGTGTGTGTGTGTGTGTGTGTGTGTGTGTGTGTGTGTGTGTGTGTGTGTGTGTGTGTGTGTGTGTGTGTGTGTGTGTGTGTGTGTGTGTGTGTGTGTGTGTGTGTGTGTGTGTGTGTGTGTGTGTGTGTGTGTGTGTGTGAGTGTGTGTGTGTGTGTGTGTGTGTGTGTGTGTGTGTGTGTGTGTGTGTGTGTGTGTGTGTGTGTGTGTGTGTGTGTGTGTGTGTGTGTGTGTGTGTGTGTGTGTGTGTGTGTGTGTGTGTGTGTGTGTGTGTGTGTGTGTGTGTGTGTGTGTGTGTGTGTGTGTGTGTGTGTGTGTGTGTGAGTGGAATGCCTACATGGATGGTGCTAGGATCTTTCATTCCAGGTTCTGTCTCCATATTACAAAGTACGAAATATCCACTGTTGAGGAAGTCTGTTGGTGTCTACAGCTCCTTATATATCTGGAACCATACCACGATTCCCAGCCTGGAGTTGCAGTTTGTGTAAACCCGGCCTGATGGATGCAGATCATCATCAAATAAGATAGGTGGACTCTAGTTCCACTGTACAGCACAACCCGTCAAAAACTATAATTATAAAAACCTTTACATAATAAAAATAAAAAAACATTTAATGATGATATATGAAGGACATTGGTTAAATAAAGTGAATTCTACAGTCCAGGGACAGTGATTATATATTAGTAAAGAAAGTAATTGACATTATCTCGTTACCTTTACCATATTATTCCTTATGGAAAAGTGCATTCCATATTATTTATTTAATGTTGTAAATACCATTTGATTTCTTTTGAGAATTCCTGACCGAAAAAATAAATCAGTAGAGGACAAATAAATTGTAAATAATTTCAGTCAGTCTTGCTTAATACTTCTCATTAAGTTAATGTTCTGTATTGAGATTTGTTACATATAATTAATTCAATTTTCCCCTAGATAATTAGCCAGTAAAACAAAAGTATATTCATTAATCAATGTGGGATCTAGAGAGGTAGCAGATAGATCTTCAGTACCCCACACTATCATCATACTTGAAGGTTTACATAGCTTGACCCCACTTTTGATGTAGATACACCTTTGCTCTTTTCAGAGAAGGGGGTATTTCTTATAAGACCAGTCTCTTATCTGGCACTATCCTGGTATCATCTGATACACCTTTGTGTCCAGGAAAGTCTTTATTTTAATAACATCCAAACCTCTCACGACAGAGATGAAATGCTCGAAGTCCTGGTCTGCACTTGGCGCCGCATTTCTAAACCGTGTACGATATCCGTCTGCCGCCAGACTGAATTTCCTGAGCAGTCGTTCTTTCACGTTCTGGTAATCAGCTCTTCCTTCCAGCAGGAGGTTGTAAAAAGTCTCCATCGCTGGCCCAACCAATAATATGGACAGCAGAGATGGCCACTCGTCTCTATTAGCCTTCCAGGCCACACATGCGGCCTCGAATCTCTCGAGGAAGAAATCTAAACTATCTATTTTATCGTTAAAATTCGGTAGCCGTAGCCTAAAGGGACGATGGGACTCCCTCGGAGTCGAGTTCTGACCACTCGCACCTACTTCTAATCTTTTTAATTGTACCTCTTTATCAGCCTCTATTTGCAGTCTAAGTTTCTCTTTTTCTAAGTCTGCTGCAATCTTCTTTTGTTGTAAGTCTAACTCTCTCTCTTTTAGCTGCAACTCTTCTTTCCTCTTCATCTCTTGTAAGTCTAACTCTCTCTCTCTCTCTCTCTCTCTCTCTCTCTCTCTCTCTCTCTCTCTCTCTTTTAAATCTTTATCTGCTTTCTTGAGGTCTCGTTCCTCAGCACGTAAATCTCTTAAGGCATCCTGATTCTCTTTTGAGTGAAATTCTGCCTTGGCAAAATCCGACAATTCTTTTCCAGTGTAACCACATTCCTTACCTATCTTAATAAACTCTAGGTACTCCATCATGTACTCTCTGACCCAATACCTGAATATATCTTCTCAAATAAAATGTACAATCTCAGTGTATATCTTTATAAATACTCAGTAATACTCTCCAACTCTCTACAATATATCAACACCTCATATTATATATACCTATTATATATACCTCCTTATTAGGGTTCTTCACCCTCGATACTCGGTCTTAAATGACGATACTTCGTACCTCAATAGCACATCACGTCATCACTCCTGATTTACAATAACTCAGTAGTATAATGTCAACCCAAAAACAATCCGTATCTAGCTACTACTATACTAGTCAAACAGTTAAGGGCAATGATCCTCAAACTGATCACTAGCTAAATCCTTACACACTATATCTTAAGAGCATTCACCCTAGTGCTTCAGTGTAGCAATACCAAAATTGTTAACCCATATGTTCCTATGTGGCAAATAACAACAATGGAAAGATGAGGAAACACACACAATAACACCACGAAAACTTCCAGTCGCGTAGAATAGGACGATAGACTAAGCTAGACTAGAAGTAGCATGATATGCACAATATGTGACTGTAGACATACGAAAACAAGGGATATTCGATGAACGTATATATACTGAAGCACATTAAAAACGCACCACTATTATATATACTGATGCCGAGAAGCTGGAAAAAAAGTGTGGGAATGGATTTTCCCCGTGTTTGTCATGAGGTAGAGAGCGAATGGCTGCTGGAATGGAAAGTGCATGATTCAACCCATGGGTTTGTGTACAGACTACATGAAAACAATGAAAGTTACACGTGCAACACGATTCCCAACAGTTATGACCCTGAAAATGTGTACGCGTTGTGGCAGTATGCTCGGTATAAAAAGGCCGTTGAGACAAAACACCCAGTACATGTGCTTGAAATGCCACGACTATCTGAAAACGACCGCCAACGAGCCATTGGTATGTTGGAGACCAGAATGAGCTCGCGGGCCATTGCCAGAAGGATGAATTGCCACCACAGCACTATTGTACGTCTCAATGAACGTTACGGAACCACTGGCAGTGCCCGGGATAGACTTCGGAATGGCCAACCACGAGTTACTACCCCTGCGCAAGATCGTCATATTGTGCTGAGTCACCTAAGGAATCGTTCTCTCCTGGCAAGTCAAACAGCAAGAGCAATGGTGGGTAGACGTGGGCAAGTCTCTCGAATGACAGTCATACGACGACACAGAGATACAGGCCTTACTGCAAGACGACCTTATGTTGAGCCAAACTTGACTCACAGACATCGTCAGCAGCGCCTGCAATGGGCAGAGCAACATGTCAGATGGACTAGACTGCAGTGGAATGCTGTCCTATTCACAGACGAGAGCAGATTCAACATATCCTTTGCTGATGGACGTATGCGGATTTGGCGACGGTGTGGAGAGCGCTTTGCAGATTGCTGTGTTCGTCAGCACAACCGATTTGGAGGTGGCAGTATTCACATTTGGGGAGGATTCAGTTTTCACCATCGCTTGCCTCTTCACGTCTTCCGTGGAAATGTTAATGCTGTGACATATCGAGATGAGGTTCTTCTGGATGCATTGGTTGCTCCTGCGTTCACAAATTATCCAGACTTGCAGCTTCTCCAGCAGGATAACGCACGTGCGCATACCGCATGCATTACGCAGCAATATCTACAGCAGCAGAACATTGTGACGATTGATTGGCCTGCCCTATCACCAGACATGTCCCCTATAGAACATCTGTGGAACGAGCTTGGACGCAGTTTACAAGCAAGGTTCTCCAGCTAATCTGCAACAGCTCGAAGCTGCTCTTACACGTGAATGGGGCTTGATTCCCCGGAATTTCCTTCAGAGACTTGTGCGTTCCATGCGGAGCCGCTGCCAGGCTTGTTTGCAAGCACACGGTGGACATACCAGATACTGAGGATAGTGTGGGTGAATTTTTTTATTGGTTGCATTTTTGGTTTTCTCCCTTGCCTGCACAGAATGCAATGAATTTCATAACAATCAAATGTACAAATTAATGACCAGCATGGATTCATAGGAAAATGAATAAAGATTCCAAATATGTAAACTTGTAAACACTTATATTTACATTTCACACTCTGTTCCTGGATTATACTGGTGGTGCGTTTTTAATGTGCTTCAGTATACAAGATAGCAAGAAAGAAATGTGAGAATATACCACTTAAACAAGACGTTAAGAATCACTCAATATACACGACACCGTATACACAAACAGCACCAGCACGACTAACAAATACTGTGCACGGTTTGTTAAACAGGGCAGCCGCAGGAATACACGTCTGCTCGATTCCGCCATTAAACTAACACAACAACCCAATAGAAAGAAATCAGTCTAATCCAATCTTTTCCCACGAGGAAAAAAGAAATAATTGCACTCGCCTCCCGTCCACCCTTGACACAACAATATAATACTAATGACCACGAACGGAACGACAACTACACGTAAACAATGAGAGCTTGAGCACAAACTAGCCACCAGCCAGATCAAAAGATCATATAATAGCAAAATTAAAGCAAACAGTACTAACTAATGCAGTACGCAAACAATATAAATATAAAAATATCTAGAAATAGAAAATAGTCGACGATAAGGCCCCAAGGACCCCCTAGCCCTAAATAAAGTCAATAGGATAAATATCTACGAAGATGTTCCTGGAAGAAGAAGTAGTACCCGATGAAGGACACCTACTCCAACACGATAGACTAGCACGACCACAACAGAAAAGACTCACTATATTACAAGACAGAATGTGAAGAGATCTGAATGAGATGGATAGACAGAGAAAATGAGATGAAGAACAAAAATATAATGAAATATAGAAAATATTTAGAAAAATAACAATACAAAGATACAACAAAAATCTAACTTAACTGATGATCCAGCACTGACCACAACGATGCAGATCCATGACGCTCCTCAGACCCAGATGACGTATGATGAAAACGTCACGAACAAGTCAATCACGAATAACTGAGGAAGTTCCAACAGGTGCCGTTACAACGTGCAACTCAGCACAGTCCACAGCAAAACACCACTCCTCTGGTAAAATGTCCAACGTAATAGGAGATATAATCCTGGTGATAAAGTCAGAGTCCTTCGGCCCAAAGTCATATATGGCGTATGAAAAACGTTAATGACAATATAGTCCAAGCAGCAGTCATAAGCTTCTAACAACAGAGTAGCAGATCACAGTCACCTGCCTCGACGATGAGTACTGCCGTTCGAAGAGGTAAACATCAGCATCGGGTGCTGTAGATCAAACAGAAAAACATCAGCAATGGTGTAGCTCGAACGGGTAAATACGGCACACAACAGCAGTGGATGCTGTAACTGGAACAGGTAAACACGGCAATGAGTACCGTCGCTGCAAACTGTCCACAACAGCAGTGGATGATGTAACTAGTAAACACGACAATGAGTACCGTCGCTGCAAACTGTCCACAACAGCAGTGGATGATGTAACTGGTAAATACGACAATGAGTACCATCGCTGCAAACTGTACACAACAGCAGTGGATGATGTACACTGTTGCCCGCCTGCGCCAGTATTCTTAAGAGCCAACTATACCTACATACACCTGCACGTTACTGAAGCCCTCGTAACAAAGTTCTTCAAAAAAGGAAATAACAGCAACCTACTATGAATGTAACATATGCCGACACGCACAGCCAGGCACACGATTACTAGCCCTAAAAAGGACTACCACCAAAACTGAAATACCCAACTTTGCAACCGTCAAAGTCACCTGCTCGGCCGGGAGCACAAGCTTTATAGCCTCCACCTGCGAAGTCTACCTTGTAATAATAACAACACTGCTTGACAATTTCTACCTCACTGTGCTGCTGACCATTCTAGCAAACATATCTGAAAAGAGACATTTAAACCAAAATCTGTACTTGCACAACACATTCAAAACTACAGCCACGCGCTTATCAACAGGACAGCGATTTTGATAGAATTTCGGTTCTTGCCTTCAGGGAAGTACCCAGTTTTTATTTTATTTAGTTTTTATGTGTCCTATCTAGCCTTCACTTTCTTTCCTTTCCTGACGAAGGCCTTGTGGCCGTAACGTAGACTATTTTCTTTGTCTTTTGTCCTCGTAAGACGAATCACCTTTTTTCGATTTTTTTTTCAAACCCATCCATTCAAAACTACAATGCGGCTGAATTTTACACCTGAATAATGCTGGCCGATTCGACAACACACCGCACTATGACCTACTTAACAATCCAGGCCAAAAATCGGGGGCTGGTTTGCAAACTGACTTAAAACGAATCGCTCACCACTAACAACGCTGCCTAGACGAATGTGCCAATGCTCTATAGCATTGTCAAAACATGAAGTAAACAAATAGCCGTTATACAGTGCTTTCAAAATGTGCCAATATGAGCCGATATACAACTTTTACATGCAAGAAAAATGGCCACAAGGCCTCTGGGCTCGAAACAAATCTGACAGAGCTACCCAGTTATCACATGCCACAATTTAACTATGGTGGGGAAGGGTGCTAGCTGGCTACCCCTCACCAATAGAGCATTACCACTGTTGTACAGATTTAACTACGACACATAAACAGCTCGTGTCCACTAAGGTATGACTATACAACAGTGGGTGACACAAGGAACTAACGCTTCTGAACAGCTAATATCCCTTTAATTAGCAAGAACATAACTTGGCCACACACGGCCTAATGAAATGCAAATACATGTATAAATGCCGCCACAGGGAAATAATATCAATACGCAAGAGCAGGCAGTATGGCTACCTAACTCCTACGGTGAACTCCGCTCAATGTAGCGGCGAACCAACATGGTACTAACGACTATCAAAAGTACGTACAACCAATTCTCAGCTTACACAAAAATCATCACTGAGCAAATAATCACTTCCCTAGAATAAATATCACCAACATAAGACTAATCTGGCGGGCACTGTACTATGACATTCAATGAAATATGGGCCGCATGAAGCGGGCATGAAATATCGTCCAAACGGGACGGCAGTCCAATCACTACTAAATCTTTCGCGCTCACACCCCTGGCGTCCGAATTTCCGATGGTCACATGACCCGGTCGTTCGGCTATTTCCGACCGGCTTGTCTTGTCACTAACAAGCAAGGAACCACAAAATAGCGTTGTGACATTCTCCATTTTCATTTCTGTGTCCTATGCCATTCTTTTCCATGATTAGTTCAGTTTTTGTTGTCTACTCCTACTTTTGCATTTAAATCTCCCATTACTATCTTAATGTCTCTCCTGTGTTTTTTATCCAGTGCTCCTTGGAATTCATCATAGAAATCTTGATTCTTTTCTTCATTTGCATTATTTGTAGGGGCATAACATTGAATAATGGTGACTTGTGGTCCTTTTCCCTGGAGTCTTGCCGTTATTATCCAGGGTGATATTGATTCCCATTCTATTAGTGCTTTTCTGGGACATCATAATAGCAAACCCTTCTGTGTGTGTGTGTGTGTGTGCGCGCGCGCGCTTCATCCTCGTGTCCTGAATATATGCCATTTTCCCCTGTATTGTTATGAATTCACCAGTTCCATTTATTCTCGTTTCTGCTAGTCCTAAGAGTTTTATTCCATATTGTCTCATCTCTCCAGCTACCGGTGCTGTCCTTCCGGCCTCCTGTATTGTTCGTATGTTCTAGGTGCCTATTCTAATTTTTGCCTTCGTCATTAGAAGTGGTGTCGGCAGCCTGACTTCCTTCCATTGAATGGCTTTCATCAGGTCTCTGCGTCATACGTCCCTCTTGCGGGGGTTCTTCCTGACTCTGGCTTTTATTTCTTTCCTGAACTGTTTCAGTTTCTGTGACAAATAGGTTTTTCCGGCAGGGTTGTCAGCCCTGTTTTCCAGCCTTCTTTTACCTGGAGGAGGGGGTGTGCCCACTTTGTCTGTCCCTTCCATTTTGACCTGCTCAGCATGGTTGAACTTACCAGGAGCAAAAGCTCCCACTGATGTAGCTCACAATATCATCAAGGCACTCAAGCCGACCCACCACTTCAAGGTGGTGCACCATGAGTCGGTATGGCGATTTCAAGAGAGGGGAAAAGACATCAGGATATGCTGGGAGCACAGGCTCTGGAGCAGGTCAACCACCTTAAATACCTCAGTGCTGTAATAGACTGGAAGGAAGGCATAATAGAATAGTAGGCTACCCGAAGACCAGCTGCTGTGAGACTTGTTCGTGCTATAAACCGAGGATTCCTCAACAAAAAATAAATCGGTAAGAAGAATAAAATGACTGTATACAACAGCTCCACCTATGCTACTTTCTTGACTTATGGATGTGAGTCGTGGGCAATGACTACACCCCACGGAGAGCCAGCTTCAGACCTCACAAATGAGATACTAGAGTAAGGTGGAGCGAGGCACACGAAGGGACAGGGCTCGCAACCAGACGATACGTCATGCCTTCGAAACTCAGCCCCTGCAGACCCAAGTGGAACTGTCCCAATGGCGATGGTTGGGCCGTATGTGCAGAATGGGAGAAGTGGCTACCACGGTAAACGTGGGAAAACAAGAGCCAAGGATCCAGACCTCCAGGACGACCCCAAATTCGCTAAGAGGACAACATCAGATAAGCTCTGACGGACAACATCAGATAAGCTCTGACGGACAACATCAGATAAGCTCTGATGGACAACATCAGATAAGCTCTGACGGACCGAGGAGTAGACTGAAACCAGATTTAAAAGAAGACAGCGATAACATAGGATAACGCTTTCTGTGGCTAATCTGTACACCTCAGGGTAGAAGAGGAATAACTAAGTAATTAAGTAAATGACAGTGAGGAAGGGAGACTGAACCATCGTCACGTGTCTTAATATACGAATGACTATCAAGATCACAGGAAGTATATTAGGCAAACGTCGACAGGATACACGACCGGCTAGGCACTAAAGCTCGTCAAAGCGACTACCTACCCCCCAAATCCCGTGATGCCATTTTTATAGAAAAAATAAAAGTAAACATGTAGGGATTATTGATTAACAACAAACAGGAGCCCTTTTGTGGAGTCATTTGTTGAAAAAGGCCTGAAGGCAGAAATGGAACAAATACTATAACGTGTTAATTTTGCAGTTATAACTTGCACAAATACACGAACTATCCTTAAAACATATCTAGACATGACAAGCGGGAAAGGCTTGGACAAAGCTAGTAACACAGACGTAACTACTGATTGGGTGTATCGAGTACGTCCCGGGGGCTCCAGCCTCAAGTGAGCCTCAGAAAGTAGTGTCTGGAAGGGACGCTTGCCTGTATATGTGTCCTTTTACTTTTCGTTATCATTGTGTTAAACGTCATAGCATGTCCCATTTTCTGAGTCAGAAATGAAAGGGGTAAAGAAAACATGGAAAGATTTTGAGCGAAAGGCATATAACAGAAGGAAGTTGGACACATTTGTTGAAGGGCTATTACCGTGATGATGATGATTGTCCGAACACGAGCAAGACACTCTGGAATTGCCACGTAAACTAGTGTCTTTATGATAAATTATGAATTGCACAACATAATTTTGCTATAACCTTAAGACTAAGTGCAGCATACAGCCGGTACTATCACTACCCTGCTGGACAAGTGGAGTTGGGAATGTGTTCCCATCCCACAAGATATGTCTGACTTAGTTCGATCAAACCTAAGTTTGTAGGGTAAATTGAAATAACATCTTTGAGATCAAAGATGACGCCGTCAAACATGAGAAAGAGAAGTAGCTTCGGGCGAGGACATCTCTGTCTACAGTGGTAGTCATTTCCTTTTCCAGGGCTCACGTCTGTTCGGCGGCAACCGTGTTAGTACTTAGCTGCCTTTAGGGAAGTACCCATGTTTTATTTTTATATTTGTTTAGATTCGTATGTGTCCTATCTAGCCTTCACTTTTTTTCCTTTCCCTGACGAAGGCCTTGTGGCCGCAACGTTGGCTATTTTCATTGTCTTTTGTCCTGGTAAGACGAATCACCTTTTTTCGATTTTTGTTTCACACCCACCCATTGTACTCCACGTCTTACCACAGTTCCCCTCATCTTACTCTACAGTCGGGACACTGACAAAATAACTTGACATCCTGACAAATACCTGAGACTGTATGGTGACTGTATGATTAAAAACAGGTGCTACAACTGGACTATGATTCATTTGTTTCCCCTGACTAGCGTCTTTAAGGAGGAGCCCACGAACACTGACAGAATTATCAACACGCGCTGTATACACGTTTGGTGACTAGTGACCAAGAAGGACATGGTGACTAGTGACCAAGAAGAACATGGTGACTAGTGACCAAGACGAACATGGTGACTAGTGACCAAGAAGAACATAGTGACTAGTGACCAAGAAGGACATGGTGACTAGTAACCAAGAAGGACATGGTGACTAGTGACCAAGAAGGACATGGCGACAGGGTTAATGACGACGTTATGGTGACCACATTGTGGTCTTCCCTATTACTGTTTTTCCTCTTATTTTTATGTTTCTGCCTTCTTGTGTTGCTGAGAGTTGTGGGGAGAGACAGTTCTCTTTGTTGTGCGATGAGTGTTGATGTGGCAAGAATAACACACTATTTTTTATTAAATTTATGTTATGCTTATTATGAAACCTCACGTCTATATCTTGCCTTGTGCCCAATGGAAGATGGCTTCTACCACTATGCAGCCTCAATCCTGGACAGCATTGACTCCGCTAGAAGTCCTTGTTAGGACTGACCACCGATAACAATAAAAGTTTACAGTCCTTTTTAGGGCTTTGCTCTTGGTTGCTGTGCTCAAAGAGTTCATTGTCTATTGTGGCACACTTTGTCAATATATTGTAAGGGAAACAATTTTGCTAACCTCGGCATAACGCTAAGCCAAAAGGGAGTAATCATGACTGGGTTAGGATAATGTCTTTAATTGATATTAAAATTCTTAATATATTGTATTGTTCTTCGACGGGTCCACTTTTAACTGACTTAACCACAGCCTCAAGACAGTGTTGTCGAAATGAGGAATCTGATCACCCGTTGGCCAGTCAGCATAGTGGGAAGTTGTCACGGGACGCGAGTAATTCTGCATTTAAATTCCTAAAACCTATTGCCGATATTTTGCCGATACATTTCTCAAGGCCTGAGAAAGCAGTCGGTTGTCTATACCCATTGTCAAAACCAGACATCGTTTTTCATCAGTCGTGGGAAATCAACCAATTTTACAGGGAATGTTTGCATAACTATGAGACAGTACATCAATAGACCATCGACGGGCACTGGGAAGTAGCCGTCACCACGTCGCGGTTGTGTTTACCCAAGGCCGGTAATCTACAAGTATTATTGTGGCTAGTAACAGAACATAATGGACAGTCGGAGACAGAGCGGCGAGGCAATTTTATAATGAGTATTGTGTTCAGTCAGATCTCACAGAACAAGCACCGAAATATTGGAGTAACGGAGACACAAAGTCGGAGCGAAGATCAGTATGAAAGAATAAATTATAAAGAGAATAACAACACTGCACAGACACCCAAAAGACGAACGCAGACAGATTGTCTAGGCGAGGAAAAACACGAAAGCGACCATAGCAAAATATTACAGAACCTTTACAGAGTAATGGGGACGGGTTGTCTATCTGAATTAAGACGAACGAAACTGCACATGACATCAGAAGCGAACACGGGAAATCGCCAGCGGCCATTCGGACCCTATAAAACACAACGAAATTGGTCGCTCAATGATAAGAGAAATCATTCCGCCAACCTACTTGGTTCTATATTTCACGAGGAAGAGTCAGGACTTGTGTCAGTGATTTCTTTATATGGAAACCAAGTGGTAGAGACAGGGACCGTTTGAGACAACTCAGCCTTCGTCTTACTACCCTGTTGGCGTAGGTCACGGGACAAGCTAATTAGTAGGGCCAACCAGAAATACTGCGACGACACGTATCTCACAGATATTTAACGGCAACAAACCTACCAACAAACCACGGGGGTTTTAGAAAGGAATTTGCCAGGCGGCGTAGGGACTTTCTATCATCAACCACCCACACAGAAAAGTAAGCAGAAAATGCCTAGAATAATATCTGCATTACTAAGAGCTGTCTACGTGAATTATTAAACGGATGATCTTTTACAACAAGTGCCTTTGAGAAATCTTGATCAAAAGTTGCATGAGCATACAGACGGTCTTTTAAACCCAGTGCCTACGGAAATTATTGAGATCCTAAATTACCTGCAGTAATGGACAGATTCTCCCAGTAAAACTAATGCGTCAACAAATACAAATATATAACATATTTCCACCATCATCACCACATGAGCAAAATATCAGCACAACCAACGGACATCTGCATATCAGACGAAGTTTCAACCGCCTAACATTGCGTTCAACACCACCTATGAATAAGCCACCTCAGACGCTCGTGACAATGTCAACACTCGCATTGTGAAGAACAAAAGAACAGGCCATCGACACCTGACGAGATTAAGTGGACCGTCCAGTGTTATTGAATGCAGACAAAGACTTGTCCATTGTATACAAATACCCAGAGTTTTAGAGACAGTCCGTCAGAGGCCAAGAAACAAGATATCCTTGTTGTTAGTAGTTAGGATTCAATTAAATTCATCATCATCATCACATAGTATAGACTTAAGATTCATTTGTGTATTTTGCATTAACTATTATCTTCGTTTACAGGTGTCGTGAATTTCTAAATACAATATCTAAATTAATATATAACAGTATAGGGCATAAAGGAAAAAAAATAAGAAAGTATAAAAGAATTTTCTGCTAGAACTGTTGGTATCGCCTACGCCTTCAGATTATTATTTGCAAACGAATAGCCGAACAAAACGGTACCCAAATTTTTCAAATTCGTCCTTGACATAATCACTTTTCCTAGTTCTAAGAAAATATGTGCCTAAAATGCATTGTGGAACGAGGAGGGGCAAGGAAAGATGAAATGCTAATTCGTTTCGCATTGATTTTAAACTAAAAGCCAACACTAGCACATTGGCAAGCCTTGCCTTAGAGGTTTCCCCAAAATACGAGGAAAAAGTTGGAACATGCAGACAACTCGTGTCACAAAAACAACCTTAGCTCTTATTTCAAAGGACGTAATTATCACGTAAATAGAGAAGACAGCACATGGAAAAGAATTGAACGGGTAGTAGACTAAAAATAAAAACACTAACTTAGAAAAAAAAAACTGTACTTCTGAACCAAGCCAACTAGTCCCATATAAATTGTATATTCGTGTACCTTAAGACTTGCTGACAAAGAATATGGTAATAGTTACGCAAATAGTCCATTAATTAACTAATTATAACCATAATACTATAGTGGATCCGACCAGACTGTCAAGTAAAGATCATGCCTGCTTATAATTTTTTATGGCATGTTTTGAAAAAACGACTTTGGGTAAATGAGGTTAAAAGGTACGGGATATTTGATTGGGTGGATTTTGAAGGAAGGCGAAGTATGATTGGTTGACCTAATACTAAAACTATATTTGCCTTGGAAACATATTGGGAGTTGTTATTTGAAACGATAGATTCAAAAATAAATGTAAACATGGTCCCATTGGACAAAGCAGTAGATACTGGTACGAAACGGGGACTGTTCACTGCCATTTCAAATAAATTTTGTGCAAAGCAAGATCGATGAGAGCAGGCGGAGAATTTTCTAACATAGGAAAAGCCTGGACATAAGGCAGATCGAAAATGTGCCATATTCTATTGCCTAGTCATCGTTTAACTTGTGTTATTTCCTTGCATCTGTGGTAAGATTGATTTTCTTAACATTTTATTTAAAATAAAATTTGAATGTGAAATACTAACATACGACTGTAAGTAAGTGAGTCTATGGCAGACTCAAAACAGAGTCTAGAGATTGATCCAGCATATGAAAGACTATCAGAGAGGTGTAGACCAACTAAATTATATAGGATTATCATCAGGAGCATAATACCTATCCTATTGTATGGACAACAGATTATTGCTGGAATTGCAGAGGCGTTGTAACTATTAGGGGAGAGGAATACTGGTATACCTGGTCACATAAAAAGAAACTGGTGAAAAGGATCGTCGTAAAGAGCTGATCTTGCATGTTTGTTTGTAATGTGCTTGTACTGGTTGTTGAATATTAGTGTAGGCTGTTGATTACGAAGGAGGCATATCCTTCTGATTTCAGAGGGTTTTGGTTGCTGTCAATAACTGGTACCAGACTACAGTGGGCCGATATATTCATGCCACAGTCTTGCTTTTTTCTGAGACAACTGTAAACTACCATCATTCTTGAAGAAGTGGGAGCTGAAGGTTGTCGTTCAGCGAAGTGGAGGAAGAGTCCTACATCATATTACAAAGATAGGTGCATGTTTCGGCACCTGATCGCTCAACTAACATTATATTAAAATTAGAGACTGAGAATAGTGATATAAACATTCCATCAGTGTCCATAAAAACTTACAAACAACATGCAGAGATGATGATAATAAACAATCAACCAGTGTATACTAGAAGTCACCTCAGTTAAACAATACAACTACACCCTTATATAATAATATGTGTATTATGGTCAGAAGACCCATTGTGTAAATTGATTGATGTAATTAATTTCTATGATTTCACTTTGATTGTCAGTCCTGATTCCAAATACATCAGATTCAGGACAATAAATTGAAAAATATTAACTTTACCAAACTTTCAACCACTGACTTACTAAAGATAGTCTTTTAAAGTGTAGTTTGTATGTGATTGTCGTGGTACTGTTGTGTTGTATTAGATAATAAAATAATTTGTGTAATTGTTTATATGTTTAGTTGGTTAATGCAACCTTACACTAACATTTCATAACCCTAGACACCAAACGTAGTCATCTTACATTCTATCTAGAATAAGTCTGAATGAGATCATAGTGGTGGTAGTAGAAAGGTGCCCTGGAAATTTACTCTAATATTTATTATATTCAGGGACCTTCACAGCTGACCTCATTCAGTACACTAAGATTTTTTAACAACAAACTGTATTAACATCAACCCACCACAACAGGTATAGTTAATGTCAGTTCTATTTGCATTTGTATTATTGTAATTGGATGTTGTTACCTTGAAGAAATTCAATAAATGTTGTAGTTGTGTTTGCATTACCAACACACGTTAATTACATATATAGAGAAGGAAAGAAAGTGTGCGAAAGAGACATATAGTTCTTCCTTTCTTCCTCTTCTGTTCACTCAGGGTAATAGAGGGGTTGGGAGCTCGTTAGCATTATAATATAGAGAGGGGGATAGAATGGTAGGAGTGACAGTGTCACGAGATTCAGAATCACTGGGACTATCTGCTGGGAACTTATCACAAAGTCTTACATTCACCTTCTCCACTCCTGCTGCTCATCTTCAACCGGTTGCCAGGCAATTCTGAGCCATTGACAACGCCGGCACCACAACGAGAACTCTCTTTGGTTAACCTTCGGGTTAACCCTGTGACAGAAGTCCTGGTTATAAATCACAAGCACCATAACGTGATCATATTTTGCAGGCTCAGCTAGTGGTGAAACACGTGACACAGGATTAAATTATGAACTGTTTAACAGTAAACCAACACTGTTCCTGGCATACACATTGCTTTTTTAATGTCCAGATGTTTTAACGACCGATGTAAGTCAGCTACTACAAGGTGTCAAGCACGTTAAGTAAAACTTAAAGTGAAAACACAAACCAAGTCACCCAAGCCAATAACATCATGAAAGCAACCAAACAGTGACAATGTACTTTATTTCAAATTGTGTGACATTTTGTCAGATATTTATGTACTAAGGTGCTAACATTTTTACTATACATCACTAATCAATAAAGTGCATTGATTTGTTTATAATTGCAGTTATTGAATTATTCAAATTTCTAGTTATAATTTTGTTGTGTGGTCAAAGAACATTAGTAATTTAAAATTGGTAAGGAATAAATACGAACTGCACTCACAATTTTGTATAACACCCTTGGAGCATAGGATAGGTCTAAACACCCTTGGAGCATAGGAGAGGTCTAGTGAGAAGGTGACTTACTTCACAGCTCTCTTCTACTGCTACCATCTAGAACTGTGCAGTTATCTACCTGATGTGTCCTGTACTATCCCTACCACTAGTTCACCAGTTCTCTCCTTCAATTCTTGGAACTATATCATGATGATAATTATTATGGTGATGATGATGAAGAAAGTAGTTACGTTTCTATAACAGATTGGCCCTATATTGTGTTGAGTCTATTATACCTTGTATAATAACATCACCGGGAGTTCCATACATTGTAGTTACACCACTGGCTAGTAAGCAACTGCGTTAGCCTTGCTAACAATTTCTTATGTGTATTATATTTCTCACCTAATGCTACCGCTTCTTATAATCCATCCTGTTCTCTATTTCAAGGACAATGGAACAGAAGGAGAAAAATGTTCGGTTCATGCCGTTAATATTTGTGTGTCTGCTACTCACGGCGGTCGCTAGCTATCTGGCTTTCCACTTTTCAGGCGTGATCCCCTTGCAGATATCTCCCAAGTTTCAGATCCTGCGAGGTTACCACGGTGAGTTCCTCTTGTTCGATAAAATGAACATGAAAATATAGACAAATGTCACGTATATAAATATATATATTCAGTTCTGGTTTTTTTCAAAATAATAGATCTGTAGCTGACGTTAAAGTGATCGTTACCACTGAATAGGGGTGAAAGTGCTAGCACGTCTACTCCGTCTTAAGTGAATCCCAATGACGTCTTGTGTTTCTTCATGCACTTAAGACAGTAATTTACGTTACGGAATGGAAAAACAAAGATTATTAGATGAACATTCTGTCCTGGAGACTGACAATGATCTGCCGTATAATAAAGACGATCATCTTCGTGGGTGATTCCTCTTCAACGGCTTCGTAGACTTGTGGTTACATGCGCAACCTTTGTATCGTCATGTTCTGGAAGAGCTATTAAAATACCTGATGCCTTTTGCCACTATATTCTTGTTTGAGTTTACATTGTCATCTCTCGTCCACGTCAAACATTAATACAAGAACAGACTTAGTGTGAAGCCAGACCTGCGACTTAAAATATAGTCTTTGGAGTCAGACACCAACCATCCTATTGAACTATTCACTTTTCCCGTTTGTTTACTGAAGAACTTCAAATACGTAAAAAAATAAAATTATTACTAAATCATGATTTTAGATGATCTGACTTTTAATAAAAGTACACTTTTGTGTGTGTGTGTGCTGTGCAATAAATGTTCAGATCTGTAATACCTGCACACAATATTCCAGAGGAAAACTTAATCCTTTAAATTGCATTTCTCCTGGGGTTGGTAGGGTGCAAATGGCTGTAAAGGGAGCGGCGACCTACAAACGGTTGAGAACTGCTGGTCTAGATTTTAATATTCTATCATCGTGATTGATATGTTTGTCGACTTGCTTGTTGATTGACTGACTTTACTTGAAGATTTTAATATTCCATCAGCGTGATTGATATGTTTGTCGACTTGCTTGTTGATTGACTGACTTTACTTGAAGATTTTTTCCACTGATTGGCTTATTTATAGATTGAATTCTTCATTGATTAACTTATTCACTGAGTGGCATGGTTACTGCCTAACTTGTTGGATGATTAATTGCTTCACTTATCATCATCATTATCTTGATTTTCCTTACGGAACATGGCGACACCACTATAGCCTGTCCCCTTGCAGGAAGTCCGCTAAAAGTCGGTAGTTTCCGTAAGAATTTATGTTAAATTATGAGGTCAGCCAGCCATATGCTCAACCTCATATTTGCCATGATTATGTTCTTCGAGTGCGTTAACGATTATCACATTTTAAACAACTTTTTCTCCCCTTGGCTTGCTCCATCGTTTTTTCCCCATCATTTTCATCGTCACAATGTGGTCTGATTTTTTTAAAATCTTAAAATTTGGTTTAAAAAGTGACCTTCCTGTCTGACATTACTTTAATAACAAATAAAATGTTGAAGTGTTAGCCAGTTATAAAAATGAGCAATGCTCTTTCCGTTGTCTTTAATAATCGCCTCCTATCTTGTATATGCCCGTTCTTCAGTAAATTTATATCTACGCCCATTGTTGTCACCTTATTGTTTATACATTTTCCATTATTCGCTCCCCTGTGATAGTAACAAATGGAAACATGGAAACAAATTTGTTGTGTAGAGTGTATCATTTCTGTTTGGGTGTGGGCAGTTTTGTATGCGTTGCCCAGGGCAACTCTAAGAAGACTAATAATAAAAAATACGCTGCCACTCATGTCGTAAGGGGCAAATAAGATGAAGCTTGGGCACGAGTGTGACAACCTAATCATATCAAGCAAACTGCTGGATAAACCACTATTTGGAGATCACATGCGGTACTTCTGTTGACACAACCAGTCTTTGGTCCAGCTGCAATAGTGCACTCTTTCATTTATTCACTCTTAATAATTAATAGTTAAGATGAATGTGAGAATAAATGATTATTGTATAAAAGATAAGAGAAAGGAAGGGCATAATGTTAGACGGGCTGGCATTCTCAACCCCTTGAAAATAAAGTTCGTTCGTTTTGTTTTGTTCATTACTTGTGAACAAATCATCAGTCTGATGGTGTAACGTTTGAGAAATAAATAAACATTTAGGATGACATTTCACTTTAACAGGGACAGCTTTACTAATGTGCAGGTCAGTAACTCGCTAATTGTATTTTTCCATAGCTGGACGTTATACAGCGACCACCCCTCCCTGTGATTTAAATAACAGCACAAGATGTAGGGACATAGTCACACAGGAAGAGCTTGGGACAACCGGAGCAGGTAATTTGTGGCCTGTGTTGCATGAAAGTATGAACTGAGCCTGAAATGGTGACTTGACTATAATGGTACAAAATGAAGACTGAGAAGGGACACAATCCATGTTATTAAGAGGCACATATTGTTGATATAGTGACATCCCTTGTTTGAGGCGTAGATATGGTAGGCTTGTCATCTAGATTCAACAGAAGACCACGAGCAAGTACGAAAATACAATATTGTGGTGTCAAGTTTGGATATGACTGACAAAACCAACAGACTAACATTGTATAAAATATAATTTCTCGTAGCACAAGTCGTAAAAAAAGACCTTTGTGATCACTCCTCCTTATACCAAAATTTACATAAAAAGTGGTTATACCAAAATGTATATAAAACGTGGTTGTACCGGAACACTTGCTCATACTATATTTCATTAGCATCGTGTAGAGTAGAAATTTGTGATAAGACTTTTAGGGCTACTTGGATAAGTTCAAACAAAATCAAGTAGGAAATATCAGTAAATGGAAAAACTGAAGTTTCTTCTACTTACAGTACTGACTTGGGAGCCGCGCTGGCGTAGTGGTTACCACACTGCGCTGGCAATCGGGTGATCCAGGTTTGAGCCCTGGAGAGAACATTTGAAAGAGTATCGTTGACCAGGACTTGGACTGGAATAATTCGAGCGCTGGCGAAGACATTTGAAGGACTGGAATAACATGAACGGCTCCTGAGACGACCCAGCTCTAATTGGTACCTCCGAAATCGGCGAGTATCTGCCTGAATGGCGAGAGGACACCTAACATTGTACAGGGAAAAAAAGGATACTCACGTAAAATCAGTCTCAGGTTAGACATACGAGTATTAACCGGAGATTTCGTCTCGAGTAATAGCGGGTGTACGTTAAAACAAAAAGTACTGACTTGCATTTACTTTGTTGAAATGGGAGAACCATACAAAAATAGTAGGCTAATAAACTGGCCAAAATAAACAGATCCGTTAAAAAAAACAAATTCTCTACTCAATACATTGACAATTGTTATTGGATTGTTATATTTACAACTTATTGATCACACTAAGGTACTATGAGCTGTAGATCAAATAATTTGTATGCAGGGGTTGCCTAGACCTGAAAATTATTTCAAGGGTTCATCCAAGATAAAAAGTTTGAGAAAGGCTGGCCTGGATATTTGAGCTGAAGATAGGTTTACGTAATAGCCATGTTAAAATATATCAAGGTTGAGAGGTTAATAGTGACGTAAATATATGTGACGTAAATATATGTGACGTAAATATATGTAACGTAAATATATGTGACGGTTGTGAACTACCACAATTTTGTGTTCCTGACTATGTCGTCCATGCCAGGCAACAACAACAACAACAACAAAAAGTTAAATATTCATATTAAAAACTTTCCCAAAATTCTCTTCCTTTTACTTCGTCTTAGTTGACAGCAGCACGTTGTAGGGGCTTATTTATTCAGCCAGTTTTTTTCTAAGCCCGGCGTGTCTTTGACAATCTCGTTATGTCCAACCTGTGTCTTCTTTATTCCTCTAACGTCAGTCACATGTTCTCATTACCAGCCATTCTTCAATCAATCAATCCCCTTTAGCTCCCCAATGAGCATAGGCCTTCAACAAACACATGCCAAGTCTTCCTGTCCTGTGCCATCCGCTGAAGTTCTTTCCATGTTTTCCTCATCATTTTCTCCTCTGTTTCCAGTTCTCTTCTCCATGTGTTTTTTGGGTCTATTCTTAGGTTTGCTTAAATTTTTTTCTACTCGACGATTCTAGCTGATTCAGTACGTAATTATTTTCAGCTCTGGACGGAATTATTTTTAAGCCCCAAAAATTTACACATACATAATTTACGTTTACTGACAATGTGTCTAATCATGAGTTAAGTATAACATATTATAATAATAATAGCCCCTTCAGTCATAACTGACTATGGGAATGCGCCCCTGAGGTGACAGCCCTCAGCTGCTTATTTTCCTGGTGTTTTAATTGCTCGGTGCAAAATTTTCTGTCCACAGTTCGGGTTTGACCCTAATCCCCATGCACCCAATGGGGAAAGCAGACAGTGGCGGGACAACACCTTATTGACTGGGGGCTGCCCAGCTTGAAGCGGGCGGTAGCTGTCCAGTAAGAACCTAGAACCTCTCCCACTGTCGGAAGTAGCCCCTGGCGCCATGCCCTACGCCAATTGGGCAAAATGCTTATAACCGGTAACTGCTACTTCCCGTGTTTTGCCGACACCTATATAGGGTGAAGTTGGAGTGTCCTCTCCAGGGCGCGAGCTTGGGCACATTATATGGAGATCAAGCTGTTGCCCATGCAGCATGTTCCCCCTCTCCACACAGCTGGTAGATCCAAAGGAACGGCAGTAGCCGATACAGTTTGGTACCAGCCACGTCGCAGGAGTTGCCAGAATAATGTCGAATCGACATTAGACTGCCTTAGAACATATTATATATCAAATTAAAGTACGAGGTGTGTTCAAATGAAACCCGTCCCAGTGGCTTTATAACAAATATATGTAAGGTACATCAGCAGGAGTAGTATAATTAAATACAGCAATTGTTATGAAGCAAGTACTCACAGGGGTTCTTTAGAAATAGTCACCATAGGCATTCAGACACGCATCCCACTGCTTGGGTAGACTTTGGTTGCTTATTGAACCATTTGGTCACCGAGACCCTGACGTCTGCATCGGAGTCTATTCGTTGTCCCTTTAGAGATTTTTTTAAGGGTCCGAACAAATGAAAGTCACATGATGACAGATCGGGGCTGTAGGCTGGGTGTGGCAGAACTTCCCACCTTTTCCTTGCTAACGCTTCCTGCACTATGTTCGCAACATGTGGACGAGCATTGTCGTGCAACAGAATCACACCACGCGAAAGCATGCCGGGTCTTTTATTTTTTTATGGCTGTATGCAGGTTGTCTAGTGTGTCTTTGTAGCGGATGGCATTGATGTTCATGCCAGGCTCTTTAAAGTCTACCAATAGAAACCCTTCATGGTCAAAAAATGCGGTCAGCATAACCTTACCGGCGGAAATCTGTGACTTGAATTTTTTGGGTTTTGGTGATCCGGGATGTTTCCATTGCATGCTCGCTGATTTGCTGCACGGCTCAAAGTGGTGGCACCACGACTCATCGCCTGCCACTATGCGCAACAGAAATGCATCACCCTCCTCTTCGTAACGCAGCAGGTGGTTCAAACTCCACCCCATGCGTTCTTCCTTATGGTGATCGGTCAGCATCCGTGGGACCCATTGTGAACACACCTTTCGATTTTTCAGTTTCTTCCTAACCACCATTTGAACTGTCCCAAGAGACACAGCGAATTCCTCTGCTAGCGAACGTAAGCTCCGACAACGGTCCACCCGTATTGCTGCATCAATATCGGCGATGGCTTCTTCTGTCGCAACAATATGCACCTGACCTGGCCGCGGAAGATCTTTCGTTAACTGACGTCCTTCTCGAAACATTCATGCCCAGTATTTCACTGTAGTCTTAGACACACTTTTGTCACCATACACTGCTTTCATTCGGCGATGAATGTCGACTGGTCGACATCCTTCGGCTGTTAGGAACTGAATCACCGCTCGCTGATCGACCTTGGACGGATTCCTTATCACACCGGCCATTATTTTAACGGTCTGCAGCACAACCAATGAATACTAGGAGAATGAACACTTACACACTTGTACATTCGTATGTGCTTATTACGTCAGATGTGACGTCATCATGCTCCTCCTACGAATGTCCACTTGGCGCAGCACGGTCGGGTTTCATTTGAACATGCCTCGTACATTGGATGAACAATATAAATCCATATGCCTTTCTAGCTAATTTTATGTTATGTTTATGTTATAACAGATAACATGTACACGGAAAAAAAGATAACTTGAAATTTTGAACAAAAATTTTCGACTTACGTAAGGCTTGTAACATAAATTGTTATCACAATACAGTTTCACTGCTCTCTTTGTGCAGGTAATCCATTTAGAAACACAGAAAAAGTAAGAAAGTTATGGTTGATCACACAGTTTGTTCACTGTTCACATATTAGTAACATATCCTGTGTGTTTTCGGCCATTATGGCGATACGACAAAACACGATTAAAGATGAAGATAAATGTGAAAAAATCCCTTCAAACGCAAATAAAAGACGTTGAAGCTTGTTGAAATTTGCCCAGTTTTGTGTTTACTTCCGTTCGAGATAAATTCCGGGCAGTATAAAATATCAGAATAGAAAAAAACGACGAAATAAATCAGCGTCTTTTAAAAGATCTTGCGGACACAGCGGTCGGCCATTGCGTCTTTTAAAAGATCTTGCGTACGGAATCAGCTACGAACTGTTTTATGATGCTAATAGACATCTTCCTAACGTCTACCCTGTCCCACCTTTCTTTCAAATAGTATTAAGGCCCTAACAGGTGGACATGTCGCAGCATTTTTTTTAAACGTAGCAATAGGACATTGTAACAGAAAGGAAACAATAATTGTTCTTGTTGTAACAGAAAGTACACATCATATGTGTTCTTGTTGTAACAGAAAGCAAACATAATATTTGTTCTTGTTGTAGTCAGCCCCAGTACGACGGATCCCCCAGTCTCTGAAAGTACAGAATCAGTTCTGGCAGGGAATGCCAGTGACCACGTGACCAGCTCAAGGTTGTGTTCGTCTGTGCCGTTAAATCTAAGTAAGTCAAGTAGAGTTACTTTGAGAGCCTTTGATTGGTCCCGTCAAGACGTTATGACGCTACACACGTGCGGTTCTTTCTTTCCTTTCTTAATGTATGTTATGAATGAACTATTTTTTTAAACGATCGAGAATTGGTGTGACGAAATAACCTTGATCGTTATATTTTCCTGTGCCATCTTTTAATTTTGTCTGTGCTCTTCCCATTTCTTTTATCTCACCTCTTACAGTATTTACTATTTTCGCTTCATAGTTCCAGTTTGTTTTTGTCTTGTCTGGGCCTATTGAACACGCCTTCTTGATTATTTTAATCGCTATTGTGGATTGCCACCAAGTTGACTCTTGGATTTGTAGAATGAAATGTTCTGTTCGATTGCGTAACTGTAGTGAAATTGACAGAGATACAACGGTAAAATCCCTCCAAAGATAACATTTAAGGATAAAAACATAATGCGTAGGCTGCTGATGTACATGATCGCCTAGACCGCGGGTCATCATCCTCCATAATAATTGACTTGCTAGACAGGAGGGGAACGGCGGATCAAAAAGAAAAAAAATATGACTGGAAAGGCTAAGGAGACGCAATTGGGGGGGAAACGGAGAAAAGTCACGTTTCCCAAGTTGACATAAAAAGTAAGCAACTCCACAGAAGGGACCCTAGATATGTTACGCCACAGTCATTTATTGGACGCTTTTGCGATACCAAGCTTTTGATTTGAATGGAGCGGTAAAACGCAGATGTTAGGAATATTACAAAAATTAAAAAGTAATTTTTTCTTAATATTAATGTTAGGAATATAAAAATTAGCTGGCCGGATGGCCTATTCTGAGCAGTGAACTAAGATGGTCTTAATTTTACAAACGGATAGATAATATTGAAGATAATGACAAAAGACAGTGTAGTTCACATCATCGACAGACTGTGTTGAATAAAAAAGTGTCGCAATTTGCACACAAAAACACGACCTTGGACGCAGGTGTTCAAATTTACTTAGTATGGAGGAGAGGGTTTTTGAGCGGTAGCTGTGTCTAAATATAACTTTTAACGACAAAATTTTGGAGGGGAGAGAAAGGTTGGTTCAAAAACCAAGCACATTTTTTTAGAAACACAAGTAGAGACGGACAGACTAACAGATAAACATCCATACTTGACTGAAGCATGACTGAAATGACTTTAGTGTAGAAATTTTGAAATTCAAATAACCTAGGCAGTGATTGGCCACAGACAATCATATCATTAGCGCTCAGACGCGAAAGTGGGGCCATTCTTCAATAGTTGTTCAGTGATAGACACAGATTTTAAAGTGTGGTGATTCCATATGAAAGCAAGTGAAATAAATTTAGGGACGCCATACTATAGCCAGCAGCTCAGCTGAGTTTTGCTAGAAATTCTGTGTTATTTATTCATAATTTGGTAAGATTGAAATTATTTCCTTATATATTTTGAATATTGTTTCATGTTCGAGTGATTTGATACTGCCATATCGAAATCTAGCCTTACAAACAAGTAGGGATTTGCTCTAGACCCCCCGCCCTAGTCAGGGTCTAGGGACCAACAATGTACATAAACTCCAGCAAGGATTATGCAAGACAGATCAAGTGTTGAGAATAATGATACATATTACCTATCCTCTTTTAGGGCCGAAAACTAATAAACATTTTTCAGGATCTATAGTCTGGGAGGATCTATCTGATGTAAAACCACCATGGTAAATGTGCTGTTTGGTCAGAGAGATCTGACCTGTCTGTATGATGTGGTTGTTGTGTCACTGTTGTGTCCAGACGTGGGTAGAGAATAGATTTTGACACATGGCCCATACTTTGATTGCAGAGCTGCGAGTTTCTGTCGTCAACAAAGCAGGGTCTATTCAGTTGGTGACTTTACTCGAGTGTATCTGTGCAGTATTTGTGACAGAGACCACCATTATTGCCCGCCAGCACGGAGAGGTGGGACCACCTGATTTCAGCACCAGAGCGACAACTACCAGATGAGTGAGCCTCTGGTCTGCTGGACTTTCACCAACGCCCTTTAGTTACTAAGAACCCCATAAAGATTCCCACCATTTTCTGGACACTGTGTAGTCAATATAGACAGGTGTGATGAGGCCACCCCAACAGCACAAACAGTACTATCCTCCCAAGTAGATGAATACTAGAACATTTTAATAAAACTAACTAGTATAGTACATATATATGTACACTATTGCATTTATGATATAATATTCTATGCATTTCTTTTCATAATCTCTAAATCCTTTTAAGTTCTGGTCAACCTAAAAAATTGACACAGAACAAAATAAATGTAATATACTTATATCAAAAAATTTTACACACGTGAGTTAGTTCAGTGTATTTTAACATTTATTAATATTATTAGTCTTGTTAATATCTGTGGGTATATTTATAATCCATTACACCACACTACATATCATAACCCTAGACACTTTACGTAGCCACATTCATTAAAAAAAATTAAGTGTGAGGTCGTAGTGGTAGCAAGAAAGGCCTTCTGACAATTCACCACTACATTTTATCTCAGGAGCCTTCACAGCTGGCCTCATACAATTTACATTTAGTAATAACACCATCATACAATACCATCAAACACCACTACAGTAACACACTTCCGACTAGACAGAAAGATGCGGATTACAGCGTAGGGGTGGAAGTGCCATCTGGCTTTTTCATGTATCGCTAACACGGCTATTGTTACCTCCGATTTTATGTCTGGAATGTTACAAGAAAATCAGGTTGTTACCTGATAAGTTGTTCGTTTGCACATGAATGTATCGGAAATGTAAATTTGGTGACAGACTAAGACACGGGCAGGACGATAACGAATGGGATTTTTGGAGCACGAAAAGGATGTAATAGTTTCTGCCAGATTTTGTTGTAATGGATAATTACAAGAAAATGGCATCTAGAAATAGATTATCCGTAATAGATCTATGAAGTACTGAGTGTAAACATGGTAAAAATCAAAACCTTATATGTTCTTGTAAGTCAGATATAAATTCGGAGATGACATGCGGAGAACATTGGTTTATTCTTTGTCTTGAAGAAGATTCTAGATAAACGAGGGCTGTGGTGATATACCTCTACCAAAATCAGCATGCTATTTGCTATTGGTTTGGCATTTATGATGTTAATATACAACATCTCCGATTGGACCATCTCCCTTTAGCAGCATGGATGCGTCGGCCGAGTGTTGCTTAAAATCTAAAAATTTAAAAAATGACTTCACTGATAATTCAACTCGTCAAGAAGACAGTTTAGACAAGCCAGGATAAAGAATAGAATCAGAATTCTAATTTAAAGGACTAGACAACGTATTTGAGCATCTTCTGGACTTAGACAATAATAAAACACTACCTTTACTTATATGGAAAACCCGGAATCCTAGGAACATGAATACAAGTTCATACGAGGCTGGCAACCCCAGCATATAGAATGATAGGTTTATGAATCACCACTGCAAGAGCTGGTGACCGCTTCATTCTGGTTTCTCATATAGAGATCAAACGCAGAGGTAGTCCCAAGTTCCATATGGAGCATCTAATGGATGATGACAGAAATAATTTATATATAATTATTATATTAGCCTTTTAAACCATGCATATGTCTATGTAAACATGTTTTATATAAATGCAATGGATGTTTTCCGCTCACTGGGATTAACATTAATGCTCAGAGAAGGTAAAGTTCTGAGGCAGATGGGATGGTGGAATGAAAGGAAGTGACACCTGATTTTCCTGCCAGGAAACCCAATACGCAGAAGGGATATGTGTTTCTCTCTGATTTCATGAAACATGTCGGTGGTACCAACTGGTGGTAGCAACTGGTGGTACTAGTCTGTGGAACAAGTGTGTAGTATAAGTGCCATCAGTTAAAGCTAGACACCAACATGAAACGGGTCTTGAAGACGCTGGACCATCTTCGTAATTACCCCATGATACTACTTGGGACGTGTTACCGCCACTATACTTGACCAGTGACGAGAGTGAACCAGTCTATACCTGCAAAGAACAATCATCGGCTGGAGCAGAAGCCAGCCGACACCTTAATGGCAGCTAAGTACCAATACAGATCTGCCAAACGAACTCTTATAATTCTGTTCTAAAAAAAACCATTTACCAGATCATCATCACGTGATGAATACATAAAGGTTTACAATTAGTCATCAATACTACTGTTTATTTTAACCCTGTTAACTATAAAGGATTGTTAAATTTGCTATCTGTATATATATATATATATATATATATATATATATATATATATATATATATATATATATATATATATATTATATATATATATATATATATATATATATATATATACACACATTTATAGTTAATTTTATCATCTTTGAATGAACTGCACGCATGTATCAGCCATTTTAAATACATATAAACAGAGTTATTGAAGTAAGATTTTACTGAATTAAATCCGTTGGGGTCTCATCAAACTAAGTTCAGTACGGCCTTGCTGTTATTAGCTGTGGTGCATGACTTCTTAAAACCCTCATAAAAGGTCAGGGAAGATAGAAAGTTTACACGGCCTGGATCCTATCAGCTGTAGTACTTGTTTCTTAAATTCCTATTGGACTCCCTAGAATTGAAGCATTACTCTTCAATTCACATCTCTGCCAAGAGTAATCTTGAGTGAAAGGTAGATACCTTTAAAGACCCTAAGTAGATACTCTGAATTGTGGCCACTGTTGGACCATCAGTGCAGAGCAAGGGAAGAAGTAGGATGCTTTGGCCGTTATAACATTCAGATCTTCGTCTGCTTCATCGGCATTTACATATACTCGTATATCCATAATTTTAGTTTGTATTCAATTGAATTTTATTTGAAAAATTAACAAAGAACAAAGAAGAAAGATCTTGTACATAAATACAAGGGGATTGACATAAGTCTTAGGCCTGACCATGAAGGAGTCACAGGAGGAAGATGAAACTTGATTTAAAGTTCATCATATTTGCACTGAATGTGTGAAGTACGCGTTTGTTTCTTCAATGGGTTTTCCCGCTACAGTGCACGGCGCAATGTACCCTATTGACCGGATCTGCTGCTCCAAAGATTTGACAAAACAATGGAAAAGAAGGAGGCCAGAGATGTGATAAAATTTCTGATGTTTCAGGGAAAAACACCAACAGAAATACACAGGGAGATGGAACCAGTGTTTCGTGATTCTTGTCCTTCATATACTTTGGTAAAAAAAACTGGTGTCAACAGTTTAAGTGTGGCCGCTCAAATGTTGCTGATCTGCCAAGATCTGGTAGACCAACCTCAGAGTGCAACGATGAAAATGCAACAAAAGTGAAGAAAATCATTGACCAGGATCGAAAAATGACAATTGTGGAGATAGCTAGTAGAGTAAAACTGAATGAAAGAACAGTTTATAGAATTTTACACAACAGACTGAACATGAGAAAAGTGTGTGCACGCTGGGTCCGCGACTGTTGACACGTGAACAGAAGCAAACGAGGGTAGATTGCTGTCAACAGTTGCTCAAAAAGTGTCAGTCAAAGAATTTTGTGGAGACCATGGTGACAGTAGATGAGACTTAGGTACACCATTATGACCCCGAATCCAAAATTCCCAGCATGCAATGGAAAACCCTGGGCTCCCCAACACCTGTCAAGCCGAGAGGGCAGAAATCTGCAGCAAAAGTGATGCTGACTGTTTTTTGGTTCGGCAAAGGTGTCCTTTTGAAAGATTATCTGCCTCGTGGCAACACAGTTAAAGGACAGTACTATGCAGATCTTCTCACCAAACTAAGAAAGGTTGTGACCAGGAAACGAGGGATAACGCGCACTCAAAATCTTCCTTTGCTTCAAGACAACGCGCCCTCTCACAAAGCACGGCTTGTGCAGCTAGCAGCCAACGATTTGAATATTGAAATTCTTCCACACCCACCATATTCTCCAGATTTGGCTAGATCAGACTTTTTTCTATTCCCAAATCTTAAAAAACAGCTAAAAGGAAATCATTTTGACAGCGATGAAGAGGTTATACTGGCATGTGATGACTGGTTTAGTTTGAAAAATAGGGTGTTCTACTTCGAAGGTCTTTTCAAGGTCAAGCAGAGATGGCAGAAGTGTGTCAATTCGGACGGTGGCTACATTGAAAAGGAATAAACACTATACAAAATTTCAGCTCTCTGTGACATGTCCTTCATGGTCAGGCCCAAGACTTATGTCAATCCCCTTGTACATTCTAAATTGTACCCAGAGTCTTCAGTGAATTATATAAATTTGGTTTAAAGTTCTTGTTGTTTAGTTAATTACCCCTAGCAGAGTTATTGTCTATGGTTAGTCTGGAGAGGAGCCCATAGAAATCTAGATAGTACATTACCATCTCATCTAGGAAACTATACAGCTTGACTATACCTTTGATGTCGATACACCATTACTCTTTTCAGAGAATGGGGTATTCGTTGTAAGACCAATCTCTTATCTGGCACTATCCTGGTATCATCTGATACATCTATTTGTCCAGGATAATATCACCATCATTATATCTTTCCTCTCGCTACAAAAATACATGTGAATATTCGTCAGATAGTTCACACAATAACAGTGAAACAACGTACACTTGAATAGTCGTCAGATAGTTCACAGAATAGCAGTGCAATAGCGTACACTTCAATGGTCTTCAGATAGTTCACGGAATAGCAGTGAAATATCGTTCACTTGAATAGTCGTCTGATAGTTCACAGAATAACAGTGAAATAACGTAAACTTGAATAGATGTCAGATAGTTCACAGAATAACACTGAAGTAACGTACACTTAATAGTCGTCAGATAGTTCACAGAACAACACTGAAATAACGTACACGTGAATAGTCGTCAGAGTTCACAGAATAACAGTTAAATAACGTATGCTTGAATAGTCATCAGATAGTTCACATAATAACAGTGAAATAACGTACACTTGAATAGTCGTCAGATGGTTCACAGAGAAGCCGTGAAATAACGTACACTTGAATAGTCGTCAGATAGTTCACATCATAACAGTGAAATAACTTTCTTTCTTAATCGGAACCTCTTCTACCCAGTAAACAGGGTGTAGAGGGGACCCAAAGAGCACAAGGCTCCTGGGCAAAACATGCAATCAAAATGTTTGACAAACAGGTGATTAGCCCGTTGTGCACAGTGAAATAACTGTCATGAAATATTCTAATCCACATATATAAATTATTAGGTAAAATGAAGCCTAACAAATAAAATTAATAAAGAGAAGAGCAATGGTAAAATGACAGTGCTGTCACAAAGAATGTACTCGAAATCCCCTTTGTTTTCTGCTTCGTCTGCAAATTGTAACGCTTTCACGTTGATAGTAAAGCTTACTGTATTATTACCCGCCTTCTTCAATGAAACGTGTGCTGTATTTCTTGGAAAAGCATTGAGACGTACTGCGTAATGACCTAAATTAACCCTAACATTAATTATACTGCGTTACCAAAACGAACGAACAGATGGACTAAAGGGATAAAAAGAGAAGGGAGAGGCAGAAAGCCGAACACTAAACCCGCTTCGCGCGATACACAATTACTACCATCACGCGTGTAAGTCTACATGCACTAAATTTTTTTTCAGACGGACAGTGATAAAATACACTACCCTTTCCCAGAGTTAGGTTTATAAATCATAACAGACTCTTATTAGAAAAGATAACAATAGATGGGTTTACGTTTGAACACATAACAGTACCCAGACAGCACATCTTCTAAACAGGAGATAGAAGAAATTGCATATTTTGAACGCAGCCACGTAGCTCCTTTAAATTAGTATTTTTGGGTTCCTTAGGGTTTGCTGACAAATAATATGTAAAACGTTACGCAAATAGTCCAGGAATTAATAAATTATACCCAAAATAAAATATTGGGGGTGCCTGACAGCATAAAATCATTTCTGCTCATAAAATTTTTTTTATAACGTGTTTGAAAAAACCTTACGTTACATAAATAGCCTACCATGTAAACTCCAAATTGATTGGAGCGCAACAAATGAAAGCCTAACCACGATTGGTCGGGCTATAAATACTATCTTGGTTGTTGGGGGAGACGGGAAAAGATAACATTTTTTCAAACACTTGTCGAAACGTGGCTCATTGGCCAGTCTCGCTGATATACACACTTGGGAGCGTTAGTTCGAGACCACTAATTCAAATAAGCTTGATAAAGCGACAGTACGTTGAAGCTAGCTCACATTTTTGCTAAAATAAAAGCCTGGAACATAGGCAGAACGGAATTTGTGCCAGTTTGTGCCAGAATTCATTGCTAATCAACGTATCTGTGTTTATTTCCATGAAATTGTGGTAAGCTTGAACCATTCAGTATCTTTTAATGAAAAATTGAATGTGAATTGTTGATTTATGCCTGTATATATATGTGTAGTTCAGTGGCAAACGTGAGGTAAAGCCTATAATGCTCCAGCCTGAACAGAGGGTGTCGGAGAGAAGTAAAACGGCATGGAATGGCCAAATAGTACAC
Organism: Oreohelix idahoensis; assembly: GCA_024509875.1. Taxonomy (NCBI): domain Eukaryota; kingdom Metazoa; phylum Mollusca; class Gastropoda; order Stylommatophora; family Oreohelicidae; genus Oreohelix; species Oreohelix idahoensis. Next base: position 997,691 of record JAMPIV010009727.1, read on the forward strand.
TGACACCTGGATGATGGACTAGAAAGAAATAATGCTGGAAGTGCAGAGGCGTAGTAACCATTAAGAAGGGTAATACTGGAATAAAGTATTTCAAATGAAGCTGACTGTTGGCCTAACGCTCTGAACGCAATGTTTGTGCTGTATTGTGATCAGTGTAAAAGAGAATATAAATTAGTTATGAAGTAGAAGGTACATCCTTCTTGATTTCAGGGACAGTGGTCTTGATGGTAGTGAGCAGCACCTGGTCAGAGATTTGCTGAATCCAGAGTCGGACAGCATACTCCTTGGTCTTTTTAGCTATCAGTGAGGTGTCTCCTGAGCCCAGAGGAGAATTCGAGCAGAGGAGTCCTTTCCTGCCGCCATCACTAAAGATAAGCAGAGTTGGCCAGCTGAGCTCAACATTATGTCCCCTCATCTTGAAATAACTTTATAAAAATTAACATTAAGAGGGGAATTTACTTGTCTTAAAATCAGGAACTGTGAACATCTACAATAATGGTCCCTAAAGACAAACTATTGAAGTCATGATGACAAATACCAACAGAGCTTGAACAAAACAAAACCAGTATTACCTCATTTTACCACTACACAACTGACACACATAGAACATTTGTACTAATATATGTCACTACAATATTCAGATTAAATACATTCTGTACATAACTTGTAATTTAAATTGATTGTGATTCCTGGTTCCCTTGTAGTTGAATCAGGACACATATTCATTCATGCTAGTAATGAATACATATTGTTATTTGAACCGTTACGAGTGACTTCTTTAAGCTATTCTCATAGAGTGTTATATGTATGTGAGTGTCACAGTGTTGTTAAGAGTAGTGGATTAAATTAAATTGTTTATCTGTCTGTTGTTGTGACTTACACTTCACCATACACATACCCTAGACACATAACGTAGCATCACACTATTCCAGAATAATTCTGACTGAGATATATAGATATGTGGTAGCAAGTAAGGTTATCTATAATACATTACTCTTAATAGATATAGATACCTTCACAGCTGATCTCAGTCAGTACACTAAGTCCCCTATAAATATTTATAACATCCCACTTCACCACATATATTGGGGTCTCGCTCTTGGGATTTTGAATCTTTCACTATTAAAAATATTGGGGGTAATTCACTTCAGGGAATATAAGAATTAAAAGGTATCCTTGGGTGGAATTAAATAAGGTTGAGCTCACGGTGCCTGTGTTGTCCATTAGAGATTGAATTGTTGGTTAGACATTGTATAAATTTACATAATAGACAATGGCGGACCTGGCCAAATTTCGATCTGCTGCGGTTCAGACTGCAAAAGAGTTAGGATTAGATGGGCAAGTTATGGTTGCCTATGTCACAACGGAATGTGACAAATTTATTGAACGCGAAGAAAGAAGGTTTGAAGCCGAAAGAAAGTTAGAGGCTGACAGGGAAATTAAGAAGTTACAATTTGAAGCTGAGGCTGAGACTAAGAGGTTGCAAGCTGAGGCTGAGACTAAGAGGTTGCAGATTGAGGCTGACAAAGAGGCTAAGAAATTGGAGGCAGAAAGAGAAGACAAACGATTGGCTGCAGAAAGGAAGAGAAGAAATTGGCTGCAGAAAGAGAAGAAAGAAAATTAGCTGCAGAAAGGGAAGCAGAAGATAAAAGATTACAAAGGGAACATGAGTTACGACTAAGGGAGTTTGAGTTTCAAGGCCATGCTCCTGAAAATGGTGCCAGTCCCTTTGCCTCTGATGCTACGGTTACTCAGGGAGCCTCAATCTCAGCTATGAATTTTCATTTAGATCATTTTGTTGAGAAAGACGATGATATTGAGAGCTATATAAATAGGTACGAACTATTAGCTACCACGTATGGGTTAGAGAGAGAAAGATGGAGCTTAAAGTTATCTCAGGGACTTCGTGGGGCAGCTTATGAAGTTTTTGCAAAAATGAGCAGAGGTGATCAGGAAAATTATGACATGCTAAAGCAGGCTCTTTTGTTAAGGTATGAAAAGAATGCAGAGTTTTACAGGAAAAAATTTAGGAATGCTAAACTACTGTCAGGTGAAACCTATCCCCAGTTCTCTGCACGAATAGAGACATACTTGGAGAAATGGACTTCTCTGGGGAAAACCCAAGATCTTAAGGAAATGGTCCTTATAGAGCAACTAAGAGAGTCCATGGCTCCAGACCTGAGAAAGTTTCTCATGGAACAAGGTGCAGAGAGGCTGGGTGAGTTGCTAAATGTTGCTGAAAGGTATCAAGCAGCTCAAGCAGAGGTAACAGGTAATAAAAAGAAACAGGTGGATAACTTTAGGGCACCACAGAATTTTAATAAATTTGATCCTAAGGATCAAAATAAAGGTAAGCACCAATTTGATAGGCCACGGTATGACAATAAAAATAAATTCCCACAATTCGATGAAAGGAAATATGATGAAAGAAAATCTTTCAACCAAGGAAAAAGGTGGTGTAAGAATTGTCAGATGGACAATCATGACACTGACCGTTGCAGAAGGAAACCTGTGTATATGGCAACCCTTCAGGTCAGGTCGACCTCAAGACAGGAGGAGGATATTATGTTGGATACCACTCCAGAAGAGATGAGGAAGGCACAGGCTGGAGATAAAACACTCAAGCCTTGTTTCAGAAAATTGTCAACTTGTCATACAACTCCAGGCAAGGGAGATTTTTACATGAAAAACAAGTTGATGTATAGGAAGGCCGGAACTAGATCCCATGGTCACGGACAGCTGGTTCTTCCAAAAAGATATAGGGCAGACTTAATAAGGAGCCTACATGTGAAACCAGATGGGGACCATGAGAAGATAGGTACCATCATTCAAAAGGTGGCTCACAATTATTATTGGCCCAAAGCAAGATGGGACATTGAGAATTTTGTAGAAAGGTGTAGCATAGCACATGAGGGAACACCCACAAGTGGGAACATGGATCAGGACCTGGACACGCCCCGAGGCAAAATCAGGCCTGACAATAAAAGGAAAAATAAATTTGATAAAGTGGACCAAATGGAATGGGAAGCCCCTTTTCACGGACAAGCTTCACTTAACTGTTTTACAATGGCCACTATGCGGAGAGTGCAAAAAGATGTCTTACCCCAGGATAAGCCGAAAATCCCTCAATCGGACTTAAACAAACTGGAGGAAGAGGATGCAGAGAGGAAATATCTCATCAAGAATTTTAAGAGGGGAGACAGCCCCAAGAAAAAAATTGGTAGCGGTCGTTTTGTGAATGATAATTCTGGGAGGAAAAATCATCACTATAAAGCTTCAAGTGGAAGAGACCATACCGGTGCATGGACAAATAGGTCCACACAATAAAAGGTCCACTCGAAGCTATGTTAAGAACGTGGACTGATGAAAAGGCAGAGGAAAACATTACATCTTCATACCAATATGTGAATGAGCTGACCACTCGGTTGAAAACTGGCTGGAAACTTGCCAATGAAAATTTGAAACAAGCCAGGAAGAAACATGCTGCCTATTATAACAGGAAGGCGAAAGACAGAAATTTGGCTGTGGGAGAGAAGGTACTGCTTCTTTTGCCCGGGAGTCAGAATAAGTTACAAATTAGATGGCAGGGTCCATATACAGTTCTAGAGAAGGTGTCTAGAACAAATTATAAGATAGATAAGAAGGGGAAAGAAAAAATCTATCATGTGAATCTCCTGAAGAAATATTTGGAAAGAGAACATCAGGAAGAGACACACTTGTTGACCTTGTCCATCGCCATGGAGATGAAAAAGGAACCACTTTCATCATTTGAATATCCATTACACCCCTGTGAGACAGCAGCACAGGTGAAAATCAGTACACATTTAACGAAAACTCAGAAAGAGAGAGTGCAACAGGTTCTGAATAATCATGCAGAGGTGTTAACAGACCGACCAGGGCATACAAACCTATTGGAATATGATATGAAACTCATAGACTCCACACCTGTCTGTATGAAACCATATTCGATTCCGTTTGCTAAGGAAAAAGCTTTGAAGGAAGAGATAGACTATCTGTTGAAGGAAGGAATTATTTCGCACAGTGAGTCTTCGTATAGTTCCGGTGTTGTACTCTTAAGGAAGCCCTCTGGAGAACATAGACTCTGTATAGATTACAGGAGACTGAATGCTATTACAGAAGGACAGGTGGATCCATTGCCGGATACAACTCAGCTGTTTGCCAGACTAAATAAAGCTAAATATTTCTCAAAAGTGGATCTGAGTAAAGGATACTATCAGATTCCAGTAAAACCTGAGGTTAGACCATACCTAGCTTTTAGTACCTCAGAAGGACACTATGAGTTTAATAGATTGCCATTTGGATTGAAGAATGCGCCTAGTGTCTTCTCTAGAATGATGAGAAAATTATTGGATCCTCTGAATAATCCCTGTATAACAAATTTTATGGATGATATCCTTATAGCAACAGAAACATTTGAGGAACACATTGACTCTCTGAACATGCTGTTTGATCGACTTAGGGAGGCAAATTTAACAGCCCGTCCAACCAAATGTTGCGTTGGATGTAAAGAATTGGAATTTTTGGGACACACAGTTTATCAGGGAAACATGACCCCTGACCCAAAGAATTTAGAGAAACTACAGAAAGCCCCGAGACCACAAACCAAGAAGGACGTGAGATCCTTTGTCTCATTATGTGGTTTCTACCAGAAGTATATCAAAAACTTTAATTCCATATGTGCACCTTTAACGGAATTGACACGTAAAGGACTTCCAGATCGCATTACATGGACACCACAATGTGAAATGACTTACCAAGAATTGAAGGAAAAGCTCACAAGTAAACCCATTTTGAAATTACCTGACTTAAGTCAAGAATTCATAGTAAGGACGGATGCAAGTAATATTGGGCTAGGTGCAACTTTACTACAGAAATCAGATGCATTGGATGGGGAATTAAGCCCAGTGGCATATGCTAGCAGAAAGTTGAATAAAGCTGAAATCAACTACTCAACTAGCGAAAAAGAATGTCTTGCAGTAATATGGGCAATAAAGAAATTCAATATTTATCTATATGGGAAGGCATTTAAGTTGCAAACTGACCACAAACCTTTATCGTTTTTAGCACAGGCTAAGCATGAGAACTCTAGGTTACTCCGATGGTCTTTGCTTCTGGCTCCATATAATTTTAGCATTGAATATATATCTGGAAAAACCAATCTGGGAGCGGATTTTTTAAGCCGCCATCCGTGTGATGAGAATCACCGTAAACCCCAGAAATAATAATAAATTTCTCTATGTGTATATAGAATAAAGGACTGACATATAATGTCTGTTTTAAGAGGGGAAGTGTCATGAAATATTCTAATCCACATATATAAATTATTAGGTAAATATGAAGCCTAACAAATAAAATTAATAAAGAGAAGAGCAATGGTAAAATGACAGTGCTGTCACAAAGAATGTACTCGAAATCCCCTTGTTTTCTGCTTCGTCTGCAAATTGTAACGCTTTCACGTTGATAGTAAAGCTTACTGTATTATTACCCGCCTTCTTCAATGAAACGTGTGCTGTATTTCTTGGAAAAGCATTGAGACGTACTGCGTAATGACCTAAATTAACCCTAACATTAATTATACTGCGTTACCAAAACGAACGAACAGATGGACTAAAGGGATAAAAAGAGAAGGGAGAGGCAGAAAGCCGAACACTAAACCCGCTTCGCGCGATACACAATTACTACCATCACGCGTGTAAGTCTACATGCACTAAATTTTTTTTTCAGACGGACAGTGATAAAATACACTACCCTTTCCCAGAGTTAGGTTTATAAATCATAACAGACTCTTATTAGAAAAGATAACAATAGATGGGTTTACGTTTGAACACATAACAGTACCCAGACAGCACATCTTCTAAACAGGAGATAGAAGAAATTGCATATTTTGAACGCAGCCACGTAGCTCCTTTAAATTAGTATTTTTGGGTTCCTTAGGGTTTGCTGACAAATAATATGTAAAACGTTACGCAAATAGTCCAGGAATTAATAAATTATACCCAAAATAAAATATTGGGGGTGCCTGACAGCATAAAATCATTTCTGCTCATAAAATTTTTTTTATAACGTGTTTGAAAAAACCTTACGTTACATAAATAGCCTACCATGTAAACTCCAAATTGATTGGAGCGCAACAAATGAAAGCCTAACCACGATTGGTCGGGCTATAAATACTATCTTGGTTGTTGGGGGAGACGGGAAAAGATAACATTTTTTCAAACACTTGTCGAAACGTGGCTCATTGGCCAGTCTCGCTGATATACACACTTGGGAGCGTTAGTTCGAGACCACTAATTCAAATAAGCTTGATAAAGCGACAGTACGTTGAAGCTAGCTCACATTTTTGCTAAAATAAAAGCCTGGAACATAGGCAGAACGGAATTTGTGCCAGTTTGTGCCAGAATTCATTGCTAATCAACGTATCTGTGTTTATTTCCATGAAATTGTGGTAAGCTTGAACCATTCAGTATCTTTTAATGAAAAATTGAATGTGAATTGTTGATTTATGCCTGTATATATATGTGTAGTTCAGTGGCAAACGTGAGGTAAAGCCTATAATGCTCCAGCCTGAACAGAGGGTGTCGGAGAGAAGTAAAACGGCATGGAATGGCCAAATAGTACACTGACACCTGGATGATGGACTAGAAAGAAATAATGCTGGAAGTGCAGAGGCGTAGTAACCATTAAGAAGGGTAATACTGGAATAAAGTATTTCAAATGAAGCTGACTGTTGGCCTAACGCTCTGAACGCAATGTTTGTGCTGTATTGTGATCAGTGTAAAAGAGAATATAAATTAGTTATGAAGTAGAAGGTACATCCTTCTTGATTTCAGGGACAGTGGTCTTGATGGTAGTGAGCAGCACCTGGTCAGAGATTTGCTGAATCCAGAGTCGGACAGCATACTCCTTGGTCTTTTTAGCTATCAGTGAGGTGTCTCCTGAGCCCAGAGGAGAATTCGAGCAGAGGAGTCCTTTCCTGCCGCCATCACTTGTCACTACAATATTCAGATTAAATACATTCTGTACATAACTTGTAATTTAAATTGATTGTGATTCCTGGTTCCCTTGTAGTTGAATCAGGACACATATTCATTCATGCTAGTAATGAATACATATTGTTATTTGAACCGTTACGAGTGACTTCTTTAAGCTATTCTCATAGAGTGTTATATGTATGTGAGTGTCACAGTGTTGTTAAGAGTAGTGGATTAAATTAAATTGTTTATCTGTCTGTTGTTGTGACTTACACTTCACCATACACATACCCTAGACACATAACGTAGCATCACACTATTCCAGAATAATTCTGACTGAGATATATAGATATGTGGTAGCAAGTAAGGTTATCTATAATACATTACTCTTAATAGATATAGATACCTTCACAGCTGATCTCAGTCAGTACACTAAGTTCCCTATAAATATTTATAACATCCCACTTCACCACAATAACACACACTTTAATAGTCGTCAGATAGCTCACATAATAACCGTGCAACAACATGCATATAACAAGCGCCTCATCTTTCTTCTAACGGCTTGTTCATTATCTATGTTTCTTGAAGAATGCGACCAAAAGTAGTAATGATTCGGCGAACTACTTTTGTTCTTTTGTGCTCTTGTGTGGACGAAAAAAATGGATGGTGATAATGAAGTTTGGGCACGTGTAGTTGGTTTGATCGTTAACTCTCTCCTGCCAGATTTGTTATAACTGCTACACGTAATATGTCCAAGAAGGGAAGGAGAAATGACTAACATTGAGTACCTGGAGTTTACAAACTCGCAGCGGGAAATTCTAATTTATTTTATGGTTTGTGTCCGTACTGTAGCCGGAACATTATTCATGAACAGCCAGCTAGTTACGTCTGAGGAGCTATTGGCTAAATATCCGTACATCGAGTCAGGCGGCATACTCCAACCACAGGGTTGTGTCCCAGATCAGAGGTAGGCCGTGCCTTGTTGATGTGCCTTGTTGACGTGCCTTGTTGACATGCCTTGTTGTTGACGGGCCTTGTTGACGTTTCTTGTTGACGGGCCTTGCCTTCGTCTTTTGTTATCTATTTAATATTGTTATCTTGTTTTTTACCATTGCATTTGTCATCAGTGTTGGATCGTAAGTAGTTAGAGCGCTTGCTTGTCAAGGCAAAGGTCTCTAGTTCAAAACAAGGTCGCGTAGCGCTCCAGTCTACCTATTCCTAAAAATGGATAACTGACTGTCCTTGAGTTCATAACGCGCTGAGATTTAAGTGTTGGTGAAGTCTGTAACACATCATTCGCCTACGGCAGTATGTGGTGTGACACTGCACAGAGGGTAGGTTAGGTATTGTATAAATATTTTAAACACATAAAGAGGGGAAACCTGAGGCATATAAACAGTAAATAAATAATACACACATAAAGGTATGCTTGCGGCACTCGTGAGAAACAAACAAGTAGAAAATTAAACAACAGAAAAACAACATAAGTGAGTGGCTTGTCAGAGAATCGAACCCAGGACCTTCCGAATAGCACCACCGCATAGCTACGGAAGCGAATCACACTATCCTCCCTGCCAACAACACCAAACTTACCATCTGTCCTGTACTGTTCTCATTCTTCTATCATTTACCAGACACAGTATGAAGGTCTTTGTCTTGTGTAACCTGACCTAGGACTTTGTCTTGTGTAACCTGACCTAGGTCTTTGTCTTGTGTAACCTGACCTAGGTCTTTGTCTTGTGTAACCTGACCTAGGACTTTGTCTTGTGTAACCTGACCTAGGTCTTTGTCTTGTGTAACCTGACTTAGGTCTTTGTCTTGTGTAACCTGACCTAGGTCTTTGTCTTGTGTAACCTGACCTAGGACTTTGTCTTGTGTAACCTGACCTAGGACATTGTCTTGTGTAACCTGACCTAGGTCTTTGTCTTGTGTAACCTGACCTAGGTCTTTGTCTTGTGTAACCTGACTGATAAAGGTGGAATTAGGATGCCGTCAAACTACCACCTCTATCGACACCAGGTATTACAATGCAAGATGTGGGTGTCTTATCTGGTTTAGATTGTTGCTGTGTGTGTTGCAGTAGAACAGTTCACAGGGTACACCACAGGCAACATGACGTGTAGAGTCATAAAATGGTAACTTCGCTTTAGGTTTATACCATTTATTGCACGCCACAAAACAGTCATGATACTTATGTTATCATCAGCATAGTATAACGAATGCAGCATTCAAACTCATGTTAACTGACAGTCATGTAGGAGTCAATACTCAATAGTTGTATGGAAAACAAATATCATAGCGAAGCTTGATAAATAATACATATAACTTCTGCAACCGTGGTCCGCTGCAGATCCTTAATGTTCATAGACAATAATAATTATTCCTTCCTGATGCTAGCAGATCAGATGTATACAATACGTCCGTTTACTGTCTGCACGTGAGTAGCATACATGGATTACAGGTCAGCTCGATCTTTATAACCTTCCTAAGTCTAACCATCTGACTTGGACGTGATCTCTGATATAACGAATCCTGGAACACAGACAATAGTCTTGTTGGTCTAGAGCGACCCATAGATATATAACTAGTTCAGGTATAAAGATACCGATGACTTAATCCTAGTCAAAGTACCTCTCCATTTTGAATCACACAGGCGAGCAAAAAGGCGACAAAATGACGAACCTCTAGATGATAGCCTAAAGTTCGATACAAGAGGAATTACCTTATTTCGGAAAATCAACCATGAACATATGCCTCCAGGCAGGCTTGAATGATACGGGGAAATAGTCTAGTTAGCTAACTAACTCACAAAGACAATGTATTTCCCTCAGAGAATCACAAGACGCAGTCGCGTCCGCTCGCTAATCAGTCCATTTCTCAACTGCCCGACCTGGGCGGAACAACAAACGACAACCAAGTCGAGACATGCGCAGAGTGACAATCTCTGAGTCGCTGTTCACAATAAGACGATTCTAAGAACATTCGAGATAAAAGTCTTACACAGTCGCGCCTTTTATGGACATGAACAGAAGCGTTAAGAAAGGTTTCAAACATCTACAACAGTTGACTGATACTACCAAATAAGGAGATATGGTCACGCTTCGTTCAAGACATTATAGACCGAACGTGTCTCTATACAAGAGGAGGTAAACTCATAAAAAATAGCAGTATCGATATATCGGGTTCTGTCCCTTTGACCATAAAATATATATAACATGCATTTCAGTCAAATAATGATCATACATACGAAAAACGATCATACAAAGACTTTGGAAAAAAGTAATTATTTGTGCGTAACACTGACCTAGGACTTTGTCTTGTGTAACCTGACCTAGGACTTTGTCTTGTGTAACCTGACCTAGGACTTTGTCTTGTGTAACCTGACCTAGGACTTTGTCTTGTGTAACCTGACCTAGGACTTTGTCTTGTGTAACCTGACCTAGGACTTTGTCTTGTGTAACCTGACCTAGGACTTTGTCTGACTTTGTCTTGTGTAACCTGACCTAGGACTTTGTCTTGTGTTTTGCATCTCAGCCTCCACTGTTCTCCGCCAGGTTGCTTTTGGTCTGCCCCTCTTTTACCGGCCTACTTAGCTCCATAGTATAGTAGTTCTGGTGAAGGTGTCAGGATCCCTTCTGAGGACATTGCTAACCCAGTTCCAGCGTGTGCCTGCAATGATGGTGTGCATGCCTTTTTGACTGCACCGTGTAATGTTACTCTTGCTGTTGTAAATAACAACCAATCAGATACAGAGCTTCATACCCGGATACGTGGGATGAATAGAAGGTTTGAAATGGGATGACATGATTGTTGGTGTGGATATGAAAGAAAGAACCAGACAACAAGTCCAACTAGGTACTAGTAGAAGACGCGGAAGTTGGTACGATATACATTGGCGTAAGTAGTTAACAAGGCAGTCCATGGTCTGTGTGGTTGTAGTGAAATTGACAGAGATACAACGGTAAAATACCTCCAAAGATAACATTTAAGGATAAAAACATAATGCGTAGGCTGCGAATAGTACATGATCGCCTAGACCGCGGGTCATCATCCTCCATAATAATTGACTTGCTAGACAGGAGGGGAACGGCGGATCAAAAAGGAAAAAAATATGACTGGAAAGATTGCGTGAGACTAGAAAGGCTAAGGAGACGCAATTGGGGGGGGGGGGGGGGAAACGGAGAAAAGTCACGTTTCCCAAGTTGACATAAAAAGTAAGCAACTCGACAGAAGGGACCATAGATATGTTACGCCACAGTCATTTATTGGACGCTTTTGCAATACCAAGCCCTTGATTTGAATTCAGCGGCTAAAACGCAGATGTTTGGAATATTACAAAATTTAAAAAGTACTTTTTTCTTAATATTAATGTTAGGAATATAAAAATTAGCTGGCCGGATGGCCCATTCTGAGCAGTGAACTAATATGGTCTTAATTTTACAGACGGATAGATAATATTGAAGATAATGACAAAAGACAGTGTTGTTCACATCATCGACAGACTGTATTGAATCTAAAAGTGTCGCTAATTGCACAAAAAAACACGACCTTGGGACGCAGGTGTTCAAATCTACGTAATATGGAAGAGAAGGGATATTTGTGGTGGCTGTGTCTAAAAATAACTTTTAACGACAAAATTTTGGAGGGGAGAAAAAGGTTGGTTCAAAAATCAAGTACATTTTGTAGAAACACAAGTAGAGACGGACAGACTAACAGATAACCATCCATACTTGACTGAAGCATGACTGAAATGACTTTAGTGTAGGAAATTTGAAATTCAAAAAAACCTAGGCAGTGATTGGCCACAGACAAGCATATTGTCGGCGCTTAGACGCGGATTTGGGGTCATTTCTCAATAGTTGTTCAGTGATAGACACAGATTTTAAAGTGTGGTGATTTCCATATGAAAGAAAGTGAAATAAATTTAGGGACGCCATACTATAGCCAGCAGCTCAGCTGAGTTTTGCTAGCAATTCTGTGTTATTTATTCATAATCTGGTAAGATTGAAATTATTTCCTTATATATTTTGAATATTGTTTCATGTTCGAGTGATTTGATACTGCCATATCGAAATCTAGCCTTACAAACAAGTAGGGATTTGCTCTAGACCCCCCGCCCTAGTCAGGGTCTAGGGACCAACAATGTACATAAACTCCAGCAAGGATTATGCAAGACAGATCAAGTGTTGAGAATAATGAAACATATTACCTATCCTCTTTTAGGGCAGAAAACTAATAAATATTTTTCAGAATCTATAGTCTGGGAGGATCTATCTGATGTAAAACCACCATGGTAAATGTGCTGTTTGGTCAGAGAGATCTGACCTGTCTGTATGATGTGGTTGTTGTGTCAGTGTTGTGTCCAGACGTGGGTAGAGAATAGATTTTGACACATGGCCCATACTTTGATTGCAGAGCTGTGAGTTTCTGTTGTCAACAAAGCAGTGTCTATTCAGTTGGTGACTTTACTCGAGTGTATCTGTGCAGTACTTGTGACAGAGACCACCATTATTGCCCGCCAGCACGGAGAGGTGGGACCACAAGATTTCAGCACCAGAGCTACAACTACAAGATGAGTGAGCCTCTGGTCTGCTGGACATTCACCAACGCTTGGTAGTTACTAATATCCCCATAAAAATTCCCACCATTTTCTGGACACTGTGTAGTCAATATAGACAGGTGTGATGAGGCCACCCCAACAGCACAAACATTAACTATCCTCCCAAGTAGATGACTACTAGAACATTTTAATAAAACTAACTAGTATAGTACATATATATGTACACTATTGCATTTATGATATAATATTCCATGCATTTCTTTCATAATCTCTAAATCCTTTTAAGTTCTGGTCAACCTAAAAAATTGATCCAGAACAAAAATAAATGTAATTCTATCAAAAAATTTTACACACGTGAGTTAGTTCAGTGTATTTTAACATTTATTAATATTATTAGTCTTGTTAAATATCTGTGGGTATATCTATAACCTATTACACCACACTACATATCATAACCCTAGACACTTTACGTAGCCACATTCATTAAAAAAAAATTAAGTGTGAGGTCGTAGTGGTAGCAAGAAAGGCCTTCTGACAATTCTCAACTACATTTTATCTCAGGAGCCTTCACAGCTGGCCTCATACAATTACATTTAGTAATATCAACATCATACAATACCATCAAACACCACTACATAAATTGGGGTCTTGTCCAGGGATAATTAGCCCAACAGTAATATTAGGATCTCCTGGTGGGAGAAATAAAAGTAGGGAAATAAATTGTAAAATTCCCTTTAAAATTAAAAGTGTCCCTACAGATAAAAGTTGGTGAATCTTCACAGCCAGTAATAATTAATTAGTTAACTGGTTAGTTAGAATTGGTTAGACTATAGTCATAAGAAGTACTTAGTGTATTTACTGGTTAGAGATTTAGCTTGTATATTAGTATATTGTCTAAAAAGTATGGCGGAGCTGGCAAAATTTAGATCAGCTGCTGTGCTCACCGCGAAGGAGATGGGAATGGATGGTCAAATTTTAATTCAATACGTAACGGCTGAATGTGATAAATATATTGAACGGGAAGAAAGGAGATTAGAAAAAGAGGCTGAAAGAAAATTAGAGGCTGAAAGGTTAGCTGAAGAAAAGAGGTTACAAATTGAGGCTGAGACAAAGAGGCTGCAGATTGAGGCAGAAGAAAAACGACAGCAAAGGGAGGCAGAAGAAAAACGACAGCAAAGGGAGGCAGAAGAAAAAAGGTTGACTGCCGAAAGGGAGGCAGAAGATAGAAGGTTGCAAAGGGAGCACGAATTACGACTAAGGGAGCTGGAATTACAAGGCCAGGCTCCTGAAAATGGTGCCAGCCCTTTTGCCTCAGATGCTACGCCCAGTCTGGGAGCCTCAAACTCAGCTATGGGGTTTCATTTAGACCATTTTGTTGAAAAAGACGATGACATAGAGGGGTACCTAGGACGTTTTGAGTTATTAGCTACTACATATGGGTTAGAGAGAGAGAGGTGGAGCTTAAAGCTATCACAGGGATTGAGGGGTACTTCTTATGAAGTATTTGCTAAAATGAACAGGGAAGACCAAGACAATTATGACATGTTAAAGCAGGCTTTGTTATTAAGGTACGAGAAGAATGGTGAATTTTATCGTAAGAAATTTAGAAATGCCAAACTGTTGTCTGGGGAGACATACACCAATTCTCTGCTAGACTAGAAACCTATTTGGAGAAATGGACGGCTCTGGGGAAGACCCAAGATCTTAAAGAAATGATCATGATTGAGCAATTGAGAGAGTCCATGGCTCCAGACATGAGAAAATTTCTCATGGAACAAGGTGCAGAGAAGTTGGGGGAAATTTTAAATGTTGCTGAGAGGTATCAGGCAGCTCAGGCAGAGGTAAGTGGTGCTAAAAAGAAGCACATAGACAATTTTAAAGCTCCACAGCAATTTAATAAATTTGATAATAGAGAGCAGGGAAATAAAGGTAGGACAAACTTTGAGCGGCCAAGAAATGACTATCGCGACAGAAACTCACAGTTCAATGACCAAAAGTTCAATGAAAGAAAACCGTTGAACCAAGGAAAAGATGGTGTAAATGGTGCAAGAAGGATAACCATAACACCGAATTTTGTAGAAGGAAACCTTCAAACATTGCTGCAATGAAGTCGGGGACGCAAAGATTAAAGGTTAATCCTAAGGGACAACAGGAACCTTATCACCCCCCAGTTTGTGAGGATGTTATTTGTAATGGGGTCACCATAAGGTGCCTTTATGATACAGGTTTGGATTATGATTCAGTTGTGAAGTCTAGCCTAGTGGACCCAAGTCAGTATACCACAGAAACAGTGGAAATACAAGGGGCGACTAAGGACATACCACTCATGACACTTCCCATCGCAAGGATAACGGTGAAAACTCGCTATGTGGAAGGAGAAATCAGAGCAGCAGTGATAGATGAACCAATCTACCCTCTGATATTGGGGTGTAGATACGTCTTCTTGGGGAATCCCGAGAAAACCTGTGATCATGGCGACAGTGCAGACCAGGTCACAGAAGAAGGAGGAAGAAGGTGAACCTATAAATGCTCATCCAGAGGAGATGAGGAAGGCGCAGGCTGAGGATAGGACACTCAAGCCATGTTTTAAAAAAATTGCCCAAATGCCACACACCTCCGAGCAAGGGGGAATATTTCATGAAGAACAAACTATTATACAGGAAGACAGGAACTAGATCCCCTGGTCACGGACAGTTAGTTCTTCCCAAGATATATAGGGCAAACTTAATAAGGAGCTTACATGTTGGAAAAGATGGTGACCATGAGAAAGTCGGTACCATCTGCCAAAAGATTGCTCGAAAATACTATTGGCCCGACGTAAATGTCGATGTTGAAAACTTTGTAGAAGCATGTGGCGTATTTCATGAGGGAACACCCACAAAGGGAAAATATGTGCAGGACCTAGAAACGCCACGGGGCAACTTTCAGGCCTGGAAGGAAAACTAATTATACTCAGGTAGACAAAGTGGAATGGGAGCCCCCTTTTCACACCCAGTCTTCACTTGAATGGATTAACATGGCCACTATGCGACAAGTACAAAGAAGAAATTTAACCCCAAATAATCTCACAATCCCTCGGTCAGGATTATATAAGCTGGAAGAACAGAAAAGAGAGCGAAGATCTCTCATAAGCAATCTAAAGTGGGGAGACAAAACCCAGAAAAAAATTGGTAGTGGTCGATTTGTGAGTGATGATTCTAGGAAGAAAAGTCCTCATTATAAAGCTTCTAAGGGACGGGACCAGACGGGTTCCATGAAAAAATACGTATGATAAATTAAAGATCCAGATGTAGCTTTATTAAGGACCTGGACAGATGAGAAGGCGGAAGAGACTGTTACCTCATCGTATCAATACGTGAACGAACTGACCACTCGTTTGAAAGCTGGATGGAAACTGGCAAATGATAATTTGAAACAAGCCAGGAAGAAACATGCAGCATATTTTAATAGGAAGGCAAAGGACAGGGAACTGGCAGTCGGAGAGAAGGTGCTGCTTCTACTACCCGGAAGCCAGAATAAATTACAAATTGGTTGGCAAGGTCCATATACGGTTCTAGAGAAGGTGTCTAGAACAAACTATAAAATTGACAAAAAGGGGAAGGAAAAAGTTTATCATGTAAACCTGTTAAAGAAGTATCTGGACAGACCACTCCAGGAAAGCACCCCCTTATTGACCTTAGCTATTGCAACCCAGATGCAAAAAGAACCACTCACCTCACATGAATACCCATTACATCCTTGTGAAACAGCAGCACAGGTAAAAGTCAGTAAGCACCTGACTAAAAACCAGAGGGAGAGAGTTCAACAGGTTCTGGAGGAACATACAGATGTATTAACAGATAAACCAGGCCATACAAATTTGCTACAGTATGACATGAAACTGGTAGACTCAAACCCAATCTGTATGAGAGCCTATTCTATTCCGTTCGCGAAGGAGAACATCAAGGAAGAAATAACTCTATTTGTTGAAGGAGGGGATTATTTCGCACAGTACAAATAATCTTTTTTCAACAAACTCCCCTATCCACCACAAAAACTAACACTATACTAAAATAATCTTCCCCCTACATTTCACACTCATATCCACTCAACCCTTCCCATCCATCATACCCCTCCTTCCCTATTCACCAACCAAACCCTCCCCCCCCCTACAAATCCCCTCCATCCCCCTTCCCCCACCAAAACCCCTTATTCAAACTACCCTTCAAACCCTCACCCCTATCCTCCATCCTATCTCCCAACAAATTCAAAACTCCCAACTTCATTCCCAACATCCAACCCACATCACCCCAACTTCCATCCCCCATCACCTCTATATAAAACCCTTCATCATCTCCCCAATAATTCACCCCATACAACCCCCCATACACCCTCCAAACCATTCATCACAACACTACTCCCCCTCTCCCAAATCCTCCCCCCCAATCCTCACATTCTCATAATAAATCACTCCAACTTTCTTCTCCCAACCCATCACTTCCCCCCCCCCCCCATAATACAATTCATCCCCTCTAATTCCAACAATTTCCCCCCCATACACACCTTTACCACATCCCCATCACCACCTCCAATTCCCCCCATC